>CM043119.1:54303008-54728423 GCA_023701765.1 Hylyphantes graminicola
AAAGTCCTATCGCTGCGTACGATGTCGCCCTTAACAGTTGCGTTGGGTGCCTATTCAGGTGCCGGCTCGTCACTTAACTGTGGTTCTAAAACACGACGCCCGTCGCCAATAGCCCTCGTGTAGCTCTAGTGCTACGATAATTCAAAACCTAACCTAACCTCAAGTCTCCCATTAATATCAGTAGATATACAGTGGTGGCCAAAAGTGTGGACACTTTTTTAAAGTTTCATATTTTTCAACTTTGTGTGATTACAGAATATAAAATTGTATATCAAATTAAACAATTGTAAATCTAATTAAAAGTAATTTAATCTTAATGAGGACCACTGTCTGCAGATCGCTGAAACAGTCTATGAGACCTTTGGTCCCATATAATCGACATCCATGGACACAACATTATCATCATCAAAGTAATTTAATGTAGAATTAAATATAAATACAGTGCTACAATATTAGTCCAGTCATTTTGTCAGAAAAATAGTCTGTCAGATGCAAAAGGTGAGGTCAAAGGTTTTATGCTTTTAAATAGTTTATATTGATGCTAATAAAAGGAAACTAGTGTTGCCCACCAAAATATCTAAAGGCACAATTTTAGAAAGCCAAAAAACCATGAAATATTTGGACTTTTTTTTAGTTTTTTTTTACATAACTCTGTAACTAGAATTCCAATGGCTTAGCCATTCAAATTCCCTTTTAAAGAGCATAAAATTCTCTACAAATTGCACTATCTAAGGTTCCCCCTAAATCCAACATGACGTAGCTACAGCTCTTTAAAAGTGGTGTATTTTTCCAACATCTAGCAAAATCGCGAAAAATCGTACCCCTTCACTTTCGAATTGATTAAATGCATATTTTTTTGGTTTGTATTTTGACTTTAAAATAATATATTGAAAGAAGAATGCTCTTAATATATTTCTGATTACTTTCTGAAACTTATTTTTTCTTCGAGCAAAAAAAAAAAAAAACGCAATGTAAATTGAAATTAGAGGAACCTTTGTTACGGCGCTCGCTTTTAAAATCGAGAGACTATTTACCGTGGAAGGCATCAGAAATAGGACTAAATCCCTGTTCTACAAGATATTTATCTCACTAAACAACGTGGAACTTATTGGAAGGTGTGTTTTTTTTTTGTGGATGGAGGGTATCTTATACATAAAGTAAATTGGCCAAAAAATGTGTCCTTCAAATGCATTGCTCAGAGTTACATTTCTTACCTTCAAAGACATTGTAGTGTCAACCACCTAAAAAGTAAAATATTGTTTTTAAACTTTGATTTACTTAGCATTCTTTTTTTTTACGAAATAAAAAATAAGTTTAAAAAAGTAATCATAAATATTTTAAAAGCATTCTTCTTTCAATATATTATTTAAAAGTAAAAATATTCAAACCAAAAATATCTGCATTTAATCCATCCGAAAGTGAAGATGTGTGATTTTTCGCGATTTTGCTAGATCACCATTTTTAAAGAGCTGTATCTTACGTCATGGCGGAGTTAGGAGAAACTTTAGGTAGTGAAATTTTTAGAGAATTTTATGCTCTTTAAAATGGCTTTGAACGGCTAAGCCATTGGACTTCTAGTTAAAGAGTTATATTAAAAAAACTTTAAAAAAAAGTCCAAAAATTTCGCGGTTTTTCGGCTCTCCAAAGTTGTGCCTTTAGAAATTTTGGTGGGCAACCATAGTTTCCTTTTATTACCATCAATATAAACCACTTAACACGTTGGATGCCACTGACTCCTTAAGGAGTCGCGTGGTTCCGATTCATCGATAACAGCACATTCTGATGAAATTCATAGTATCATTTCGCCAACCGTTCTGATGAGTTCAAGTTCGTTTGCAACTTTTGCAACCGATCCTTCTGTGCTTGGAATAATACTTGGTGATTTGAAAGCGGGCATTCTATTTAAAATTACGAGGAATTTAAATTCTTATTCGTCTCAAGTGTAGGGCGACCAGACACATGGCATACCGCATTTCGTAAAGTTATTCAGTTTGTTATTCAACAATCTAGCTATAAAAATTGCAAATAGTCTGTTTTATTATTTTTTTATTTTTTCAAACAAAAACTACAGAAAAATAAGAATTAGGAAAATTTAATGATTATTTCTTAGTCGAAAAGTTAATCACTGAAGCAAATCTGGTAATTGGCTTTCAATTCAATTATTAGTGACAGATGATGAGTTAACCGGTTGGAAAAGGCCAGGAACATTTCCTTGCATTTTTACGACTAGGTAGCTATCGTGTAGCTTTAGTTAGTGACGTAATTCAACCTAACCTTGCTATTTTACGATCTCGAACTAAGATTTGTACTAGTTCAAAAATGAACAGTTAGTTTATTTCCATTGCAACGAACAGGTTTAATAAAACAGGATGTTTTTCTACTTCATCAGCCTCTATCGATGAAGACTATATCGATGATTTAGTGGCAGCGAATGTGTTAAAAGCATAAAACCTTTGACCCCACCTTTTGCATTTGAAAACTACCAAATGACTGGACTATTTGAGAAACATTAAATTTTTTCCAATATCTGTTTTTTTTCACAATTTTAAACAATATATTTCTACTACTCTTAACAATGTTAAATACAAAAACTTTCTAATTAAAATTTATGCAATGGGGAGACGTTTATCGTTGTTTCATAACAATGAATGCTAACAATGAACTTTTTCTATTTCAGACATTTAAGCAGGAGAACTCGCCGATTAAGTTGCTGTTGAAAGTTTTTCTTAAAATAAATCTATTGTGCACTGAAGTTTGTCAATTATGACATAAAAAGGGCCTTTTGTGTGAAACTCGTATCTTAACTTCATCGGTAAGTACCCATTTTAATAATTTTTAACATCAGCACCATTTTTTTCAATTTAGTAATAGCCCTTAATATATCTGAGCTGCTCCATATTAGGAGCTTCCATAAATTTTGCATCATGGCAATGTGGGACGCTATAAAATTATTATGTATGCGCTATAATGTTTTTGTTTTAAAATATGTTTTCTTGGCGACATTTATCATCATATTAAAATAGCGAATAAAGATAAACACAAGACGTGAAGGAAAGTGTTTCAATATCAAAATGCTTTTGCTAGTTCAATGCGTTTTAGAGATGTACCCTAAAATTGCATTGTAGTTTTAATTACCGCAGTAAATTAAATTATATTTACTTTTATTATCACTGATGAAGAATATTTTGTAAGGTAAAGGAGGCTGCATGTTATCGGTTGTTATAAACAATATTGAAATATATTAAATAATTGTTATTTAAATAGCATAATCATTGTATACGATAATTATCATTGATTATTACTACTTAAATGAGTTCATTCTATCGGGTCAATGAAAAAAAAAACTTTATTCATACCTTTCGCTACGAGTTTTAGTCGTTTTTTATAATTGTTATTCTATATTAATGCATTTTTCTATTATATTGATTTGTTTTCCTATGTATTTGTACCAAAGAAATCTTAGAAAAGCCAAAACTAACACATATATTTCAATATTTTCAATTTAGATAATTTTGACATTTTCTGTCCGTTCAAATTAAATTATGTAGAATTGTCAATGGCTTTGTTAGACCAATATAGTTTATATTAAAAAAATTTAATTTTCGAAGATGATAAATGATAGGGGCTTTCAAATTGGTTGTCGATACCATCTCTGTTTAAAACAATTAATGCCGACAGTGAAAATTCGGTAATCATTTCAAAATCACATCTCACATATGAAGCCGTTTGCTAAAATATGACAGATAAAGTAAATAATTATGTATTTAAATTGCTCTACCGTGATATGAAACGTACGTTTTTTCGAGGAAAAATTTCGAGAAATTTTGTGTTGAAAGAAATGCTTGAATAGCCAATGTTAAAAATAAAAAAAAACTGACAGAGCGTTGTTATTTATTCATCCATATCACACAGAAAATGTGTAGTTTTACGACTAAAACATCAAACTCTATTGAATTGACGAGACCCTCACTAATTTCAAACATTAATTTGGACCAAAATACTTTCGAAACATGCTTTTAAATATATAGTTTTTGAAACAAATGTTCTTTTAAAGAATATATACTTAGCATTTTGCTAGGGAGGGAATAGGTAAAATGCTAATAACTTTCTTGGGAATCATTGCAGTTTTTATTTGAAAAAAATGCTATTATTTTTATTGCTTAAAATCTCCATTTAAAACTCCACTTAATCAAATTACGGAACAAATCAGTAAATTTTTAACAATGATATTTAATCTTTAATGTAAGCTCAAAAGACAACCTTCAGTAACAATGATTTTAAATTAAATTCTGTAATAATGCATTTGTAATTAATTGTGTACGATTGTTGCAATTTCTATTTCGACGCCATTTTTACAAATTAGTGACGCATTTCTTATTATCTTATTAGGAATTTAATTTTTCGATGTTTGAATCAGTTTTTTGATAAATAAATACTACTATGCAACACAGGTACTTAAAACTTAACAAATTTTGGGATTAAAAATGAGTTGCATGAATTTTAAGTTTTTAAATTTTTCAAAGTAATACTATAACAACTTGGCCGTATGCATTTTGAAAATTAATTAACTTAAAAATAAAAACTATATACTATATCCAAAATATGCGAACTAATGAAAGAATTGCTTTTGTCTCTTGTGTTTCCATTTAAGGATAAAGTGAACATTAGGTATTTTTTAAACGCTTTTATAAGCTAATATGATTCATATCGTTAGAAATGCAAATTTTCCGAAATAAGTTAAAATAACTTATGTATCTATTCTACCTTATTAGCATTTAAATATTCATTTAACTTTTTATAGGAAAGCAGGGACAATTCTGTTAGTAATATCACTTAGAGCTTTTCCTACACAATATATATGTTACACTTAAAAAATCGTATAACACAGCCTTGTATGGTAATTTTAATATTTTAATAACAATACTCGTGTATATGACACAAATAAATTTTTCTCCAAATATCAATTTTCAATCAAAGTTTCAAATGCTGTTATAAATGTGGTAAAAGCGACTTAAAATGGGTAGTTGGCCGACAAAGCGTGAAACATCTGGACGTAAAGTCGGCAATAGTTAAGGATATTATTAACAAAAAAAAATTCAGATCCTACCGATAGAATTAATCTTGGTAAAGGAGAATGCTTTTTATTAAATTTTTTCGAATTGAACAACAGGGAAAGTCGACAAAAAATGATCTGAATTTTGAGTTATTGATAGTTTTTGACAAGTAATTTTAGTTAATAATTATTTTGTTATCTTGGAAGGTTCACCTAAAATAATTGAATCATTTGTCGTAGGAAAGATATGTATCCTAAAATTAGATATTAAAAATAATAATGTTTAAAAATGACATATATCCACCTTTTAAAAGGAAAAAAAAATGTTGACAAAATAAGCAATTCAAAATGATCGCTGTATAAAATATATATTTTTTTAACACTGTACTAAAAACAAATACTCTTGTAATACATATTTATAACATTACAAGCGATTGCTCACTATTCTTCAATTTTTCAGATCTTTGAAGTATCGTCGACGAATACAGCTACAGGTCATCTTGAATCCTGGGAATCTATCCGTGTTTCGTAAGTAGATACCATTAACAGATTCAACATATATATATATATATTTCTAAATTTTAATTTAAGGGTTTAATCTTAAATTTCAAAATTAAATTTTAAAAAAATAAAATTTGTCATGTTTATTAATTATGATGAGATTTATATCAAATTACAACGAAGCGCAAAAAGTAACCAGGTTTTTTTTTTTTAATAAAATAGTAGGAAGTAAAGGAAAAATTCTTCTATTGTTTAGTTGCTTGCGGTTTCATGTAGTTATTCATAAATATTTGGTACACTAAAAATTAACGTACTCGTTTAATTTGTGCAGTCTTAAGTAACTTCATTCACTTAATGACACACATCGTTATCTGTTCCAATCCCCGGCAGAGAGAAAGCCTCTGCCGTTATCTGCTCCACTCCCCGGCAGAGAGAAAGGCCTCTGCCGCTATCTGGTCCACTCCCCGGCAGAGAGAAAGGCCTCTGCCGTTATCTGCTCCACTCATCGGCAGAGAGAAAGGCCTCTGCCGTTATCGGCTCCACTCCCCGGCAGAGAGAAGAGGCCTCTGCCGTTATCGGCTCCACTCAACGGTAGAGAGAAAGGCCTCTGCCGTTATCGGCTCCACTCCCCGGCAGAGAGAAGAGGCCTCTGCCGTTATCGGCTCCACTCCCCGGCAGAGAGAAAGGCCTCTGCCGTTATCTGTTCCATTCCCCGGCAGAGAGAAGAGGCCTCTGCCGTTATCGGCTCCACTCCCCGGCAGAGAGAAAGGCCTCTGCCGTTATCTGTTCCACTCCCCGGCAGAGAGAAGAGGCCTCTGCCGTTATCGGCTCCACTTCCCTGTCAGAGAGAAGAGGCCTCTGCCGTTATCTGTTCCATTCCCCGGCAGAGAGAAGAGGCCTCTGCCGTTATCTGTTCCACTCCCCGGCAGAGAGAAGAGGCCTCTGCCGTTATCTGCTCCACTCCCCGGCAGAGAGAAAGGCCTCTGCCGTTATCTGGTCCACTCCCCGGCAGAGAGAAAGGCCTCTGCCGTTATCTGCTCCACTCATCGGCAGAGAGAAAGGCCTCTGCCGTTATCGGCTCCACTCCCCGGCAGAGAGAAGAGGCCTCTGCCGTTATCGGCTCCACTCCCCGGTAGAGAGAAAGGCCTCTGCCGTTATCGGCTCCACTCCCCGGCAGAGAGAAGAGGCCTCTGCCGTTATCGGCTCCACTCCCCGGCAGAGAGAAAGGCCTCTGCCGTTATCTGTTCCATTCCCCGGCAGAGAGAAGAGGCCTCTGCCGTTATCTGTTCCACTCCCCGGCAGAGAGAAGAGGCCTCTGCCGTTATCTGTTCCACTCCCCGGCAGAGAGAAAGGCCTCTGCCGTTATCTGTTCCACTCCCCGGCAGAGAGAAGAGGCCTCTGCCGTTATCGGCTCCACTCCCCGGCAGAGAGAAAGGCCTCTGCCGTTATCTGTTCCATTCCCCGGCAGAGAGAAGAGGCCTCTGCCGTTATCGGCTCCACTCCCCGGCAGAGAGAAAGGCCTCTGCCGTTATCTGTTCCACTCCCCGGCAGAGAGAAGAGGCCTCTGCCGTTATCGGCTCCACTCCCCGGCAGAGAGAAGAGGCCTCTGCCGTTATCTGTTCCATTCCCCGGCAGAGAGAAGAGGCCTCTGCCGTTATCTGTTCCACTCCCCGGCAGAGAGAAGAGGCCTCTGCCGTTATCTGTTCCACTCCCCGGCAGAGAGAAAGGCCTCTGCCGTTATCTGTTCCACTCCCCGGCAGAGAGAAGAGGCCTCTGCCGTTATCGGCTCCACTCCCCGGCAGAGAGAAAGGCCTCTGCCGTTATCTGTTCCATTCCCCGGCAGAGAGAAGAGGCCTCTGCCGTTATCGGCTCCACTCCCCGGCAGAGAGAAAGGCCTCTGCCGTTATCTGCTCCACTCCCCGGCAGAGAGAAGAGGCCTCTGCCGTTATCGGCTCCACTCCCCGGCAGAGAGAAGAGGCCTCTGCCGTTATCGGCTCCACTCCCCGGCAGAGAGAAGAGGCCTCTGCCGTTATCGGCTCTACTCCCCGGCAGAGAGAAAGGCCTTTGCCGTTATCTGGTCCACTCCCCGGCAGAGAGAAAGGCCTCTGCCGTTATCTGGTCCACTCCCCGGCAGAGACAAAGGCCTCTGCCGTTATCGGCTCCACTCCCCGGCAGAGAGAAGAGGCCTCTGCCGTTATCGGCTCCACTCCCCGGCAGAGAGAAGAGGCCTCTGCCGTTATCGGCTCCACTCCCCGGCAGAGAGAAAGGCCTCTGCCGTTATCGGCTCCACTCCCCGGCAGAGAGAAGAGGCCTCTGCCGTTATCTGGTCCACTCCCCGGCAGAGAGAAGAGGCCTCTGCCGTTATCGGCTCCACTCCCCGGCAGAGAGAAAGGCCTCTGCCGTTATCTGTTCCACTCCCCGGCAGAGAGAAGAGGCCTCTGCCATTATCGGCTCCACTCCCCGGCAGAGAGAAAGGCCTCTGCCGTTATCTGTTCCACTCCCCGGCAGAGAGAAGAGGCCTCTGCCGTTATCGGCTCCACTCCCCGGCAGAGAGAAAGGCCTCTGCCGTTTTCTGTTCCACTCCCCGGCAGAGAGAAGAGGCCTCTGCCGTTATCGGCTCCACTCCCCGGCAGAGAGAAAGGCCTCTGCCGTTATCTGGTCCACTCCCCGGCAGAGAGAAGAGGCCTCTGCCGTTATCGGTTCCACTCCCCGGCAGAGAGAAGAGGCCTCTGCCGTTATCGGCTCCACTCCCCGGCAGAGAGAAAGGCCTCTGCCGTTATCTGGTCCACTCCCCGGCAGAGAGAAGAGGCCTCTGCCGTTATCGGCTCCACTCCCCGGCAGAGAGAAGAGGCCTCTGCCGTTATCTGCTCGGCAGAGAGAAAGGCCTCTGCCGTTATCGGCTCCACTCCCCGGCAGAGAGAAAGGCCCTCTGCCGTTATCGGCTCCACTCCCCGGCAGAGAGAAAGGCCTCTGCCGTTATCTGGTCCACTCCCCGGCAGAGAAAAGAGGCCTCTGCCGTTATCGGCTCCACTCCCCGGCAGAGAGAAGAGGCCTCTGCCGTTATCTGCTCTGCAGAGAGAGAAAGGCCTCTGCCGTTATCGGCTCCACTCCCCGGCAGAGAGAAGAGGCCTCTGCCGTTATCTGGTCCACTCCCCGGCAGAGAGAAGAGGCCTCTGCCGTTATCTGTTCCACTCCCCGGCAGAGAGAAGAGGCCTCTGCCGTTATCTGTTCCACTCCCCGGCAGAGAGAAGAGGCCTCTGCCGTTATCGGCTCCACTCCCCGGCAGAGAGAAAGGCCTCTGCCGTTATCTGTTCCATTCCCCGGCAGAGAGAAGAGGCCTCTGCCGTTATCGGCTCCACTCCCCGGCAGAGAGAAAGGCCTCTGCCGTTATCTGTTCCACTCCCCGGCAGAGAGAAGAGGCCTCTGCCGTTATCGGCTCCACTCCCCGGCAGAGAGAAGAGGCCTCTGCCGTTATCTGTTCCATTCCCCGGCAGAGAGAAGAGGCCTCTGCCGTTATCTGTTCCACTCCCCTGCAGAGAGAAGAGGCCTCTGCCGTTATCTGTTCCACTCCCCGGCAGAGAGAAAGGCCTCTGCCGTTATCTGTTCCACTCCCCGGCAGAGAGAAGAGGCCTCTGCCGTTATCGGCTCCACTCCCCGGCAGAGAGAAAGGCCTCTGCCGTTATCTGTTCCATTCCCCGGCAGAGAGAAGAGGCCTCTGCCGTTATCGGCTCCACTCCCCGGCAGAGAGAAAGGCCTCTGCCGTTATCTGTTTTACTCCCCGGCAGAGAGAAGAGGCCTCTGCCGTTATCGGCTCTACTCCCCGGCAGAGAGAAGAGGCCTCTGCCGTTATCGGCTCCACTCCCCGGCAAAGAGAAGAGGCCTCTGCCGTTATCGGCTCCATTCCCCGGCAGAGAGAAAGGCCTCTGCCGTTATCTGGTCCACTCCCCGGCAGAGAGAAAGGCCTCTGCCGTTATCTGGTCCACTCCCCGGCAGAGACAAAGGCCTCTGCCGTTATCGGCTCCACTCCCCGGCAGAGAGAAGAGGCCTCTGCCGTTATCGGCTCCACTCCCCGGCAGAGAGAAGAGGCCTCTGCCGTTATCGGCTCCACTCCCCGGCAGAGAGAAAGGCCTCTGCCGTTATCGGCTCCACTCCCCGGCAGAGAGAAGAGGCCTCTGCCGTTATCTGGTCCACTCCCCGGCAGAGAGAAGAGGCCTCTGCCGTTATCGGCTCCACTCCCCGGCAGAGAGAAAGGCCTCTGCCGTTATCTGTTCCACTCCCCGGCAGAGAGAAGAGGCCTCTGCCATTATCGGCTCCACTCCCCGGCAGAGAGAAAGGCCTCTGCCGTTATCTGTTCCACTCCCTGGCAGAGAGAAGAGGCCTCTGCCGTTATCGGCTCCACTCCCCGGCAGAGAGAAAGGCCTCTGCCGTTATCTGTTCCACTCCCCGGCAGAGAGAAGAGGCCTCTGCCGTTATCGGCTCCACTCCCCGGCAGAGAGAAAGGCCTCTGCCGTTATCTGGTCCACTCCCCGGCAGAGAGAAGAGGCCTCTGCCGTTATCGGTTCCACTCCCCGGCAGAGAGAAGAGGCCTCTGCCGTTATCGGCTCCACTCCCCGGCAGAGAGAAAGGCCTCTGCCGTTATCTGGTCCACTCCCCGGCAGGGAGAAGAGGCCTCTGCCGTTATCGGCTCCACTCCCCGGCAGAGAGAAGAGGCCTCTGCCGTTATCTGCTCGGCAGAGAGAAAGGCCTCTGCCGTTATCGGCTCCACTCCCCGGCAGAGAGAAAGGCCCTCTGCCGTTATCGGCTCCACTCCCCGGCAGAGAGAAAGGCCTCTGCCGTTATCTGGTCCACTCCCCGGCAGAGAGAAGAGGCCTCTGCCGTTATCGGCTCCACTCCCCGGCAGAGAGAAGAGGCCTCTGCCGTTATCTGCTCGGCAGAGAGAAAGGCCTCTGCCGTTATCGGCTCCACTCCCCGGCAGAGAGAAGAGGCCTCTGCCGTTATCTGGTCCACTCCCCGGCAGAGAGAAGAGGCCTCTGCCGTTATCTGTTCCACTCCCCGGCAGAGAGAAGAGGCCTCTGCCATTATCGGCTCCACTCCCCGGCAGAGAGAAGAGGCCTCTGCCGTTATCGGCTCCACTCCCCGGCAGAGAGAAGAGGCCCTCTGCCGTTATCGGCTCCACTCCCCGGCAGAGAGAAGAGGCCTCTGCCGTTATCGGCTCCACTCCCCGGCAGAGAGAAGAGGCCTCTGCCGTTATCTGTTCCACTCCCTGGCAGAGAGAAGAGGCCTCTGCCGTTATCGGCTCCACTCCCCGGCAGAGAGAAGAGGCCTCTGCCGTTATCGGCTCCACTCCCCGGCAGAGAGAAGAGGCCTCTGCCGTTATCTGTTCCACTCCCTGGCAGAGAGAAGAGGCCTCTGCCGTTATCTGTTCCACTCCCCGGCAGAGAGAAGAGGCCTCTGCCATTATCGGCTCCACTCCCCGGCAGAGAGAAGAGGCCTCTGCCGTTATCGGCTCCACTCCCCGGCAGAGAGAAGAGGCCCTCTGCCGTTATCGGCTCCACTCCCCGGCAGAGAGAAGAGGCCTCTGCCGTTATCGGCTCCACTCCCCGGCAGAGAGAAGAGGCCTCTGCCGTTATCTGTTCCACTCCCTGGCAGAGAGAAGAGGCCTCTGCCGTTATCGGCTCCACTCCCCGGCAGAGAGAAAGGCCCTCTGCCGTTATCGGCTCCACTCCCCGGCAGAGAGAAAGGCCTCTGCCGTTATCTGGTCCACTCCCCGGCAGAGAGAAGAGGCCTCTGCCGTTATCGGCTCCACTCCCCGGCAGAGAGAAGAGGCCTCTGCCGTTATCTGCTCGGCAGAGAGAAAGGCCTCTGCCGTTATCGGCTCCACTCCCCGGCAGAGAGAAGAGGCCTCTGCCGTTATCTGGTCCACTCCCCGGCAGAGAGAAGAGGCCTCTGCCGTTATCTGTTCCACTCCCCGGCAGAGAGAAGAGGCCTCTGCCGTTATCGGCTCCACTCCCCGGCAGAGAGAAAGGCCTCTGCCGTTATCTGTTCCATTCCCCGGCAGAGAGAAGAGGCCTCTGCCGTTATCGGCTCCACTCCCCGGCAGAGAGAAAGGCCTCTGCCGTTATCTGTTCCACTCCCCGGCAGAGAGAAGAGGCCTCTGCCGTTATCGGCTCCACTCCCCGGCAGAGAGAAGAGGCCTCTGCCGTTATCTGTTCCATTCCCCGGCAGAGAGAAGAGGCCTCTGCCGTTATCTGTTCCACTCCCCTGCAGAGAGAAGAGGCCTCTGCCGTTATCTGTTCCACTCCCCGGCAGAGAGAAAGGCCTCTGCCGTTATCTGTTCCACTCCCCGGCAGAGAGAAGAGGCCTCTGCCGTTATCGGCTCCACTCCCCGGCAGAGAGAAAGGCCTCTGCCGTTATCTGTTCCATTCCCCGGCAGAGAGAAGAGGCCTCTGCCGTTATCGGCTCCACTCCCCGGCAGAGAGAAAGGCCTCTGCCGTTATCTGTTTTACTCCCCGGCAGAGAGAAGAGGCCTCTGCCGTTATCGGCTCTACTCCCCGGCAGAGAGAAGAGGCCTCTGCCGTTATCGGCTCCACTCCCCGGCAAAGAGAAGAGGCCTCTGCCGTTATCGGCTCCACTCCCCGGCAGAGAGAAAGGCCTCTGCCGTTATCTGGTCCACTCCCCGGCAGAGAGAAAGGCCTCTGCCGTTATCTGGTCCACTCCCCGGCAGAGACAAAGGCCTCTGCCGTTATCGGCTCCACTCCCCGGCAGAGAGAAGAGGCCTCTGCCGTTATCTGGTCCACTCCCCGGCAGAGAGAAGAGGCCTCTGCCGTTATCTGTTCCACTCCCCGGCAGAGAGAAGAGGCCTCTGCCGTTATCGGCTCCACTCCCCGGCAGAGAGAAGAGGCCTCTGCCGTTATCTGTTCCATTCCCCGGCAGAGAGAAGAGGCCTCTGCCGTTATCGGCTCCACTCCCCGGCAGAGAGAAGAGGCCTCTGCCGTTATCTGTTCCATTCCCCGGCAGAGAGAAGAGGCCTCTGCCGTTATCTGTTCCACTCCCCGGCAGAGAGAAGAGGCCTCTGCCGTTATCTGTTCCACTCCCCGGCAGAGAGAAAGGCCTCTGCCGTTATCTGTTCCACTCCCCGGCAGAGAGAAGAGGCCTCTGCCGTTATCGGCTCCACTCCCCGGCAGAGAGAAAGGCCTCTGCCGTTATCTGTTCCATTCCCCGGCAGAGAGAAGAGGCCTCTGCCGTTATCGGCTCCACTCCCCGGCAGAGAGAAAGGCCTCTGCCGTTATCTGCTCCACTCCCCGGCAGAGAGAAGAGGCCTCTGCCGTTATCGGCTCCACTCCCCGGCAGAGAGAAGAGGCCTCTGCCGTTATCGGCTCCACTCCCCGGCAGAGAGAAGAGGCCTCTGCCGTTATCGGCTCTACTCCCCGGCAGAGAGAAAGGCCTTTGCCGTTATCTGGTCCACTCCCCGGCAGAGAGAAAGGCCTCTGCCGTTATCTGGTCCACTCCCCGGCAGAGACAAAGGCCTCTGCCGTTATCGGCTCCACTCCCCGGCAGAGAGAAGAGGCCTCTGCCGTTATCGGCTCCACTCCCCGGCAGAGAGAAGAGGCCTCTGCCGTTATCGGCTCCACTCCCCGGCAGAGAGAAAGGCCTCTGCCGTTATCGGCTCCACTCCCCGGCAGAGAGAAGAGGCCTCTGCCGTTATCTGGTCCACTCCCCGGCAGAGAGAAGAGGCCTCTGCCGTTATCGGCTCCACTCCCCGGCAGAGAGAAAGGCCTCTGCCGTTATCTGTTCCACTCCCCGGCAGAGAGAAGAGGCCTCTGCCATTATCGGCTCCACTCCCCGGCAGAGAGAAAGGCCTCTGCCGTTATCTGTTCCACTCCCCGGCAGAGAGAAGAGGCCTCTGCCGTTATCGGCTCCACTCCCCGGCAGAGAGAAAGGCCTCTGCCGTTTTCTGTTCCACTCCCCGGCAGAGAGAAGAGGCCTCTGCCGTTATCGGCTCCACTCCCCGGCAGAGAGAAAGGCCTCTGCCGTTATCTGGTCCACTCCCCGGCAGAGAGAAGAGGCCTCTGCCGTTATCGGTTCCACTCCCCGGCAGAGAGAAGAGGCCTCTGCCGTTATCGGCTCCACTCCCCGGCAGAGAGAAAGGCCTCTGCCGTTATCTGGTCCACTCCCCGGCAGAGAGAAGAGGCCTCTGCCGTTATCGGCTCCACTCCCCGGCAGAGAGAAGAGGCCTCTGCCGTTATCTGCTCGGCAGAGAGAAAGGCCTCTGCCGTTATCGGCTCCACTCCCCGGCAGAGAGAAAGGCCCTCTGCCGTTATCGGCTCCACTCCCCGGCAGAGAGAAAGGCCTCTGCCGTTATCTGGTCCACTCCCCGGCAGAGAGAAGAGGCCTCTGCCGTTATCGGCTCCACTCCCCGGCAGAGAGAAGAGGCCTCTGCCGTTATCTGCTCTGCAGAGAGAAAGGCCTCTGCCGTTATCGGCTCCACTCCCCGGCAGAGAGAAGAGGCCTCTGCCGTTATCTGGTCCACTCCCCGGCAGAGAGAAGAGGCCTCTGCCGTTATCTGTTCCACTCCCCGGCAGAGAGAAGAGGCCTCTGCCGTTATCTGTTCCACTCCCCGGCAGAGAGAAGAGGCCTCTGCCGTTATCGGCTCCACTCCCCGGCAGAGAGAAAGGCCTCTGCCGTTATCTGTTCCATTCCCCGGCAGAGAGAAGAGGCCTCTGCCGTTATCGGCTCCACTCCCCGGCAGAGAGAAAGGCCTCTGCCGTTATCTGTTCTACTCCCCGGCAGAGAGAAGAGGCCTCTGCCGTTATCGGCTCCACTCCCCGGCAGAGAGAAGAGGCCTCTGCCGTTATCTGTTCCATTCCCCGGCAGAGAGAAGAGGCCTCTGCCGTTATCTGTTCCACTCCCCTGCAGAGAGAAGAGGCCTCTGCCGTTATCTGTTCCACTCCCCGGCAGAGAGAAAGGCCTCTGCCGTTATCTGTTCCACTCCCCGGCAGAGAGAAGAGGCCTCTGCCGTTATCGGCTCCACTCCCCGGCAGAGAGAAAGGCCTCTGCCGTTATCTGTTCCATTCCCCGGCAGAGAGAAGAGGCCTCTGCCGTTATCGGCTCCACTCCCCGGCAGAGAGAAAGGCCTCTGCCGTTATCTGTTTTACTCCCCGGCAGAGAGAAGAGGCCTCTGCCGTTATCGGCTCTACTCCCCGGCAGAGAGAAGAGGCCTCTGCCGTTATCGGCTCCACTCCCCGGCAAAGAGAAGAGGCCTCTGCCGTTATCGGCTCCATTCCCCGGCAGAGAGAAAGGCCTCTGCCGTTATCTGGTCCACTCCCCGGCAGAGAGAAAGGCCTCTGCCGTTATCTGGTCCACTCCCCGGCAGAGACAAAGGCCTCTGCCGTTATCGGCTCCACTCCCCGGCAGAGAGAAGAGGCCTCTGCCGTTATCGGCTCCACTCCCCGGCAGAGAGAAGAGGCCTCTGCCGTTATCGGCTCCACTCCCCGGCAGAGAGAAAGGCCTCTGCCGTTATCGGCTCCACTCCCCGGCAGAGAGAAGAGGCCTCTGCCGTTATCTGGTCCACTCCCCGGCAGAGAGAAGAGGCCTCTGCCGTTATCGGCTCCACTCCCCGGCAGAGAGAAAGGCCTCTGCCGTTATCTGTTCCACTCCCCGGCAGAGAGAAGAGGCCTCTGCCATTATCGGCTCCACTCCCCGGCAGAGAGAAAGGCCTCTGCCGTTATCTGTTCCACTCCCTGGCAGAGAGAAGAGGCCTCTGCCGTTATCGGCTCCACTCCCCGGCAGAGAGAAAGGCCTCTGCCGTTATCTGTTCCACTCCCCGGCAGAGAGAAGAGGCCTCTGCCGTTATCGGCTCCACTCCCCGGCAGAGAGAAAGGCCTCTGCCGTTATCTGGTCCACTCCCCGGCAGAGAGAAGAGGCCTCTGCCGTTATCGGTTCCACTCCCCGGCAGAGAGAAGAGGCCTCTGCCGTTATCGGCTCCACTCCCCGGCAGAGAGAAAGGCCTCTGCCGTTATCTGGTCCACTCCCCGGCAGGGAGAAGAGGCCTCTGCCGTTATCGGCTCCACTCCCCGGCAGAGAGAAGAGGCCTCTGCCGTTATCTGCTCGGCAGAGAGAAAGGCCTCTGCCGTTATCGGCTCCACTCCCCGGCAGAGAGAAAGGCCCTCTGCCGTTATCGGCTCCACTCCCCGGCAGAGAGAAAGGCCTCTGCCGTTATCTGGTCCACTCCCCGGCAGAGAGAAGAGGCCTCTGCCGTTATCGGCTCCACTCCCCGGCAGAGAGAAGAGGCCTCTGCCGTTATCTGCTCGGCAGAGAGAAAGGCCTCTGCCGTTATCGGCTCCACTCCCCGGCAGAGAGAAGAGGCCTCTGCCGTTATCTGGTCCACTCCCCGGCAGAGAGAAGAGGCCTCTGCCGTTATCTGTTCCACTCCCCGGCAGAGAGAAGAGGCCTCTGCCATTATCGGCTCCACTCCCCGGCAGAGAGAAGAGGCCTCTGCCGTTATCGGCTCCACTCCCCGGCAGAGAGAAGAGGCCCTCTGCCGTTATCGGCTCCACTCCCCGGCAGAGAGAAGAGGCCTCTGCCGTTATCGGCTCCACTCCCCGGCAGAGAGAAGAGGCCTCTGCCGTTATCTGTTCCACTCCCTGGCAGAGAGAAGAGGCCTCTGCCGTTATCGGCTCCACTCCCCGGCAGAGAGAAGAGGCCTCTGCCGTTATCGGCTCCACTCCCCGGCAGAGAGAAGAGGCCTCTGCCGTTATCTGTTCCACTCCCTGGCAGAGAGAAGAGGCCTCTGCCGTTATCTGTTCCACTCCCCGGCAGAGAGAAGAGGCCTCTGCCATTATCGGCTCCACTCCCCGGCAGAGAGAAGAGGCCTCTGCCGTTATCGGCTCCACTCCCCGGCAGAGAGAAGAGGCCCTCTGCCGTTATCGGCTCCACTCCCCGGCAGAGAGAAGAGGCCTCTGCCGTTATCGGCTCCACTCCCCGGCAGAGAGAAGAGGCCTCTGCCGTTATCTGTTCCACTCCCTGGCAGAGAGAAGAGGCCTCTGCCGTTATCGGCTCCACTCCCCGGCAGAGAGAAAGGCCCTCTGCCGTTATCGGCTCCACTCCCCGGCAGAGAGAAAGGCCTCTGCCGTTATCTGGTCCACTCCCCGGCAGAGAGAAGAGGCCTCTGCCGTTATCGGCTCCACTCCCCGGCAGAGAGAAGAGGCCTCTGCCGTTATCTGCTCGGCAGAGAGAAAGGCCTCTGCCGTTATCGGCTCCACTCCCCGGCAGAGAGAAGAGGCCTCTGCCGTTATCTGGTCCACTCCCCGGCAGAGAGAAGAGGCCTCTGCCGTTATCTGTTCCACTCCCCGGCAGAGAGAAGAGGCCTCTGCCGTTATCGGCTCCACTCCCCGGCAGAGAGAAAGGCCTCTGCCGTTATCTGTTCCATTCCCCGGCAGAGAGAAGAGGCCTCTGCCGTTATCGGCTCCACTCCCCGGCAGAGAGAAAGGCCTCTGCCGTTATCTGTTCCACTCCCCGGCAGAGAGAAGAGGCCTCTGCCGTTATCGGCTCCACTCCCCGGCAGAGAGAAGAGGCCTCTGCCGTTATCTGTTCCATTCCCCGGCAGAGAGAAGAGGCCTCTGCCGTTATCTGTTCCACTCCCCTGCAGAGAGAAGAGGCCTCTGCCGTTATCTGTTCCACTCCCCGGCAGAGAGAAAGGCCTCTGCCGTTATCTGTTCCACTCCCCGGCAGAGAGAAGAGGCCTCTGCCGTTATCGGCTCCACTCCCCGGCAGAGAGAAAGGCCTCTGCCGTTATCTGTTCCATTCCCCGGCAGAGAGAAGAGGCCTCTGCCGTTATCGGCTCCACTCCCCGGCAGAGAGAAAGGCCTCTGCCGTTATCTGTTTTACTCCCCGGCAGAGAGAAGAGGCCTCTGCCGTTATCGGCTCTACTCCCCGGCAGAGAGAAGAGGCCTCTGCCGTTATCGGCTCCACTCCCCGGCAAAGAGAAGAGGCCTCTGCCGTTATCGGCTCCACTCCCCGGCAGAGAGAAAGGCCTCTGCCGTTATCTGGTCCACTCCCCGGCAGAGAGAAAGGCCTCTGCCGTTATCTGGTCCACTCCCCGGCAGAGACAAAGGCCTCTGCCGTTATCGGCTCCACTCCCCGGCAGAGAGAAGAGGCCTCTGCCGTTATCGGCTCCACTCCCCGGCAGAGAGAAGAGGCCTCTGCCGTTATCTGGTCCACTCCCCGGCAGAGAGAAGAGGCCTCTGCCGTTATCTGTTCCACTCCCCGGCAGAGAGAAGAGGCCTCTGCCATTATCGGCTCCACTCCCCGGCAGAGAGAAGAGGCCTCTGCCGTTATCGGCTCCACTCCCCGGCAGAGAGAAGAGGCCCTCTGCCGTTATCGGCTCCACTCCCCGGCAGAGAGAAGAGGCCTCTGCCGTTATCGGCTCCACTCCCCGGCAGAGAGAAGAGGCCTCT
Source organism: Hylyphantes graminicola (assembly GCA_023701765.1). Lineage (NCBI taxonomy): Eukaryota > Metazoa > Arthropoda > Arachnida > Araneae > Linyphiidae > Hylyphantes > Hylyphantes graminicola. Next base: position 54,321,018 of record CM043119.1, read on the forward strand.
GCCGTTATCTGTTCCACTCCCTGGCAGAGAGAAGAGGCCTCTGCCGTTATCGGCTCCACTCCCCGGCAGAGAGAAGAGGCCTCTGCCGTTATCGGCTCCACTCCCCGGCAGAGAGAAGAGGCCTCTGCCGTTATCTGTTCCACTCCCTGGCAGAGAGAAGAGGCCTCTGCTGTTATCTGTTCCACTCCCCGGCAGAGAGAAGAGGCCTCTGCCATTATCGGCTCCACTCCCCGGCAGAGAGAAGAGGCCTCTGCCGTTATCGGCTCCACTCCCCGGCAGAGAGAAGAGGCCCTCTGCCGTTATCGGCTCCACTCCCCGGCAGAGAGAAGAGGCCTCTGCCGTTATCGGCTCCACTCCCCGGCAGAGAGAAGAGGCCTCTGCCGTTATCTGTTCCACTCCCTGGCAGAGAGAAGAGGCCTCTGCCGTTATCGGCTCCACTCCCCGGCAGAGAGAAAGGCCTCTGCCGTTATCTGTTCCACTCCCCGGCAGAGAGAAGAGGCCTCTGCCGTTATCGGCTCCACTCCCCGGCAGAGAGAAGAGGCCTCTGCCGTTATCGGCTCCACTCCCCGGCAGAGAGAAAGGCCTCTGCCGTTATCTGGTCCACTCCCCGGCAGAGAGAAGAGGCCTCTGCCGTTATCGGCTCCACTCCCCGGCAGAGAGAAAGGCCTCTGCCGTTATCTGGTCCACTCCCCGGCAGAGAGAAGAGGCCTCTGCCGTTATCGGTTCCACTCCCCGGCAGAGAGAAGAGGCCTCTGCCGTTATCGGCTCCACTCCCCGGCAGAGAGAAAGGCCTCTGCCGTTATCTGGTCCACTCCCCGGCAGGGAGAAGAGGCCTCTGCCGTTATCGGCTCCACTCCCCGGCAGAGAGAAGAGGCCTCTGCCGTTATCTGCTCGGCAGAGAGAAAGGCCTCTGCCGTTATCGGCTCCACTCCCCGGCAGAGAGAAAGGCCCTCTGCCGTTATCGGCTCCACTCCCCGGCAGAGAGAAAGGCCTCTGCCGTTATCTGGTCCACTCCCCGGCAGAGAGAAGAGGCCTCTGCCGTTATCGGCTCCACTCCCCGGCAGAGAGAAGAGGCCTCTGCCGTTATCTGCTCGGCAGAGAGAAAGGCCTCTGCCGTTATCGGCTCCACTCCCCGGCAGAGAGAAGAGGCCTCTGCCGTTATCTGGTCCACTCCCCGGCAGAGAGAAGAGGCCTCTGCCGTTATCTGTTCCACTCCCCGGCAGAGAGAAGAGGCCTCTGCCATTATCGGCTCCACTCCCCGGCAGAGAGAAGAGGCCTCTGCCGTTATCGGCTCCACTCCCCGGCAGAGAGAAGAGGCCCTCTGCCGTTATCGGCTCCACTCCCCGGCAGAGAGAAGAGGCCTCTGCCGTTATCGGCTCCACTCCCCGGCAGAGAGAAGAGGCCTCTGCCGTTATCTGTTCCACTCCCTGGCAGAGAGAAGAGGCCTCTGCCGTTATCGGCTCCACTCCCCGGCAGAGAGAAGAGGCCTCTGCCGTTATCGGCTCCACTCCCCGGCAGAGAGAAGAGGCCTCTGCCGTTATCTGTTCCACTCCCTGGCAGAGAGAAGAGGCCTCTGCCGTTATCTGTTCCACTCCCCGGCAGAGAGAAGAGGCCTCTGCCATTATCGGCTCCACTCCCCGGCAGAGAGAAGAGGCCTCTGCCGTTATCGGCTCCACTCCCCGGCAGAGAGAAGAGGCCCTCTGCCGTTATCGGCTCCACTCCCCGGCAGAGAGAAGAGGCCTCTGCCGTTATCGGCTCCACTCCCCGGCAGAGAGAAGAGGCCTCTGCCGTTATCTGTTCCACTCCCTGGCAGAGAGAAGAGGCCTCTGCCGTTATCGGCTCCACTCCCCGGCAGAGAGAAAGGCCTCTGCCGTTATCTGTTCCACTCCCCGGCAGAGAGAAGAGGCCTCTGCCGTTATCGGCTCCACTCCCCGGCAGAGAGAAGAGGCCTCTGCCGTTATCGGCTCCACTCCCCGGCAGAGAGAAAGGCCTCTGCCGTTATCTGGTCCACTCCCCGGCAGAGAGAAGAGGCCTCTGCCGTTATCGGCTCCACTCCCCGGCAGAGAGAAGAGGCCTCTGCCGTTATCTGCTCGGCAGAGAGAAAGGCCTCTGCCGTTATCGGCTCCACTCCCCGGCAGAGAGAAAGGCCCTCTGCCGTTATCGGCTCCACTCCCCGGCAGAGAGAAAGGCCTCTGCCGTTATCTGGTCCACTCCCCGGCAGAGAGAAGAGGCCTCTGCCGTTATCGGCTCCACTCCCCGGCAGAGAGAAGAGGCCTCTGCCGTTATCTGCTCGGCAGAGAGAAAGGCCTCTGCCGTTATCGGCTCCACTCCCCGGCAGAGAGAAGAGGCCTCTGCCGTTATCTGGTCCACTCCCCGGCAGAGAGAAGAGGCCTCTGCCGTTATCTGTTCCACTCCCCGGCAGAGAGAAGAGGCCTCTGCCATTATCGGCTCCACTCCCCGGCAGAGAGAAGAGGCCTCTGCCGTTATCGGCTCCACTCCCCGGCAGAGAGAAGAGGCCCTCTGCCGTTATCGGCTCCACTCCCCGGCAGAGAGAAGAGGCCTCTGCCGTTATCGGCTCCACTCCCCGGCAGAGAGAAGAGGCCTCTGCCGTTATCTGTTCCACTCCCTGGCAGAGAGAAGAGGCCTCTGCCGTTATCGGCTCCACTCCCCGGCAGAGAGAAGAGGCCTCTGCCGTTATCGGCTCCACTCCCCGGCAGAGAGAAGAGGCCTCTGCCGTTATCTGTTCCACTCCCTGGCAGAGAGAAGAGGCCTCTGCCGTTATCTGTTCCACTCCCCGGCAGAGAGAAGAGGCCTCTGCCATTATCGGCTCCACTCCCCGGCAGAGAGAAGAGGCCTCTGCCGTTATCGGCTCCACTCCCCGGCAGAGAGAAGAGGCCCTCTGCCGTTATCGGCTCCACTCCCCGGCAGAGAGAAGAGGCCCTCTGCCGTTATCGGCTCCACTCCCCGGCAGAGAGAAGAGGCCTCTGCCGTTATCGGCTCCACTCCCCGGCAGAGAGAAGAGGCCTCTGCCGTTATCTGTTCCACTCCCTGGCAGAGAGAAGAGGCCTCTGCCGTTATCGGCTCCACTCCCCGGCAGAGAGAAAGGCCTCTGCCGTTATCTGTTCCACTCCCCGGCAGAGAGAAGAGGCCTCTGCCGTTATCGGCTCCACTCCCCGGCAGAGAGAAGAGGCCCTCTGCCGTTATCGGCTCCACTCCCCGGCAGAGAGAAGAGGCCTCTGCCATTATCGGCTCCACTCCCCGGCAGAGAGAAGAGGCCTCTGCCGTTATCGGCTCCACTCCCCGGCAGAGAGAAGAGGCCTCTGCCGTTATCTGCTCGGCAGAGAGAAAGGCCTCTGCCGTTATCGGCTCCACTCCCCGGCAGAGAGAAGAGGCCTCTGCCGTTATCTGGTCCACTCCCCGGCAGAGAGAAGAGGCCTCTGCCGTTATCTGTTCCACTCCCCGGCAGAGAGAAGAGGCCTCTGCCATTATCGGCTCCACTCCCCGGCAGAGAGAAGAGGCCTCTGCCGTTATCGGCTCCACTCCCCGGCAGAGAGAAAGGCCCTCTGCCGTTATCGGCTCCACTCCCCGGCAGAGAGAAAGGCCTCTGCCGTTATCTGGTCCACTCCCCGGCAGAGAGAAGAGGCCTCTGCCGTTATCGGCTCCACTCCCCGGCAGAGAGAAGAGGCCTCTGCCGTTATCTGCTCGGCAGAGAGAAAGGCCTCTGCCGTTATCGGCTCCACTCCCCGGCAGAGAGAAGAGGCCTCTGCCGTTATCTGGTCCACTCCCCGGCAGAGAGAAGAGGCCTCTGCCGTTATCTGCTCCACTCCCCGGCAGAGAGAAGAGGCCCTCTGCCGTTATCGGCTCCACTCCCCGGCAGAGAGAAGAGGCCTCTGCCATTATCGGCTCCACTCCCCGGCAGAGAGAAGAGGCCTCTGCCGTTATCGGCTCCACTCCCCGGCAGAGAGAAGAGGCCTCTGCCGTTATCTGTTCCACTCCCCGGCAGAGAGAAGAGGCCTCTGCCGTTATCTGCTCCACTCCCCGGCAGAGAGAAGAGGCCTCTGCCATTATCGGCTCCACTCCCCGGCAGAGAGAAGAGGCCTCTGCCGTTATCTGGTCCACTCCCCGGCAGAGAGAAGAGGCCTCTGCCGTTATCTGCTCCACTCCCCGGCAGAGAGAAGAGGCCCTCTGCCGTTATCGGCTCCACTCCCCGGCAGAGAGAAGAGGCCCTCTGCCGTTATCGGCTCCACTCCCCGGCAGAGAGAAGAGGCCTCTGCCGTTATCTGTTCCACTCCCCGGCAGAGAGAAGAGGCCTCTGCCGTTATCTGCTCCACTCCCCGGCAGAGAGAAGAGGCCTCTGCCATTATCGGCTCCACTCCCCGGCAGAGAGAAGAGGCCTCTGCCGTTATCTGGTCCACTCCCCGGCAGAGAGAAGAGGCCTCTGCCGTTATCTGCTCCACTCCCCGGCAGAGAGAAGAGGCCCTCTGCCGTTATCGGCTCCACTCCCCGGCAGAGAGAAGAGGCCCTCTGCCGTTATCGGCTCCACTCCCCGGCAGAGAGAAGAGGCCTCTGCCATTATCGGCTCCACTCCCCGGCAGAGAGAAAGGCCTCTGCCGTTATCTGGTCCACTCCCCGGCAGAGAGAAGAGGCCTCTGCCGTTATCGGCTCCACTCCCCGGCAGAGAGAAGAGGCCTCTGCCGTTATCTGCTCGGCAGAGAGAAAGGCCTCTGCCGTTATCGGCTCCACTCCCCGGCAGAGAGAAGAGGCCTCTGCCGTTATCTGGTCCACTCCCCGGCAGAGAGAAGAGGCCTCTGCCGTTATCTGCTCCACTCCCCGGCAGAGAGAAGAGGCCCTCTGCCGTTATCGGCTCCACTCCCCGGCAGAGAGAAGAGGCCTCTGCCATTATCGGTTCCACTCCCCGGCAGAGAGAAGAGGCCTCTGCCATTATCGGCTCCACTCCCCGGCAGAGAGAAGAGGCCTCTGCCGTTATCTGTTCCACTCCCTGGCAGAGAGAAGAGGCCTCTGCCGTTATCGGCTCCACTCCCCGGCAGAGAGAAAGGCCTCTGCCGTTATCTGTTCCACTCCCCGGCAGAGAGAAGAGGCCTCTGCCGTTATCGGCTCCACTCCCCGGCAGAGAGAAGAGGCCCTCTGCCGTTATCGGCTCCACTCCCCGGCAGAGAGAAGAGGCCTCTGCCGTTATCGGCTCCACTCCCCGGCAGAGAGAAGAGGCCTCTGCCGTTATCTGTTCCACTCCCTGGCAGAGAGAAGAGGCCTCTGCCGTTATCGGCTCCACTCCCCGGCAGAGAGAAGAGGCCTCTGCCGTTATCGGCTCCACTCCCCGGCAGAGAGAAGAGGCCTCTGCCGTTATCTGTTCCACTCCCTGGCAGAGAGAAGAGGCCTCTGCCGTTATCTGTTCCACTCCCCGGCAGAGAGAAGAGGCCTCTGCCATTATCGGCTCCACTCCCCGGCAGAGAGAAGAGGCCTCTGCCGTTATCGGCTCCACTCCCCGGCAGAGAGAAGAGGCCCTCTGCCGTTATCGGCTCCACTCCCCGGCAGAGAGAAGAGGCCTCTGCCGTTATCGGCTCCACTCCCCGGCAGAGAGAAGAGGCCTCTGCCGTTATCTGTTCCACTCCCTGGCAGAGAGAAGAGGCCTCTGCCGTTATCGGCTCCACTCCCCGGCAGAGAGAAAGGCCTCTGCCGTTATCTGTTCCACTCCCCGGCAGAGAGAAGAGGCCTCTGCCGTTATCGGCTCCACTCCCCGGCAGAGAGAAGAGGCCTCTGCCGTTATCGGCTCCACTCCCCGGCAGAGAGAAAGGCCTCTGCCGTTATCTGGTCCACTCCCCGGCAGAGAGAAGAGGCCTCTGCCGTTATCGGCTCCACTCCCCGGCAGAGAGAAGAGGCCTCTGCCGTTATCTGCTCGGCAGAGAGAAAGGCCTCTGCCGTTATCGGCTCCACTCCCCGGCAGAGAGAAAGGCCCTCTGCCGTTATCGGCTCCACTCCCCGGCAGAGAGAAAGGCCTCTGCCGTTATCTGGTCCACTCCCCGGCAGAGAGAAGAGGCCTCTGCCGTTATCGGCTCCACTCCCCGGCAGAGAGAAGAGGCCTCTGCCGTTATCTGCTCGGCAGAGAGAAAGGCCTCTGCCGTTATCGGCTCCACTCCCCGGCAGAGAGAAGAGGCCTCTGCCGTTATCTGGTCCACTCCCCGGCAGAGAGAAGAGGCCTCTGCCGTTATCTGTTCCACTCCCCGGCAGAGAGAAGAGGCCTCTGCCATTATCGGCTCCACTCCCCGGCAGAGAGAAGAGGCCTCTGCCGTTATCGGCTCCACTCCCCGGCAGAGAGAAGAGGCCCTCTGCCGTTATCGGCTCCACTCCCCGGCAGAGAGAAGAGGCCTCTGCCGTTATCGGCTCCACTCCCCGGCAGAGAGAAGAGGCCTCTGCCGTTATCTGTTCCACTCCCTGGCAGAGAGAAGAGGCCTCTGCCGTTATCGGCTCCACTCCCCGGCAGAGAGAAGAGGCCTCTGCCGTTATCGGCTCCACTCCCCGGCAGAGAGAAGAGGCCTCTGCCGTTATCTGTTCCACTCCCTGGCAGAGAGAAGAGGCCTCTGCCGTTATCTGTTCCACTCCCCGGCAGAGAGAAGAGGCCTCTGCCATTATCGGCTCCACTCCCCGGCAGAGAGAAGAGGCCTCTGCCGTTATCGGCTCCACTCCCCGGCAGAGAGAAGAGGCCCTCTGCCGTTATCGGCTCCACTCCCCGGCAGAGAGAAGAGGCCCTCTGCCGTTATCGGCTCCACTCCCCGGCAGAGAGAAGAGGCCTCTGCCGTTATCGGCTCCACTCCCCGGCAGAGAGAAGAGGCCTCTGCCGTTATCTGTTCCACTCCCTGGCAGAGAGAAGAGGCCTCTGCCGTTATCGGCTCCACTCCCCGGCAGAGAGAAAGGCCTCTGCCGTTATCTGTTCCACTCCCCGGCAGAGAGAAGAGGCCTCTGCCGTTATCGGCTCCACTCCCCGGCAGAGAGAAGAGGCCCTCTGCCGTTATCGGCTCCACTCCCCGGCAGAGAGAAGAGGCCTCTGCCATTATCGGCTCCACTCCCCGGCAGAGAGAAGAGGCCTCTGCCGTTATCGGCTCCACTCCCCGGCAGAGAGAAGAGGCCTCTGCCGTTATCTGCTCGGCAGAGAGAAAGGCCTCTGCCGTTATCGGCTCCACTCCCCGGCAGAGAGAAGAGGCCTCTGCCGTTATCTGGTCCACTCCCCGGCAGAGAGAAGAGGCCTCTGCCGTTATCTGTTCCACTCCCCGGCAGAGAGAAGAGGCCTCTGCCATTATCGGCTCCACTCCCCGGCAGAGAGAAGAGGCCTCTGCCGTTATCGGCTCCACTCCCCGGCAGAGAGAAAGGCCCTCTGCCGTTATCGGCTCCACTCCCCGGCAGAGAGAAGAGGCCTCTGCCGTTATCTGGTCCACTCCCCGGCAGAGAGAAGAGGCCTCTGCCGTTATCTGTTCCACTCCCCGGCAGAGAGAAGAGGCCTCTGCCATTATCGGCTCCACTCCCCGGCAGAGAGAAGAGGCCTCTGCCGTTATCGGCTCCACTCCCCGGCAGAGAGAAAGGCCCTCTGCCGTTATCGGCTCCACTCCCCGGCAGAGAGAAAGGCCTCTGCCGTTATCTGGTCCACTCCCCGGCAGAGAGAAGAGGCCTCTGCCGTTATCGGCTCCACTCCCCGGCAGAGAGAAGAGGCCTCTGCCGTTATCTGCTCGGCAGAGAGAAAGGCCTCTGCCGTTATCGGCTCCACTCCCCGGCAGAGAGAAGAGGCCTCTGCCGTTATCTGGTCCACTCCCCGGCAGAGAGAAGAGGCCTCTGCCGTTATCTGCTCCACTCCCCGGCAGAGAGAAGAGGCCCTCTGCCGTTATCGGCTCCACTCCCCGGCAGAGAGAAGAGGCCTCTGCCATTATCGGCTCCACTCCCCGGCAGAGAGAAGAGGCCTCTGCCGTTATCGGCTCCACTCCCCGGCAGAGAGAAGAGGCCTCTGCCGTTATCTGTTCCACTCCCCGGCAGAGAGAAGAGGCCTCTGCCGTTATCTGCTCCACTCCCCGGCAGAGAGAAGAGGCCTCTGCCATTATCGGCTCCACTCCCCGGCAGAGAGAAGAGGCCTCTGCCGTTATCTGGTCCACTCCCCGGCAGAGAGAAGAGGCCTCTGCCGTTATCTGCTCCACTCCCCGGCAGAGAGAAGAGGCCCTCTGCCGTTATCGGCTCCACTCCCCGGCAGAGAGAAGAGGCCCTCTGCCGTTATCGGCTCCACTCCCCGGCAGAGAGAAGAGGCCTCTGCCGTTATCTGTTCCACTCCCCGGCAGAGAGAAGAGGCCTCTGCCGTTATCTGCTCCACTCCCCGGCAGAGAGAAGAGGCCTCTGCCATTATCGGCTCCACTCCCCGGCAGAGAGAAGAGGCCTCTGCCGTTATCTGGTCCACTCCCCGGCAGAGAGAAGAGGCCTCTGCCGTTATCTGCTCCACTCCCCGGCAGAGAGAAGAGGCCCTCTGCCGTTATCGGCTCCACTCCCCGGCAGAGAGAAGAGGCCCTCTGCCGTTATCGGCTCCACTGACCGGCAGAGAGAAGAGGCCTCTGCCATTATCGGCTCCACTCCCCGGCAGAGAGAAAGGCCTCTGCCGTTATCTGGTCCACTCCCCGGCAGAGAGAAGAGGCCTCTGCCGTTATCGGCTCCACTCCCCGGCAGAGAGAAGAGGCCTCTGCCGTTATCTGCTCGGCAGAGAGAAAGGCCTCTGCCGTTATCGGCTCCACTCCCCGGCAGAGAGAAGAGGCCTCTGCCGTTATCTGGTCCACTCCCCGGCAGAGAGAAGAGGCCTCTGCCGTTATCTGCTCCACTCCCCGGCAGAGAGAAGAGGCCCTCTGCCGTTATCGGCTCCACTCCCCGGCAGAGAGAAGAGGCCTCTGCCATTATCGGCTCCACTCCCCGGCAGAGAGAAGAGGCCTCTGCCATTATCGGCTCCACTCCCCGGCAGAGAGAAGAGGCCTCTGCCGTTATCTGTTCCACTCCCTGGCAGAGAGAAGAGGCCTCTGCCGTTATCGGCTCCACTCCCCGGCAGAGAGAAAGGCCTCTGCCGTTATCTGTTCCACTCCCCGGCAGAGAGAAGAGGCCTCTGCCGTTATCGGCTCCACTCCCCGGCAGAGAGAAGAGGCCCTCTGCCGTTATCGGCTCCACTCCCCGGCAGAGAGAAGAGGCCTCTGCCATTATCGGCTCCACTCCCCGGCAGAGAGAAGAGGCCTCTGCCGTTATCGGCTCCACTCCCCGGCAGAGAGAAGAGGCCTCTGCCGTTATCTGCTCGGCAGAGAGAAAGGCCTCTGCCGTTATCGGCTCCACTCCCCGGCAGAGAGAAGAGGCCTCTGCCGTTATCTGGTCCACTCCCCGGCAGAGAGAAGAGGCCTCTGCCGTTATCTGTTCCACTCCCCGGCAGAGAGAAGAGGCCTCTGCCATTATCGGCTCCACTCCCCGGCAGAGAGAAGAGGCCTCTGCCGTTATCGGCTCCACTCCCCGGCAGAGAGAAAGGCCCTCTGCCGTTATCGGCTCCACTCCCCGGCAGAGAGAAAGGCCTCTGCCGTTATCTGGTCCACTCCCCGGCAGAGAGAAGAGGCCTCTGCCGTTATCGGCTCCACTCCCCGGCAGAGAGAAGAGGCCTCTGCCGTTATCTGCTCGGCAGAGAGAAAGGCCTCTGCCGTTATCGGCTCCACTCCCCGGCAGAGAGAAGAGGCCTCTGCCGTTATCTGGTCCACTCCCCGGCAGAGAGAAGAGGCCTCTGCCGTTATCTGTTCCACTCCCCGGCAGAGAGAAGAGGCCTCTGCCATTATCGGCTCCACTCCCCGGCAGAGAGAAAGGCCTCTGCCGTTATTTGGTCCACTCCCCGGCAGAGAGAAATGCCTAACCCCAACATGACGTAAGCTACAGCTCTTTAAAAGTGGTGTATTTTTCCAACATCTAGCAAAGTATCGAAAAATCGTACCCCTTCACTTTCGGATTGATTAAATGCATATTTTTTTGGTTTGTATTTTGACTTTCAAATAATATATTGAAAGAAAAATGCTCTTAATATATTTCTGATTACTTTCGTAAACTTTATTTTTTTCGTGCAAAAAATATAATAATAAATAAAAAAACGCAATGTAAATTGAAATTAGAGAAACCATTGTTACGGCGCTCGCTTTTAAAATCGAGCGACTATTTACCGAGGAAGGCATGAGAAATAGGATTAAATCCCTGTTCTATAAGAAATTTATCTCACTAAACAACGTGGAACTTATTGGAAAGGTTATTTTTTTTTGTTGTGGAAGGGTATCATAAAGTAAATTGGCCAAAAAATGTGTCCTTCAAATGCATTGCTCAGAGTTACATTTTTTACCTTCAAAGACATGTAGGGTAAACCACCTACAAAGTAAAATATTGTTTTTAAACTTTGATTTACTTAGCATTTTTTTTTTTTGACGAAATAAAAAATAAGTTTAAAAAAGTAATTATAAATATTTTAAAAGCATTCTTCTTTCAATATATTATTTAAAAGTAAAATTATTCAAACCAAAAATATCTGCATTTAATCAATCCGAAAGTGAAGATGTGTGATCTTTCGCGATTTTGCTAGATGTGGAAAAATACACCACTTTTAAAGAGCTGTAGCTTACGTCATGGTGGAGTTAGGAGAAACTTTAGGTAGTGAAATTTGTAGAGAATTTTATGCTCTTTAAAAGGGCTTTGAACGGCTAAGCCATTGGACTTCTAGTTACAGAGTTATATTTAAAAAACTTAAAAAAAGCCCAAATATTTTGCGGTTTTTCGGCTCTCCAGAGTTGTGCCTTTAGAAATTTTGGTGGGCAACCATAGTTTCCTTTTATTACCATCAATATAAACCACTTAAAAGCATAAAACCTTTGACCCCACCTATTGCATTTGAAAACTACCAAATGACTGGACTATATCTGTATTACAATTAAGTTATGCAACTAATATTATGATTTGTCCTAGCTTTGCAAGTCATTGAACTACCACCTTGTACTGTAATTTCAGCATAAGAGAATTCATTGATTGTGCTTCTTTGTTCAACTAAAATGAGCATAACTTTATTTTTAATACAGATACTTTAATTATGCTTCTTTAATGAAATTCTACATTAAATGAGCTTCAAATTAATATTTAAATGTTCGTATTTATGCGAAATTCAATAGATGTAATCACACAGGTAACAGTTGACACACATGAAACTTTCAAAAAGTGTCCCACTTTTGGCCACCACTGTATGTTTTGGGGGTTTTCTTAATAATTTCTGAAAACTTGTAATAAAACTCTATTTCTTCATTAGCATAATTCTTGTTGTGTGTCTCCACATCATATCCTGGTAGGTTGCTGAATAGGGTGCGGTAGTTTCCTTTGGCACAAGGCTTTGAGCACCCGTGAGGATAGAAATCTGGCTTCTCCTCTGAAAGGGCACCAGCTTCTCAATTAAAGAATGTCGCTGGAGGGGAGGGTCATTTTTCTCCAGACAACCTGCAACCATAGTAATACACCATTACCGCCTGTACTTGCTTAGCAGCAGATTTAATGAGCGTGTTTGTTCTCATCAACTAGGGACAACTCAAATATTCATGCCATATCCAGACAAGTCTATTCTTTTTCGCTAATTAAGACAGCTACTCCTTTTTCATGTATTAGATCACCGACTGAGTAAAGGATGTAACGCAACGCAACTTAGTAGGGGAGAGGCGGGTAATGGCGCTCAGCCAAATTGTGACAAACTGGGCAATCCTTTAGTTAATTGAACTCAACTGCCAGCTAGCCGAATGCACGTTCAATGCTCAGTGCGATAATAAATAGCGGCTGGAAAAGCAAAAATACATAGTTTTTCGTCAGTAAACAAAATATAACGTATTTTCATCTAAAAAAAACTTCTGCAGCTAGTTGGTCAACTTTGATACTTGTAACAGTATGATCATTGTATAGTTACGAAGCATAATAATCTTGTTATCTAATGTAACTAAATTTATTTCATTAAATACATTGCGTGCCGAATTAGAACGCAAGAAATGAAATATGGCGCAATCGGATAATGACGCTCGGATGGGTGGCATTACCCTCAACTATTGGAAGAGTCGAATTATAACCAAACAAAACTGTAAATATTTTCATACACAAGTTGAATAAACCTGATATCTTTTCCATTTACAATTATCGTATCCTAACTGGAATAAAGGTCCTCTTCTTCAGGTGGAGTGTCATTTTCTGAAACAACACCAATAACAAGCTCTTCAAGACTCCAGCGTCACTAAGATTGCTGTGGACATGGATAAAGCAAAAAAACTATGTTTGTAACTATTGCAAATTGTAAAATTACTTTAATCAGTTGCGAAATATGTTGTATAAAGGATTTGAATAATGAGCCCGTCACAGTGAGAGTCATTACCCAACACGTTCGGGTAATGGGGCTCAATGTAATATTTTCTTGTTTTAAAATTTTCAGCACAAATGTTACTGTTTTCATGTTTAATAATATGGTATTCCGTTTTATATTTGTTTATTTATAAATATCAATGAAAAAAACATAATTTAAGTGTCATATTATGCTTAAGGCTATAAATTTTCCTTAATTGGGCGCAATTACCCTTCTCTCCCCTATATCAATGTTATAGTTGTTCATTTCATTGACAACCTGTCTAGTCTTTCCGTTTCGGAACATAACCTGAAGTTCCATATTCTGATTTTTAGTTCAGTTTTTGGCTAGGTGAGTGTTGACATCTGCACACGAGGTTCCTTTCGGCTTTGTCTCATGCGCACCATAGAGATTCCTCAACAGAGTCAAATAATTGTCAGCAGGAGGACCACAGGTCATCCTACAATGGCTATAAGGAATTAGTGTTTTCCCTGCTGGTCGTAACTAATAATGTAAGGCAGGAATTTAACAATCGTTGAAAAAGAAATTTTTGTAACACTACTTACCTGTGGAGAAAAAAAATCAATGCTTACCAAAATAACAGAATTGGTGCTTAAAGGGTTGAAACAGAGTCCTCAAATGATCTCATTAAATTTATCACCAAGTATTACCTCAATAACGCATTTTGAAGGTGCTGAACTTATCTCTATGCACAAAAAACTTGTTAGTGCTATTTCCAAAAAATAAAGCGCTTTTCAAATGCACTTTTCCTGTACAATAAAATATTCTTATTATGCTTCAGACGTAAATTTTATTTTCGGAAATAAACTAAACATAGTATTACAGAAATATATTCAATAAAAGTATACAATATTTTAATGGCAAAAAACGTCTAGGAAATAATTATTAGTTTTTAACCCCAAAGTAACTGCACACACATTTTTAAGCTTGTATTTTTTTTTTCTTTAAAGAATGGAAAGATGTGCATAAAAACTATTCACATTTTATTTTTAAGCATTATTAATAGCACTTATAGGAAAAACTAACCATCATTAAAAGTTACTGTATCCAAGTCTCACACAACATTTTGATTTTACATTACAAAACATATTTACCAGTGTAATAAGCCAACAATACCAATGAATCTTAAGATACACAAAAATATGTTTAAAAAATATTTATTTATCAAAATTCATAATATTAGCCAATTACATTTCTGAATTAACAGTTATTTAATGAAACGTTAACTTTGTTTTTACAAATCAATATTTACAAAGCAAGTCAAAACAACAAAAGTAACAAATTTGTAGACAGCAATGCGAAGATTAAATAATAAAAAAATTTTAAAATGTCAAAATGTAACAATTCATCAATTCTAAAAATTTACTATATCTAAAATGTACAGTAGGATTTTTTTTAAAATAAATATACTATAACAATACACTATACAATAGTGTGTAAAATACAAAAAATTGTTAAACACATTTTAACTAAATGCAATTAAGTACTTAATATTAAAATAAGAATACAGAATTTTATTTCATATTTACAGTAAAATGAATCATCACCAGTAAAAAAATAAAGTATATTAATTTTAAATATAAATAATTATTAAATTGCAGAATCTATGCTGAATGAATTGAATTTTATACATATTGTGAAAATAAATTATTAAAGTTTCTCTTACAGTGAAAAAGCTTATGTAACGTTTTTAAATAAACAGTATAAATAAAAATTAGCTTTTTTATATACATAACTCATCCAGTGAATGAAAAGGCATTAAGTTTAGACATTGTATAGATCTAATGGAACAAAATTTATGCAACATTTAAAGCTGATATTTAAAAAACAAACACACAATGAGTATTATAAAATTGTTCCGTTGAATGCATGCTGCAAATCAAAGAAAAACATGTTTACAGTTAAATGTATTGTTATTATTTATTAAAGGGTAATAATACATTAGACTGTAGTTATGTATTAAAATAGTCATTAAACTATGCAATGTAGATAATATTTGTCGTTTCAATGTTTTCTATTATAGTTATCAACCCATGCATGTGTCGTTTTTGAAAACCATCAAGACTTTCCTTACTGAATAAAAACGTTAACTTCAAATTATTAAAATTCGTTTTTGATCAAAAATTCATTTTGGATATGATCCCCAGACCTTGTGGCATAGGATTACATTCACTAGCGGATTAAGGGGGAATGGAAGCAGTTACCAAAACTGAAGAGTCTCCATGATAATCCAATTTTCTAAACCAGATTAATCTTACTGTATTGAATATTTTAAGAAACACTTTTTTGAATATGATTAATATAGCTGGTTTAAAGGCTCTAGTCTATAATCCCACTTTTTAAAATTGATTCTTGCATCTTTTTAATTTTTAATAAATAAGTTTATGACAAAATATTTGCATCAATTTCAAAAAGTATAATTATAAAGCCAGTGTATATAAACCAGCTACATTTATCATATTAAAAAAAGCATTTGTAAAAATATTCAATGCAGCCATAGTAATATAATAACTTAGTAATTTTTTTTCTAATTAGATTAAGGGGCTGGGGAACCCAATCGGTTAAGTTGTTCAGCTTGCATAGTTTAGGTCTCAGGTTCTGGTCAGGATATCACCTAAATACTGTCGACCTATAAGCGGCCTGTGCAGCCAAAATTTGTGCGTCCAATAATTTTCTCTGTGGAAGGAATGCAAATTAAATATCCTACAAAGTCTTTATGCTGTGTACAATGTCAAAATTAAAAGTTACGCTGGGTGCCTACTCAGGTGTTGGCTCATCTCTTGACTGTGGTTCTAAATTATGATGTCCATCGCCAATAGCCTTCATGTAGCTCCAGGGTGATGATAACCCTAACTCATTTTATTAACACAGAGACACTTTGGTTTAGAAATAAACTCTCATTCCGACTAAATATAAAAGTTTTTAGTTAAATTCTAATTCCAAAAAATACTATTCTACATCTTCATCAACACAGGATTCGTCAGAGACTCCACTAGAGAAACCACTGAATAGGAAGTCTGCCTGGACTGACTCCAAAACTTCCATAGCTTTGCAGATTCACTTACTATATTCATATATTTTTTTATATATTCGAATTCCAAAAAATACTATTCCACATCCTCATCAACACAGTTGCCAGTGAATCCATCCGAGACACCTCTCAAGTCTGCATTAACTAACTCCAGGACTTCCATATTTTCAGTGGATTTATCCACTATATTTACATATATGAAGAGTACAGGGGGAAAAGAACTTCATATACGAATCTGCCTGCATCAGGATTCTTTGGCAACAATAGTGAGTCATCTCCGGTGTAAGGAAATTGGCAACTCGCTTCGTTTCTCTCTCGAGGCAACCCTGATTCCAGGGCTCCCAACAGATTATCAACTTGTCCCTAGGGAAAAAAAGGGACTCAGCGTCTTAAAAAAAGGGACCTAAAAATATCAAGTTAAAGGATATCTTGTATTCTTTGTAGCAGGAAAAGGGGTCAAATTTTTAGCTTGTCTTCAGGCCAATGAAGACCAAGGGCAGAAAATTTAGTTTTTTTTTCCTTTTTTCAAATAGAAACTTAAACATGGCCTTCATTGTTACACTTTCATCTATACCACTGCATAAAATTACACAAAAATATCACTAAAGCTATTTAGAGAAGAAATATACTGTATTTTATTTCAAATTTAAGTACCATTTTTTTATTAAAATTTAAGAAAATTGGTTTACATAAAAAATACACGTTCTCCCTCTTCAGAGATTTAGACAGACAATTGGTGGGCTCAGAATAAAAGTGAACCAAGTCCATAAAATGCTTCTTTATGCTACAGACGTTTAAAGATAAAGCCGCTAGGCAGTAGCCATTGAAAACATTTTTTTAAATGTTGATGTCTAGCACATATTATCTGAACTAGGAATTTTTTTCATTATTGCACTGAAATTCTGAGCCTATCGTTTTCAAAAATCACCCTTCCCTAGAATTTGCACATTCGTGGTTTTGTTGTTTGATCAACGATATATAGTACATGCAATTCCTCTGCTAACTCAAAAATGATAAAAAGTGGACTTGGTTCACTTGTGAGGCCTAGTGGCTTAGTGGCAGTGCTTCGCATTGCCACCTACAGGTCTGGGGATCGAATCCCATAATGGGCAAATTTGACCCATCCTTTCAACCCTTAAGTAGGTCGATAAAATGGGGATCAAACATGCTTGGAAACTAAACACTGGGGGTTCCGCTTGAGGCTGACCAACTTAAAGGGACATATGCCTAGCACCCCAGAGTCCTAGATCACGAAAGCTGAAATGGGCACTGCAGGCCTTGGCCCTCTTATGGACTGTTGCGCCGAGGTGTTTAGTTTAGTAGGTTCACTTGGATTCTGAATCCTCCAATTTCCAATAAACCACCAATTATACACTGTTTAGTCTTCTGCTTAATGTCTTAAGATAACACAAAATCATAAAAAAAATATCTTCAAATTTTTTTGTTTTTAAAAAGCTGTTTTCCTGCTGTGATAGAAAAGATTAAATTGAAAATGTAGTAATTAACATGCTTGCTAAACAACAAAACATGATAAAAAGAACTTGGATGTTTAGATTCTAGGTTTTTTCGGAAAAAAAGTTGTAATAACAGAATCCTTCTTTTTGTCGATTCTCAACTCACTGACTGCAGAAATTTGAACTGTTTCCATTAATTTAACAGCTTTCAATTGAAACTTCCATTTTCCAATAACATCTTTACATTGTTCCAACAAAAAGTTTTTCTTTAAAAAATATTTTACATTAATTTTTAGCTTGACTTTGGTTTTCGAGCATTGAAGCTCCTCAAAACTCTGGGAAAAATAATGTAATTTTGTAGAAAAAGGGAAAATAGGGACCAGATTTGTGAAATAAGGAGTTTTAGGGACTTGGGATGTAAAAAAGGACTTTTAGGGAAAAAAGGGACCAGTTGGGAGGCCTGTATTCACACCAGAGATCAGTGGACACGAGTCACACCTTTGTACTGCCAAAGATGAACTGAGAGAGAAACTGGTTTCCTTTCACCAATGTCCTCCAAGCACAGCAGAATACGGAAAGATTTCTATGCAATGAAGTTATTTCTCCCCTTTACTTTTCATATATTATAATTTTTATAATATTCCTATTATTTAAAAAGTTACTATTCTACATCTTCATCAACACAGTTGCCCTGCATCTGCCATTGAATCCATCTGAGAAACCTCTGAAGTCAGCACGAACTAATCATTGACTTGATTTCATGACTTCCATGGCTTTGTCAGAATCACCCACTATGCCTATATACATCATATTTTTTTATAAAATTCAAATTCAAAACAATACTATTCCACATCTTCATCAACACAGCTGTCCAGCCTCCGCCATTGAATTTATCTCAGAAACCTCTGTAGTCTGACCACTGACTGACTCCACGAATTCCATAGTTTCAGTGGATTCACACATGCTGTCCTGGTCTGTGAGCTGGACATCATCTGGGATGATGACAGAGGCTGAGTTGCCATCTTGCTGCTGGATAGTGAAGTAGAAGGGTTCTGTGTCGTCACCAGAAGGTACCTGAGAGAGAGAGTTTGTGTTATGATGACTTGATTACTATCAATTATGAACTGTACATTTTTTTAGTGCCAGGCCATTTACTAATCTAAGCTTCTGCGCTACTAAGATGCAGACTGATGGCTAAGTAGGTTGGAACACCTATTGAGCTACCATTGGCTACCCTTGACAAACACAATTTGTGTGACACAAACCCTTTTTCATTTATTCATCAACAGAACAAAGATGAAGGATAAACACTCAAGCCTCACCAGGACTCGAATTTGCAATGTCACGGCCAAAGAGATAATGCTAACCATTGAGCCACCGGCATAATACCTTAATAGAAAGTGACAACCCTGCTTTATGTCATACGTAAATAATAACAAACTAGTTAGGTAGAATACAATACAGCATGCACACAATTAAAGTTTGAATCATCCTGCAAATATTTGATCAGATCCTTAGAAAAATGTTAATTTGTGGATAACTGCAAAATTGTGTCATTAGAATCAAAAATAAATAAAAAAAATTATCACAAGAAAGTTGTTCCTTTTAGTTCTGAGGCATGTACTTGTTTATATAAGGCTGTGAAAAGGGAAAAAGAATTTTTGATGAAATAAAAAAAAACTATGCAGTGACAATGTTTATTCCAAGAAGATAGTTGTATTTTATTTAATTTTTAAACCTCACGGCTCCATTTAATTTGTACGGTTTTTGCCTACAGCAAATAGCCTGAAAACTTATAGAAACACTCCATTTATCATAATGGGCATTTTTATTTTTTTAAAAGAATGTAAGGTAAAGAGTTTTCAAAAGTTGGTTTAAAAAAATCCTCAGTTGGCAGGTTCGTAAAAATCAACTTAATATCAGTAACAAATTAAAAACTCATTATAACAAAAAAAAATTATAAAAAAGGCTAATCAACTTTTAACCACTCACCTGAATGGTAATAGTCTGCGTACCATCTCCACCCGAAACCTCCCCCAGAGATGGTAAATTGAACGTCACACCCGATGGTAACGTAACCGGCCCACCACCATCTTGGCTCATGGCATTCAGGCAGCTGTAAATCAACTGCGCAGCTGTGATATTACCAGGCAGGATTCCTTCCAGCTGCTGCAATGCATTGTCTGTCAGCTGCATTTGGACAGCAGATGGGTCATCGACTGTTTCCAAGGTGACCTGTTGGTCATGTGTATAAGTTTAGTTTTGTAATGTAATGAGGTTTAATACATTTAAGATTAAATCCTTGCAAAATTCTAAAATAAATATACATGGTTTTTTAAATAACTTAAATGTAATTAAATATGTATTAAAACCCATGTAATATAACTAAGCACATATTGATATTGATGTAGGAAATAGTACATATTGAGGTAGGCAGAAACCTTCTGCCGTCGACAGATAAACTGCAGTAACCACAGCAATTGGGCCCTGAAATAGTCATTTTTTAACAAACTGTCTTTCAGGCTACAATAATTGAGCTTTTACAAATATAGTCTGAGTCATTAGTCCAGATACAATAGATTGTCTGCCTATGGCAACCTAATAAACACTACCCCTCCATTTTTCACCCTGCATTAGACTACAGCCTAGACTTCAGACTTATCTATTGATTCGTTTTATGTAAACAATACAAGATAAGGGCTAAGAAGCAAAGCAGCTTCATTTGTATTTTAGATATGCTAAAAACTAATAGTCATTTTATATTGCATTTTTTAGTACATCATTAATCAAACATTTTACAGATTCAAACTGACTATCTGTGGACATTTGATTGATCTATTTTTTATAATTTTCCATAATTGAATAATTTTTTTAAAGTTTTAATCCTTAATTTATCTTTGTATTGCTATTTAAAGATAGTTGAGCTTCAACAATTTGCAGATTTAAGGGTTTTTATTACTGTTCCTTAAGATTTTTTTAATTTACCATCCTTTGGCATGTAGTTTCAAAATATTATGGCAAAATAGCTTTCCATTTGTAAGATATCAAGTTTCATTTTAAGTAACAAATAAGAGCAAAATGTATTGCAAATAAAATGTGTAGTACATAATAAAAGTTGTGATACATACAGAGTGCTTAGTTATAGATACTAAACCAACGGTCTACGTTAAAGAAAAGACAATGAAAAAAAGTAAAAGTTTAGTCTGCAAATTTAAAATTAAAATAGAAGGTACCATCAAATTGAACTACTTCGGCCCTGGAGGGTAACTTTTGGCCAAACATAAATCCATATGTATATAGACCTTTATTCTTAAATATTTTTAACTCAGAGTTGCCACCAATTAAAGAATGCACTTTTTAAAGAGAAAGTATTGGCTTGAAAAACATGTGCCTAAGTAACCTCATTTGACCGTTTATAAACCCATAGATAAATATACTATTGATAACAGACCTCAGGCTCTGTGGCACAAGCAGGCTCATCCACAGTGGAGTCTGGCTCGGGTGCTGTTTCGGACATCCGCTTGTGGTCTGCAGTATGGTGGAGGAAGTTATCTTTGCTGACAGTCTTAAAAGTACACATGTTGCAAGAGTAAAGACCATCCATGCCAGGATGTTTGTTGCGAAGGTGGGTCTTGTAGGATATGGCCTGCAACATAGGATTGCGAAAGTTCAGTATTTTAGTCGAGTTTTTCTATCAACTTATTAGTTATTCAATCAATGGAAATGTTTAAGGTTTTGTTAAGGCTTATTTAAAAATAAGAAGCTTGTGTCATTTAAACATTACCGACACTTTCAAAACACAATGGTGGCCGAATGGATACTAGGATTTGAGGGAAAGAAGGCTAAGATTTTTAGATCAGGCAATATCGCATAACTTCTGCTAAATAAATTTAGCCAAGGATAAAGAATACTAATTGAATTTCGGAAAGAAAATTAATGAAAGTAAGAAGTTCAAATTGCAACAAAATAGTGTGCATAACAATTTTGTTTTTCTAAGGTAAATAAATCTTGCGTGGAACTCGTTCTAGGTGACAGTTACTGTGACAAATCTACTTATTTTTCTATATTCCAGTGAGCATTGAAGTAACAGGAAATTAGGCAATTTTGGTTCTATTAAAAATTCCTGTTTCTTTTTAAATGCTATATGGAAAATCATTAAGATCAGAAAAATTTAGTAGTTAATAAGAGCAGAATACTTAGCTCAATTGTTTTACAAAACCATGGAGTAAAATAAAATAGTAAATTAGTTAAGAAATACTGTTAACAATTTGGGATTATAATTAGAATTCACCAGCATTGCAATCTCTAGTCAGGATTATAAAAGTCATGTCTCAAGCCAGAACAGAAATAAGGTTTGTTTTGGTTATGGTAGAATCATTTAAGAGAGCTATAATCTAATTTTTCCTGCACAGGCACTAATTAGAACAGAAAATATTACTTGAAGCAACATTCTCAGAAGCTAGACAGTCATTGCACAAGTTGATTTCCGAACACACTTGCTTCTCTACCAAAAATTCAAACTCGCTCTTCTGTTGTCGCTCTTAATGAATGAATATCAAACTGAAATTAACAATACATGTTAAAAAACAACCCACTTTCTCACCTGTATACACGCATACGGACAATGGGGACACTTGTACGGCTTGTCCCCAGTATGCCTCATGCGATGCCTCCTCAACGAATTATGATCCCCAGTACGATAATCACAATGCTCGCACATAAAAGGCTTCTCTCCTGTATGCTGCCTCATGTGAAGATCCAGCATGGCCTTTCTAGCACTCAGATGTCCGCAAAAACTACATACGTAAGGCTTCAGTCTGCTATGTACGGCCTGTTCGTGTTTCCTCAAGCATTTCGTGTCCGAGAACTTTCGGCCGCAGGTATGGCACTGTTGTTCACTGTACCAGCGCTTCTCTGGTAGGTTGCGTCGATCGAGATGTATGACGACGTGATTGCGAAGTTGGCTGATCTGTTTGAAGCTTTTGTTGCAGGTTTCGCAGATGTAGGGGCGTTCGTCGCTGTGGATTTTCTGTGAAGGTTCAAGAAGGTTTTGTTAGTTCAACTTGTTACGAGACAACTTGTTACGAATATGTAATTTATATTCAACATACTTTTTAAAATGGTTTATAGAATATGTTTTGTTACATACTTTTTACAGCATTAAATATTTTTTAATTAATATCTAAGTAAATTCTAAGAGTTTAAATATTGTTTAAGCCTATAAGCGGCATCCTTTCTTTACACTTGAAGGTTTAGCATTTAATATAACATTCGTGGAAAATACAGTTAAATTTCATCTCAGTTGGAGTTACCCTCCTTATTAAAATAAAGATTTAGCAGATTCAAAAACATGACTAAAGATGTTGGGCAACTATGTCTGGTAAGAGTGTGAAAAATGTCAAAGGAAAGAAAATGGGAAATAATTTTATGATGTTTTCTAAGAGCACATAGGGAAATTATAAAATTAAACAAATATTTAAAATTTTACAATACCAGAAGATGCCTTTATTGGCAAGAAAACTTTCACAATATCACTGCCACCTAATTTATAATCAGAATAACTAAATCAAATTTAGTATATAAATTGTAAAGAAAGCAATTCAACAAACCCAAAACCAATATGTGTAGATGTTATGCTTGCAATTTGTTTAAGTAAAAACAAGTCACTAAATGACAAAAAAAAAACCCGGTCTATTTCCAGCCGCTGTTTTACTGTGAAGTCACTTCCAATAATCAAATCAAAACAGGTTATTCCTATTTCCATCTAAACTATTATTTATAAAGCTTATAAATAATAGTTTTGCAGCCATGATCACAACAGTCATGGCTTGATGAATGGTAATTAACTGTCAGAGGGATAAGCAAACTGGATGAAGTGTAAACATGTTTTCACTGCAAAATGTATAAGTTTTTGAAAATAATATGTGTTGTTGCAATATCTGATAGACAACTGACAGATTTATACATCTGACTCCCCTGAGAGAGTTAAAAGCAACAGACTCCTATCTCAAATACCAACTCACCCTATGATTATCCACCTTGAAGAAACTAAAAGCCTTGTAGCTGCAATCTGGGCATGAATACAGGTCGATATCAATGGTGTGCTCTCGCCAGAGATGCATGGCGAGTGCTCGCCAATTAAGGAACTCTTCTCGGCACTCGGGGCACACAAAGGGCTTTACTGTAGTAGAGGAGTGAGAGCCAAAGTGGTAGCTGAGGTTGGAGTCTGTGGTGAAACGGTGGCCACAACCATTTTTGGTACACCTGTTGGGATTGGAAATAATAAGGTTTCATGTGTTGTTGTACAGTTCATATTAGTTCAAATAGAAAAGTGAAATCGATTCCTAAAATTGATTTGTTTAATATTTTTTGTCAAGAATTTATTATGGATTGAATATTGAATTAACACCTTCGTTTCAAGCATTTCTAAAGTGTTAATAGTCCACTTGCAGTGCTAGTGAAACAATAATTCAATAACTCAGCGAACTCACAAAAGATAGCGAATGGGGTTGAAGGATCTAGGTTTTAAAGTACTATGAAATTGAGCGTTTTTCCTTATGTTTAAAACCAGTAGAAGCTCCACAGTAAGAGTAAATTAAGAATAAATACTCAAAACGTAATTGATTGCAGGTAATAGATGCTTAAGCATTAAGTTCACATAGATTTTACATTTTTTGCTAATGATAGTAAGAAGTTCACAAATGAATTATGATTATAATTTATAATCATAATATAATTATATTACATACAATAATTTATAAGAATTATCAAACTAATTTTTCTGATGAAAAAAGCATCTGTGCTACAGTACCTTAAAGTATTTTGAGTAAAAATACAAATTAAGTGTAACAAAAATAGGCATCCCATTGCAAGTGCAATATTGAACTTCAAACATTGAGGATTTTTAAGGACTAAAACCAGAAAATAAGTATTTTAAGGGCCTTTAAAAAACTAAGTAATTTCTCAATTTTGCAAAGCTTTTTTGAAAGCACTTCTCAATATTAAGGAATTTCTAAGCATTTTGTTGCGACTTCACAGGAATAGATTACCATTGGTGATGCAATTGGGTGAGAACTTTTGTGATTCATTAAATCTATTTTTAAGACATGACATCATGAGCTAATCTTTTAATTGGATGCCGATTCCTTCACCCTGTGACATAATCTATATGTACACATATTACTGGATTCGTTTCGTCGTCAGTCTATCAATGTGTAGTTTTTGATCGTTGCATAGTGTCTCTGTGTGCGCGTAAATAAATATATTTTTTATTGTTAGAAGGAGTTGATTTTGCTTAAGATACAAGCAGAACTTGCGAGTTCAGGATTCTACAAATTTTAAGAAAAAAATAAGAAACCTTGTATAAAAGGCAATATACCTGAATGCCCGATCATTAACATATCCAGTCCGTAACTTCCTCCTAATACAACTATCCAGCTCATCCTCTAAGCTCATGTACAGGGGTTTACGTTTTCCGGATTTTTCTTTTGGCACAGGAACCTTCTTTGGTCTTCTCTTTGGCTTTTCTTCTTTAGGTGGGCGTGTTCTGGGCCTACCCCGTTTTCGCACAGTTTTGACTGTGGACTCTTTGGTGAGCTTCAAGCTGTGATCCTGAAATAAATTGAGATTTTAATATGGGAGTTGTTGGAAAGTTGCCAACCTTTTTCAAAGTTAATTTTAATACTTTCTTACAAAAATAATGCACACACTCTAGAATATAGAAGTTATTACACTCTAGAATACAGTGGAACTAACTCTATATCTTTGAAGTTTCAAAGATGAAGCTAAAATGTTTTACATCTCGAGGCATTAACACAAACAGACTAGAAGAAATCACAACATAGTGTGGGACCAGAATTCCAAGAAATAGTTAACAAAAAACGCATTATCAAACCAATTTAAAATAATAATTAATATGCAAAAAAAATTTCCTCAGGCAGTTTTTTTTTATTATTATTTGAAAAATGCGGATTTGCAGGGCAGTAATGAGTACATTAAAAAAAAACTAATTAAATAGAAATACATAATTCTCTATTTGTATATACCATAAAAATGCTATACAGTAAATGTAAATAATAGATAACTCGAAGTCCCAGGGGACCTCCAAAAATATTCGACTTATAGAAGTTAACTCCCATTCGACTTGGTTTGAATTGTTGTATATGTGCCATAAAACTATAGTTGTACGCATTTCAACTTTTTAATAGCCTATATAAACAAGAGAAAAATGGGGTAAAAAAGATTTATTGAAACTCACAAAATTTTGCCTCATTACATATTAATTAGTATTCATACCCTGTAAATCTTATTTGAAAAAAGATGTTATTTCGTGTTGTTTGTATTTTTAAGGTTGTTGACAATCACAAAGTCGAAGTTTTGAATTGAAATGTGCTTTTTACAAGGGAAATCCATCAATAAAACTTCGACTTAGATGATGTTTACTTTGAGTTATCGAGGCAACTTTTTAAAGAAAAGTACATAAATGATTCGGGACTTGATAAAAAGTTCGAGATGTACTTCTACCTTAAACTTTCTTTCATACAATTCTCTCAGATGAAGACACCAATAAAAAAATTTCAGCAATTATCGTAAACTGAAGTTATGTCAATTACAAAAAATAACTAACAGTAAATCTTTAAAGACAAGGTTTATATACATAAAAAAATCTTGCATTGTTTATATTAAATGAACAACTTACTTCAACCATATGCTGCTTGCACTCATCTAATGACGCAAATCCTTCACTGCACTGTCCACATAGGAAGATGTGCCTTTCTTGTACTGGAGAGTCTGTCGATGAATTTGAATTTTCATCCTCTGTGGCCACCATTTTGGGACTGGTAGAGGCTGTGTTAGTGTCTTCTTTTATTGAGTTTTCAATAGAGGGTTCCTCGTCCAATTGCATTTCTTCATTGTTGTTCACAAAAGGTTGCTCAACATCTTTGGGAAGTTCCGTAGCTGTTGCTGTATAGTAAGGATTTGAAGAGATTGTTAAAATTGTAGTACTTAGACATATAGGTTATAAATACAGAATTATTGCTAATGTTTTGAACCCATTAATTATATTGCAGGTAATTATTAATAAAGACAGCTCTTTAAATTTGTATAATTAATGTGTTTTTCATTAATTTTACTATAAATATTTTTTTTAATTATTATACATAGTATACTGTGCGCTTTCAATTTTTGCATAATAGTCCAACAATTACATTACAAATTTATGATTTTGCGATAGATTAAAAAAAAAAAAAACTGTTATCACTACTAAAAGTGCCTAAAGCTTTTTAAGGTATGCATATACCTTGAACAACTTTTTCTTTAATTTTTTAGATATAATTTTAAAACTTTGTGAGAAGATCAGGCACATAAAAACTAAGATAAATATACAATATGGAAAGAAAAAAAATAATTAATTAGCAATTAATTAATTTAATTGTGCCAAACTGTGAGCAACTTAATGACTATTCAAATTGGTTATTTTACATTATTTTTACAGAAAAGGAAACAGTAAATATTCAGGCATGTGATCATACTTTATATAAGTTATAAGTAAAATAGTTATTTAATTATGATAGTTTGAAATGGGTAACTTTAAAATATACTATTTTTTTTATAATTTAATTTTTTGAAAGTCTGTAAAAAAATCAATATTTGTTACAATTGCTATAAAAAGTATGGCCACATGCCCTGATTCATGCTCTTTAAAATACACTATAATTTTTTTTAAATCGAAGCATATTAATTTGAAATATCTTGCTCCCAGTTCAATCATGTTATGCAAAAAATCGTTCTTCAGAAAATGCTTTCAAGGTTTTATTGTAAGACTTATTTTCATTGTAAGACTGATTACCATAGAATTCCCTTTAAAAGATTGCCTGTAAATTAAAAACTATTTACAGTACATTAAATCTACTTGTACCATTTGAAAGATACCATTGATTGTACCATTTGATTCGGATAATATTTTAATGTAAAATCACCAGGACACATATTTTGATCAAATTTCCGTTTTCTAAGGTATATGCATACTTTAATACAGGATTAAACAATATCTTTTCGTCCTTTATTAAATTTTAAATCATTAACTCCAAAGCTTTTTTTACTGGACCCATATTACTTTTCAAATGATCAAACAATATAACCATCCCAATATTTAAAAAAAATAAAGAAAAAAAATAATATACATGATTCTACTTCTTCAACTTTGGGCTTCACAACTGCCTTATCTTCTTTGATGTGGCAACACCTAATATGTGACATCAGCCCCGATTTCCATGGACATGAAAACCGGCAGAACTTGCACTTGTAAGTTGTGACCACATCCATAAAATCTTCAAGCCTGCTGAGAGACTCTGTCGATTCAATGCTAGGTGATGGAAGCATTTCTGACATTTCG
Source organism: Hylyphantes graminicola (assembly GCA_023701765.1). Taxonomy (NCBI): domain Eukaryota; kingdom Metazoa; phylum Arthropoda; class Arachnida; order Araneae; family Linyphiidae; genus Hylyphantes; species Hylyphantes graminicola. The sequence goes on from CM043119.1 coordinate 54,348,326, forward strand.
TGGTCGGAAACTGGTTTTGCTTGAGGGATGACATCTATGGGTTGATTGTCCAAAAGATATCTTGGTTCTTCTTGTTTGACCACAGTAGGGAAATGGATAGTGTACGCAGATGAAGAGGTCTCTGGAGAAAAAGAATAAATTTAAAGATATGTTAGTTACAGTTACTTACATGAAGAATAGTTTTTATTTAGTTGTGATACAGTAACCCCTCGTTATTTCACGCCTTAAATCATGTGCCTCCCAATCCCCCCTCTCCCCTAATTAATTCATCAAATATTGGTGTGGTGAGATGCAGTTAATACATTTTCGTCCGTTGATATTTGCCGGGAAGCTGGTTTTATGAGAAAAATTAAAGCAGTGGTAACTCTAGATTACTTTTACTAGAAAATGAGTGAATAATGTGTTATGATTACATTAATTACTAATTAATAATAAGTCCTTTCAAAATGTGTGCTTCTATTTTTAGAGATTTAGTTTTATCTTTCAAATACACACTGTGCTTTAGTTTAAAATCTTTGTTTTGAGCAAAAATACATTAAAAGTATAATATTTATAAAGTTGCTCGTTATATCGCAGTTTTCTGCTTGTCTCTCGGGAAGCGCAATATAACAAGGTGTTGCTGTATTAAAAGATAATATAAATAATGTTGTATTCCACCTCAAATTTGCAGATGTATGACACTGCCACAGCAACATGCACAAAGAAAAGAAAATCTAAGTATAAAAGCAATGTTAGCAAGTTTATGCCAAGGCAGAACTACTGGTAGAAACTTCTTGAAACTTTCATGGCGAGAACAAATGCTTGCCTCATTTGTGACAGTAACTGGCAAAAACTCTGAAAACTATGCATCAAAACTTGATTCCAACCAAGAAGAAAAGCTCTGTCTAATACAGATCAATTTCAACAATTATGAATTAAATAGCTTTGCTTCAGAAATTTTAGTCCTGCAATTTAGCACCATGTATTTTACATTCAATTATTGAACATTACTGATACATCAAGTTTTTATACAGATAAAAGGAAGTTAATTTAAAGAAATAATCACTCAGCATTTACTAAAACATTAAAGTTTTTTCCTGCTCTTTTTTCATTTTTTACCAATTATAAACATTTTCGGCCTCTTTCAGGACAAAAATAAGTTTCTGTAGGCAAAAAGCCTACCCTGGAACAAAGTCTCCAAACATATTAATAATAAAAAACTTTTTTGACAGTTGCACCAAATACTGAACCTTAACTGACTAGGTTTTGAGTTCCAGCTTCAGCAATTAGGAGGAGGCAAAATTTATTCTCAGTTTACCAAACCCACTCACAGTACAGCTAAGAATTAAATTTGCTTACGCATTTCAACAATTAACTAGGTACTTAAGATAGGTTAACAAATGTTAAGAAATTTTAAAGCTTTACTTTATAATAAGAACCACGTCATAAACAAAAATATACATACAAATCAAAAGAAAATCATACCATTTTCCTTTACAGTTCCACCAATATCACTTAGCATAACACTACTCCCAGCATTAGAACTCTCTTCAACTGCCTTTGTGAATGTTACGTCTTGTTCAAAAGGCTGGGACACAATGAAGGTCACAGGAAGAGACTGACCATCAACAGTTGTTATGGTAGCGGTGGTAGTACCATCATTTAGGATGATGCTCTTGTCCAGGCAAATGGCATCAACGTACTCCACATTTTGAATGTTGTTAGCTTCCATGCTTACACAAGGATGTTCTCTGTTTCATTGGATCCTATAAAACAAATGATAAAACAAATTTCGAATGTGTAGCAATGGTATAAGTATTTTACATGAGAATAATAACAATACATATTTGGATATGTTACCATTTGGCGGGGCCAAGCGATAAAGTTACCAAATAGAATATTTTCACTAGCAATGCTTTAACCCTCACAGACACATAAACTGTTAAGTTAACAAATCCGAGATCAAATTCTAGTGTTTTGCCCAAAAGGGGCCTTCCATAAATTAAATGATGCAATTTTGACGATATTTTTACCCCCCTCCTCCCAAAGTGATATTTTGTCTGGATGGCGAGAAAATAAAGAAAAAAAGTCAGCTGTCACTAATATAAAAGAATGAAGCATTTTTTCAAAAACACTTCAAAGAATGGTTTATTAAAGCCTCGATGAATATTATGTAAAATTTTAAATAAATTTACTGGAATATAACGACATCTTTTTGCAATTTTCCAGTTTGGTAACCCTAAAACTGCATTCTAACAGCTTCTGGCAGCGTGCAACGTTAGTTTAACATCTCATTTTATTTAGTGTACATGGTTGCCAAAAAAGTTTTTTTTTGCTCTTTAAAAACTTGTAACATTTCGTGTCCCAGTGTTCCACGTTGATAAAAATGTTTTTCAATACAGCCAAGTTATTTCTAGAAATTGAAGAGAATGGTTACAAAATTGAGGGTTAAACTAAAGAACTTTGGCCGGACTTGGCGTCTTTTAAAAAATAACGCCGGGTCGAAGGACAACAAAACCTGGCGTGTGCTGAGACAACCAATGAATGACTGCAGTATGGAGAACGTGGCACGATAAGAAACATTCTCATTGCTAATTTTGCCAGAGGTCGTCATAATACCAAATAAGTGGGTGTTCATAGATTTGGCGTAAAATATCCTATTCTTTAGTTTAACCCAAATTTGTTGCAAGCCAAGGTTTTCATTTTCATGACCAATGTACACATCTCTTTATCAACAAATGTATAATGGTTGGGGCAACAAAAGTTTTGGACAGAAGGTATAACTAGTTTGAATGATTCAAGAAACATTTTCTTTACTATAAACATTATTCAGGTAGTCAACAGAAAATAAGAGTCATATCATCAGTAGGTTTTTTCTAGTTGTTAATGAACTAATATGCAGTAGAAAAATTATTATTTTTAATTCCACAGATTCTTACCTAATCATTGATAGGATTTCAATCACAAAATTATCAAAATACAAAGTTCAAAATTGAAATCTCATTCACAAAACCGCTTTTAAAATTTAATCCATATAAATGACTAAAGTTAAAATAAAGAAACATGCGTAAGAACTGCTTCTTTGACATGTTCTTTTAAAATAAATAACGGTTATAATATAGAAAACAACAAAATTCTTCGAACAGTTTCTAAATATTTAGTACAAAACAAATTCTTGATTTTACGATCTTCGATAAACACAAAAATGGCTGATAGCAGTTATTTTCTATAGTTGTAATATGATTGTGTACAGGCAGATGGGCATTTTATTCTCGAAGAATATTTATATTCTAGAATATTTAGCATGAATGATTTAAAAACACATCTCGAAACAGAAACTTTGCGGCAAATAATCCAGTTTCGAGGCTAGTTTGCGAATATTTTACTTACACGGTGAGAGATTATCACCAATCTTGCACCGTTACTTGTTTGTTTTACAAAGAATTCCCAAATCAATGAGCTTTTCAGAGCACCATCTTGATTATTTTATTTTTTTTAATTTTTTGCACATAAAACTTCTTAATTTGGTATGATATAAAGAAATATAATATTAATTCCTATTTTCGAAATTTAGCGACAACCTCGAACCACTACAACACAAATCAAGCCACCATTTAAAAAAGTGACGTCACATCAAATGTTTCCTACTTGTTGCCACAAAGTGAAACTAAATATATTTTAATACGTTTTTGGTTTTCAAAAACGTTGCACTTATGAGTTTATCACACTTGCACTTGAGTACAGCACTTGCGAAGCGATGCAGTGTGCGTAATGGATGTGGCCCTAATTTAGCAATTTCTTTAGGAATTTTGGGATAGTTAATAGCAACTTAGATATCATATTTGTCTTTTACATCTGATATTTTATTTTTTAAGATAGAACCATGTGGAATTTATTTGAATGAAGTTGCTTTCTGGTAAAGTTCGTCAGTCAAAGAATCACCAAAACACCGAGTAATCCGATAGTGAAAGATTTCAGTCGCAAAAAATAATAACAGTTTCTTCTTATTATTTTATTTAAAAAAAAACATGTTCGTCGAAATATTAAAAAAAAGAACGTTTCAAAGCCTTTTAGCTAATCTATCATTCGTTGTAATCCATCTTACAAGTTACAAGTTACAATCATCTAAAACCTTCCTCGAATCATGTCGCCGCAGATAATTCCATCAGGCCACAGCCTGCGGAGCTGAACTGATTTTGGAATGAAGTTATTGTAACAAAAAAAATACTTTTGGTGGAAATATAAATTTGAAAAATATCTTTAATTAAAAAAAATACTATATAAACTCATCTTTTATTTTTCAATATATAATTAGGCATATAAGAAAGTTAATTTTGTCAGAAGTACTTCTCAAATTGTGATGCCTTTACTGATCTAAAACCACCGCACATCCATTGCTTCTTACATTATGGATATATTACATTATTTGCAGTCTTACATTATTACGTATGATTTAATTTGTTAATAAAATATAACGAAAGCTTTACGTGGTAGAGAAAGATAAAGATGGGTGACAAAATAATAAGAACACCTATGAAAGAGGAGAAAATCTAATTGGGAGCTGGACCCCCTTTGACTGAATTACAGACTGTATGCGACGTGGGATGGACGCATGAAGGTCATAAACAACTTTTAATTGAATATGAAGCCATTTTTCGTGGAGAGCGGTCTCTAATGCCGAAACCATAGATGGTGGAGGGAAGCGAGCACAGAGTGCTTCTTTGGGCGTTCTCCACACATAAACTCGTCCGGTGGTCTGGAATGGGGAGAACGTTGATTCATTCGACCAGATGACTTGTTGCCACTGCTGTCTGTGTGTTCTACACCACTGGCATCGCTGTAAAGTGTAAAAGCATGACGTGCTATTACTAATGGTTTACGGATTCCAACTCTTCCATACAAATTCGAAGCATGCAATTCCCTTTGGACAGTTCTTGCTAAAATAGGGTTACAAAGATGACTATTCACCTCAGACGTTATTTGGGCTAGCGATTGTTTGCGTTTCGGGCCACTATGCGGATTAAAACTATATTTTATCTCTCTCGGTAAGCTTTCTTTTCCGTCCACTGTTGTGCTTGCCAGACGCCACATGAACGCATTTCTTGTATGCTGTCATAACGGCAGATACAGTACTCCTTGCTCACCCCAAATAAATGTCTGTTTCCGTCACCGAGCAACCAGCGCACCTCGTTCCAACAATCATATACCTTTTTCCAGCTTTGACAGATCCGTCATTACTGCCATTTTCAGAAATTGCAATAGAGGCGTGCTGCTCCTATCGCAGCTGTTGAGAGACTTTTACCTTTCGAATCCGCTAGGCAGCGGACTACCACGCAAAATGGCATGCGGGTTGTGCGTCTTTGAAATGGGCCATGCCTTTTTCACATGTGTTCGTATTATTTTGTCACCCATCTGAAGTTTGGATAAATAAGGATGAACGCATCAATAATTCATACTGATCTTAAAAAATAATTTTGTATCGAATTCTGAATATGTCAGGGATATTAGTAAACTTTAACGTTATATTATTTCGTAATAAAGAATCAAGTGATAGAGTGGATAATAACAGAATGAACAAAATGCTCTTTATTTTTGCCTTTTGCCATAATGTTTGTTTTATATATGATATATTTTTAGCTCATTTTAATCGGATTCCGCAATACTTAGTAATATCCCTTCAAACTTCATCTTAATAACTAGTTTAAGTTCAAACCTAAATGGGGTTCATACGTGGATTCATACGTGGACATTAAATAAACGTTCTCACCTTAAATTATCAAACATTATTCTTTTTATTCCAAAAACTGAAATTGTATTTAAAAAATGCCAGCCAGAAATAAGTGTTTCTACGGTAATATTTGTTCAAGTAAACAACTTCATATTTCAGCAACTTACTTTAAATCACGACAGATTAAAAACATTATAATAACATTTGAAGGTTACCAAAAGTTATTTGATACTTACCTGTCATTATACTCATCAATAATTTTTGAATATTTATTTTCAGTTTCAATGATTTTCTCTTATTTTTCGTATTTTGTCAATATACTTGAATGTTTTCAATTATAATATTTTTATGCATTTTAACTATACGTTTGGTTTTAGCTTCCACACTACGTTTATAACGTAAAAAGTGGAAGGTTTTATAATCGTTCCGTCTGTCCGTCTGTCTGTCCGTCACCCACTTTCACAGAACGAACCGCAAGTCTCACAAACAAGTGGGATACGTCATTTTGAAGCATAAAACCAGTTTAGGCTACATTCCAAATTTCATTAAAAAAATTAAATTAGAAGTTTATTTAAAATTTAAATTACTAAAAATTTAATCTTCATTGAAATAACATGCGAATTCCATTTTTATTCAATATTTTCGCTGTTGCCATGACATCAAACGTACGAGATACTTTATCTATAATAATAAAAATGAAGTTTTGTATGTATGTGTGTGTGTGTGTATGTCTCTCCGAAACTCACAAACTAGACATTTGTTTGACTCGTAACTTGGCACAAATGCGTAGTTCATACTTGAGTTACAAAATAAGAACTTCCAGAGCTTAAAATGTTCTATTTTTCGAGAAAATTCGAATTTTCTGGAAAAACTACACCACTTTGGCTCAAATCCGATGAACATTTTTCTTTCGCGTTGCCATTCAGCAGATGAAATTAAAATAAACTTTTTCAAAAATAGTTAAAATGTAAAAAAGAAAATACTTTATTCTTAAAAACTTACAAATATATTATAATTTTCATTTTAAAGATTTAGCTACTATCATTTTAAGTAGTAAACTTTCATTTTATATCATTCCTTTAATCTGTATCAATGCAATATTTTATTTTTAACTCGATATTTTAATAAATAATTATCATGGACGTCCATATGAACTGGAAGGTTTCCTCCAACGACAGCGGATCTCGAAAAGCGCTACCAATTTTTGTAATTCCTAACGTTGTTGTTGGTTTTTATAAACTTGATCGCCAAGGTCACATAAGCTAAACATTTTATATTTTTATCATTTACGATTAAGCTATTTATTGATATTTACAACCAAGATTGATCGCTAAGGTCATAAGCTAAACATTTTATATTTTTATCATTTACGATTAAGCTATAAATTGATTTTTAATTTATTTTTATTTGAAGAATCGTTGCCGGCAATTTTACGCCAACCCTGACAAATTGGTATTATAGCAACCTTTGGCGACAACTATATACCAAGCACTGCGACAACTAAATTAATAATTTCAAAAAATAATTCCCACTTCAATGGGCCCTTCCCACTTCCAAGCAGGCAAAAGGCCTAGTAATCTTTTGCGACTCAAAGGCCGCCCTCCAGGCAATTCTAAATGGACATTCTTCTATCACCCAAGAAATCATCTCAGGTCTTAAAGATCTTCAGACTATAAACAAGACCTGCAACCTCCAGTGGATTCCTGCGCACGTCGACATAGAAGATAATGAAACTGCGGACAGACTGGCCAAGGAGGGCAGAGACCTCAACACTAGCTGTAATGATGTTTCTCTTAAGGATGCGAATGCAGTGGCCAGATATAAGCTTAGAGAAAAATCCATTCAGACCAAACATCTTCTCTCTGAAATAACTGCGAACAGATCTACTCTTAAAACCATAACTAGGCTAAGAACAGGACACCACAGGGGTATGAAGATAGATAGAGATGGAAAGAAGATCTATAGAAGCTGTGAACATTGTCCTGATACACAGCTTACGCCTACTCACATCTATGAGTGTCCGGCTATGAGCGCCAGCCTGAGAAAGATTGGAGTACTGCCGACTTTGATAGATCCGTATGAAGACAACATCAAGCAAGTCGTAGAAGAAATTATCAAAATTCACGGACACATATAAAGTTCGACTCTCATGGACACGACAAAAAAAAAAAAAAAATAATAATTGATATCATTCACGTGACGTTATCCTACCAGTCTCCATTCTATTATTTTATTGTGAATATAGGATTTTAATTAGGAATTTTTTAAAAGCATAGTTAAGCTTATACTGAACTATGATAGTATGATTTTTTTAAGGCCGACGCAATGGAGATGCATATTTTTGTTTTATGTCTTTCTTTTTTCGCCAAATACTTTGATAAACTCGCCAAGTTATTACAAAAAACGCGCCAAATGACATTTTTTCTTTATTAGCTGGTTGGTTGTGCGATGGTCATTGCGCCAAAGCTGAATGGGTGTGTTGTTGATAGCTATATATTTTCCTCGCCAAATTTTTCAAACATGCCAAATGAGCTAAAATGTTTTTATTCGGGAAATTACTATGACATTATCCGCTAATTTTATAGCATTTTTTAAATTTTGAATATCTATGGTCATATAAGTAACGGGATTCTGTACTTTATACCGAACGGGAAAAGTAACATAAGTTTATTATCCTATAACAGATTAAATGATAGTATGGTACAAATACTTGGATCGATTTGGTATTTATTTTTTTCCAACCCGTGCAACACCGGGTAGTACAGCTAGTTAAAAATAAAAATAAAATTCTTGAAAAAAAAAAACATTTATTTTTGTGTAATAATTCAATTTGGATTGTTGTTATTGCACAATAAAGTTATTTTGATGGTTCTTTATATTTTTGGGAAGGAAGATGCATAAAAAATATGCAAATTTTCGCTTTTATTTTCAAAGCAATAATTTTACTGATATATTTTTCGAAATGTAAACTTGTGACTGCAAAAATATATTTATTAAAAAAATTCATCACTATTCTTCTAAGTTAAAAAAAATTAGCAAACGATAAAGATTAATTATCAAATCTGCAAAAAAAATTAAAGAAAATTATTAGTTTTTGCATATAAAAGTTTGAATTAGAACTAGCCAAAGGCCCTGTTTGAAGAATTTCTTTTTGAGGTGTTAGTGTGTTTCCTGTTGAGCGTAAAATGTTGTGTGGAAGCGGTGTAAGTAACAGATTCTGTAATCTTAACAAACTAGCAGATCTTAACAGATTCTATATTAACAAACCAACTTGTTTAAACTAAGGAAACATCAAAGTTTTGTTCTTTTATGCAGTTCAAATGAAAATTCTATAAAAATAAAATAAAAAAAAAGCCTGCAAAGAAACATGAGGGACACCAATTGTAAATTTCTGGGGAATACACGACTCCAAACTAAATTAGTGTAGGGGGAAAATCTAAAACTATTTTTTTAAAAGATTAAGCAACTTGAATTTTTTTTTATCATATGAAACTTTTATGCATTGAAGTTCTCCCCGAAAATTTTGAAGTGTACCCATTACTCTAGCTCCTATAATTCTAAAAATATTCTAAAAATTTTTACCATAAAAATCCATATGGTACTTTAAATTTCTCCTGAAAATATACTATTTTAATTATTAATTTACGATTTTGCGGCTGGCGAAACGATTATTTCGCTATCGACTTTAAATTTGAAAGTGTAGTTATAGTCTCACATTTCGAACATAGATGGCAGCAGTAAAATCCAACTTGAAGGCTGCATGAAATCATTAGCGCAGAAAAAACAACCTCACAAAATGTCACAATGGAGGAATGAGTAGTGGGGAGTAGTCATTCCCTATTCCCCACCATTGAACGGGGTGAAGTGTTTGTAAGTTATTGCAGAGAAGCTAAATTCAGGGAAGGATGGCCCGCGTTTGACGAAATATTAAGTTGGGAAGTAATAGGAATTTTCAGGAAACGTGACTTTGGGAGGATTTATATAAAAACATACTCCCTTCATAATTTTAGATATACATTCATGTACAACCAGACATTCGGAAACACAAGCTAAATAATATATATTTTTTAATTTAAAGAAATTAGGTCTATCTATCTTTAAACTTCCACATAAAAATTATATAATCAAAGCTACTAATATTTTTTCCTTAGTTGGAAGGTGTTAAACATGTTCAATTAATAAAATAGGTTTTCCATTAAGAATCGTAAAAATATAAGCAGTACATCATGTTGAATAAAACTTTGGATTATGGAGTAATACATCTTACTAAATGTAACGAAAATATCTGATAAACAACTATTGGAAACAATTTGCAAATTTTTCATTCAAAATCGTTTTTTTTTTAAATATATAGTCTGAAGCCAATTTTCGGAAAATGTAACTCAAAAACTTTTATAGAGTCCAAAGAAACACTTTTACTTCAATCGACTTTTAAAATAGCCAGAATTTAAAATTAAATATATCGCAGAATTTTAATTTGCAAGTTTCGGGTGATGGAAACGTACAGCTCCTTCGCGGTTTCATTTCCTGCTTTTACTGGTGATTTTGGTGATTGGTGGATTGACATGAACTTTTTTTAAAAATCTGTGCAGAATTATTCAAAATTTTATTTTTCTCTACATGTTTAAATAACGAGAGAAGGAGGCTTGACCGCCAATATTGCAGCCTCATCAGAGAAAAAAAAAAAACGAGAGAAGTTTTTTATCGGAAAAAAAGAATTTCCGACTTCGAACATTTTTTACAAACAAAAGTAAAAAAATGTGAACAAAATGTGTGCAGATCATTTATTAAAAATATTATTTTATATTTAAAAAATTAAAATAGCATTCTTAAAGTGTCATAAATAAAGCAAATCTCAAAATATCTCTAATCAAATTGCTCATAACTCCTTAGATAATATAAATTTTGCTATATAGTTTGCCATGAAATATAGATCATTAACAATATTTTATTCTTATACAATTAAAGGAAAAAGTACAATTAAGTCAATTTGGTAGATTTCAGCCTTTAAAAAAACCCCCCATTAATACGGCTATCACACCAAATGTTGAGAATTTTTATACGCAACTAATCTTTAAATTTTGTTTAACTTTTAACACTATTTACATCTTTAAATTCAGAATGAATGTTAAGAAAAATTGATTGCATTTGTAACATTGAACAATTGATTGGATTGTTAGAATCGAATTTAAACGAATCAGTACACACGACTTTACATAAAGTTTTAAACATTTCCATTGTTTTGCTTGTTATAAATTTCTTCAATCTGGTTTGTAAATAATATGTTAACAACTTACAGATTGTTTTCTAAATTTAAATCCTTTAGTTTTACATTTATTGCGACACGTCACTTGCTAAAGACTAGTAGATTAGCGAATATCGTAACAAAACGTGGAGTAAAAACTCTTTTCCAAAACACTCTTAAAGTTCTCTATAGTTTTGTTATTTTCCTATAGAATTATAAAAAATATCAAATTCTAGTGTCTTAAAAGTTTTTACAAACAGTAAGTTACTTGAAGAAGACTAGAGAGAAAAAAAAACCTTAAAATTGTGTGTACATTTGAGTTCAATGAATGCAGCCATCTTTATTTATCGGTGTCAGTTTAGATTTGCTAAATCTAATTCTGGATTGAGTGCTAACTATTGTAAACAATTATATTTCAACCATACACCATTTTAAAACATTCATACACAGTTTTTGTTCGTTGTTTACACTTGGGATGATACTCCTTAGCTCCTAACTAAAAATAGCTTACAGTTTTTAGACAAATTCGCCAGTGTTCAGAGCTTCAAGCGGGTTAAATGAGGTCTTTAGTGGTCAATTGCAAACAATTTGGTAGTTTGCACTTCCAACTGTTGAATCTCTTTAAGTTAATCTTTCAACAAGCAAGACAACTATGCATTAGTTAAAGTTCACGCCTTTTTGTTATATATTCCCTAGTGTCAACTGCTTTTTATAGAATTTTTTTGTTGGAAATCCATGAATTGAACACCTTACTCATTCAAGGGTGAATGAGCCCGCTGGATCACGGGTCTCCTAACTAAAGTGCCTCAATGTTAATCCTATGGGAGAAAAATATTTTCTAAGCCACATTGCTCTGGCTGTATTGAGTATTTGTATATATATTTTTAATTGATTAATGTAGATACTTCCAACTGTTGAATGCTAATCTTTCAACAAGCAAGACAACTGTGCATTAGGTAAAGTTCACGCCTTTATGTTATATATTCCCTAGTGTCAACTGCTTTTTATAGATTTTTTTTTGTTGGAAATCCATGAATGGAACCCCTTTTCCAATTAAGGATCAATGATCCCGTTGGACCACGGGTCTCCAAACTAAAGTGCCTCAATGTTAATCCTATGCGATAAAAATATTTTCTAAGCCACATTGCTCTGGCTGTATTGAGTATTTGTATATATATTTTTAATTGATTAATGTAGATACTTCCAACTGTTGAATGCTAATCTTTCAACAAGCAAGACAACTGTGCATTAGGTAAAGTTCACGCCTTTATGTTATATATTCCCTAGTGTCAACTGCTTTTTATAGAAAACTAGCTGTTATACCCGACGTTGCACGGGTAGAGGTGAAAAAGTAATTTTATAGTCAATTTAACTATTTTTTCTTTCATTTGAGTTACATAAGATATGAAGATTACCCAGTAATTTTTTCCATTTAATTACCCATCTTGGATATAGTAATAATTAATATTAATTTCAAAAATACATTTGATAAGAAGCTCAAATTAAAGAAAATACATATTTAAGTAAAAAAATAGTCAGTAAGAATTAAAAATAAGCTACTCCAGCAAACGATTTGCATTTATAAGTTTATTTGCTTTTTAATTAGCTTATGTTGCTGATACCGTTCGTTATTAAAGTACAAAATCCCGCTACTTATATTACATTAAAGAATTCGAAATATAAAAAAATGCTATAAAATTAACAGATAATGTCGTAGTAATTTTCCGAATAAAAACATTTTAGCTCATTTGGCATGTTTGAAAAATTTGGCGAGGAAAATATATAGCTACTATTACACCCATTCAGCTCTAGCGCAAAGACCATCGCACAACCAACCAGCTATTTAAAAAATGCTCTTTTGCACGTTCTTTGTAGTAATTTGGCGAGTTTGGCAAAGTAATTGGCGAAAGAAGGAAGACATGAAACCCTAATATGCATCTGTAGTGCAACGGTCTTCAAAAAACAACATAATTCAGTAAAAGCTTAACTATGATTTTAAAAAATTCATAATTAAAATAAAAAAACACAATAAAATAATAGAATGGAGACTGGTAGGATTACGTAACTTGAAACATATCCAACTATTTTTTCAAATTATTAATTTTGTTTCTGAAGGCAATGAACAGATATTAAATAAATTAAACATTTTTAATTTTAATTGTTTTCTAAAAAATTTTATTTAAATTTTTCTGCCTGATGGCATCACGAAAGAAAAAAAAATGATAGGATTTGAGCGAAAGTGGTGTAATTTTCCCTTAAAACGTTCGAAAACGATAGAAGGAATGGTCCGATTCAAAAAAAATTCTTAGCCTATGTTCGTTCTGGAGATGAGATAAATTTTTTTGCCAAATTTCGTGGCAATCTGTTGCGTGGTTCTTAAGTTTTTGCGTCCTATACAAACAGACAAACAGAAGTCGCCTTTTATGTATATAGATGTTTTGTTGGAAATCCATGAATTGAACCCTTTTTTCAATTAAGGTTGAATGAGCCCCGTTGGACCACGGGTCTCCAAACTAAAGTGCCTCAATGTCAATTCTATGGGATAAAAATATTTTCTAAGCCATATTGCTCGAGCTGTATTGAGTATTTGTATATATTTTTTTAATTGATTAATGTAGATACTTCCAACTGTTGAATGCTAATCTTTCAACAAGCAAGACAACTGTGCATTAGGTAAAGTTCACGCCTTTATGTTATATATTCCCTAGTGTCAACTGCTTTTTATAGAAAATGTTTTGTTGGAAATCCATGAATTGAACCCCTTTTCCAATTAAGGTTGAATGAGCCCCGTTGGACCACGGATCTCCAAACTAAAGTGCCTCAATGTTAATCCTTTGGGATAAAAATATTTTCTAAGCCACATTGCTCTGGCTGTTTTGAGTATTTGCATATATTTTTTTAATTGATTAATGTAGATACTTCCAACTGTTGAATGCTAATCTTTCAACAAGCAAGACAACTGTCCATTAGGTAAAGTTCACGCCTTTATGCTATATATTCCCTAGTGTCAACTGCTTTTTATAGAAAATGTTTTGTTGGAAATCCATGAATTGAACACCTTACTCATTCAATGGTGAATGAGCCCGCTGGATCACGGGTCACCAAACTAAAGTGCCTCAATGTTAGTCCTATGGGAGAAAAAAATTTTCTAAGCCACATTGCTCTGGCTGTATTGAGTATTTGTATATATTTTTTAAAATTGATTAATGTAGATACTTCCAACTGTTGAATGCTAATCTTTCAACAAGCAAGACAACTTTGCTTTAGGTAAAGCTCACGCCTTTATGTTATATATTCCCTAGTGTCAACTGCTTTTCATAGAAATTTTTTTGTTGGAAATCCATGAATTGAACCCCTTTTCCAATTGAGGATCAATGATCCCGTTGGACCACGGGTCTCCAAACTAAAGTGCCTCAATGTTAATCCTATGGGATAAAAATATTTTCTAAGCCACATTGCTCTGGCTGTATTGAGTATTTTATTTGTATATATTTTTTTAATTGATTAATGTAGATACTTCCAACTGTTGAATGCTAATCTTTCAACAAGCAAGACAACTGTGCATTAGGTAAAGTTCACGCCTTTATGTTATATATTCCCTAGTGTCAACTGCTTTTTATAGAAAATGTTTTGTTGGAAATCCATGAATTGAACCCCTTTTCCAATTAAGGTTGAATGAGCCCCGTTGGACCACGGGTCTCCAAACTAAAGTGCCTCAATGTTAATTCCATGTTATAAAAATATTTTCTAAGCCATATTGCTCGAGCTGTATTGAGTATTTTTAAATTTTTTTAAATTAATTAATGTAGATAACTTACAGGTCACTATAATCACACTTTTTGAGAATGGATCAAATATTTTGCGTAAATTTTTTGATTGAAAATTAAAAAGAAAGAAATATTCGAACCAATTTCAAAAACTGAAATTGCCTGAATCTGTAAATCAGCTTATCATATAAAAAGACATTTTTAATAATATTCTATACAGCCATGGAAATGTGGCTTAGAAAATATTTTTTTCTCTCCATTGGATTAACACTGAGGTAGTTTGGTTTGGAGACCAGCGGTACAGTGGACACATTCCCCCTTAAGGGTTACTTCTAACCTTTAGTCTATAAAATACTTTATTATACTATTTTTCTTGAATAATTGTTAGAAATCAAGGTTATCCTGCTACTAATTTAGAAGCTAAAAAATAAATTAATGGGTAATTTCACGTCAGACGGTGGACACATACCCCCTTAAGCGTAACTTCTAACCTTTAGTCTATAAAATACTTTCTTATACTATTTTTCTTGAATAATTATTAGAAATCAAGGTTATTCTGCTACTATCCAAGCTAAAAATAAACTGCAGTTTTTCTGCAGAAGTGAAGTGATTTTGAAGTATTTCTGCAGTTAACTACTGATTTACTGCAGAAGAATATCGACTGAAAAAAACTACAGTTATTGTGCAATGAATCTTAAGTTAATTTAAAGTGATTTATTTCAAATGTTACTGTGATTAGTTAACTGCAAAAATACTGTAGATTTTTTGAAGTGCTATCTATCTTGATATTAAAACCTATAACTTGTCTAAAGGTGATTTGAAGTTATTTACTAGAAAAAAATTATAAGCTGGTTAGCCTCAAAAATACTGTAGATTTTTCGTAGTTTCATCTTGACTCAAAGTATTTCAGTTATTTTTTTTAAAAACTAATCTAAAGTTTATTTGAAGTGTTTTATTAAGAAATACTGTGTGGGTTAGCTTCAAAAATACTGGAAATTTTTTGCAGTGATTCTTTACCTTAAAATTGCTCGTTATTTTTAAAACTAGTAGAGATTTTTTACACGCGTAGTAATTGTATCCTAGCTAAAATGGTTGGAATTTTTCGCGGAAAAACATTTAATTGTATACTGTAACAATTTGCATTTTTTTCAAATTAGCTTAATATATATTTGCCTTAATATATATTTTTTCTGCCACAAAATTTGTATCTAATATATTTTAAACCAACTTAGAAAAATTAATTAAAATATTTTAAATAAAAATCATATGCAAATTCTACTCAAAATCATATCAAATTTATTGACTAATCAAATCCGTGGCGATAATATATTCTAATTATAAGATAGTTTGTTCATATTCTTACAGCGCCAACCCCTTAACACGTCCCAATAGCGCAGTTGGTAGAGCACTCGACAGCTGCATAAAATCCTTGGATCAAACCCGCACTCCTGCTTCCCTACCTGGATAAAAAAACAACTCAACTTGTTCGATAATTATTTATTTATTTTTGTGACTTTCAAAAACATTCAAAAACATTTCGCTAAATGGCGCCATTAATGAAATTTATTTACAACTACAAAAATACTGCTGAAATACTGAAGTAAAATCTGCAGCTTAAATGGCCAATTCACCACAGTTTCAAAACTGCAGAAAAACTTCAAATTTTCTGCAGTTTTTTTTTCAGCTGGGTAAGCTAAAAAATAAATTAATGGGTTATTCCACGTCAGAAGAGACCATGACTGCAAAATTAAAATATTTTTTTCTACAATTGTAACTTCTATACTTGCTTTAGAAAGGTATGAATTTTATTTTTTTTTCTATCAACAACTATTATTGTTTCATCTTTGGCAACACAGCAGCTTCAAAATGGCTGCTTTGTTTTGAAGGCATGGTCTCGTGTTTTTTCATCATTTTGAACAAATGAGTTTTAAGGTAAGAAACACATTTTATCAGATTTTTTGGTAAAATTATTAAAATCCACTATCCGAACTACCTTAAAAACACATTATTAATTGGTATTTATGACTAAACATATTTAATTAGGAAGATAAAAATCTCCTTTTTGACTGCAGTGTCAGTCACGAAAAGATATAGAAGTTTCTATATATACTTAAAACCTCGAATATTACTACAGCATTCCGAGGACCATCTGCGATTAATGTCCTGTCCAAAACATTGACAACAAGAGGAGTTGTACTTTTCTTTTCATTCATGAATTAAAGTTTTTTTTTTTTTCGAAAATCGACCAAGCGCACCAGTCACTGTTTTTATTTCACACTACATTTAACACCGGACGAAGGCACAATTTTGAGGACAAAACAAAGATGCCGAAATGCGTCTGTATATTTTTAATACAATTTGGTTTCCTTTACACATTATAAAATCTTTAAACTTCACTATTGATCACCATTACTTTTAAAATTGTTTGTATTGCTTTAGTCTGTTGTAATATATGCTTGTAACGTAATTATGCGATTGTATTTGTTTTGATTTACATTTTCTCCTTTCATTCTATCTGTAAAAAATGTTTTAAAAGAAAGAAAAAAGTTTTTTTATGATTTGCAATCGATCTTAGGAAGTTTATCGAATTCAATTAAGTTAGCTGCGAACACAAACGCTTTCAATGATGATAACAACTAAAAACTGTGAAAACAATTTTGGATTGCGTTAAAAAAATGTTTTGAAATCAAACTTTCTAGTAAAAAATAGTTACTCACTAATTTTAAAAGAAATTCTTAAATATTTATTCTTACCGAATGATAGGCAGGATTTTCCACTGAAAAAATAATATCGACTATTGGAATTGAAGTTGGAAATACTTTAAAAACATATTAAATTAACATTATTTGCGTTGATCAATTCCGATCAACTTTGATGGATAACAGCTTAAATTTCAGCTCACTTATTCCTAAAAGTAAACCATCCACCGCTGTTTTAGCAATATAAATTAAGGTTTCTTTTTATTTCGGTAAAATTTTAAAGTAAGATTACGAAAGCACATATTAGGCCTTAAATATAAGTCTACTTCAAAAGCTTCTAGACAAAAAAAATTTAAGGCACAAATTTTTCACTTAATAGGTATGGATGTAAAAAAGTAGTGATGATGATATCCAGAAAGGTATCAATAATTAAAAAATGAAAAGCAAGATAATAATTCTAAATAAGTTTTATTTTTGGAGAAATAGCAAAAAATGCAAAAAAAAAAGATCAAAAGATTAGAGAAAACCGACTTTCATGTTTAATGACTTTTTTCTCGTTTTACAATTTCTTGATTTAGTTTTATTTCTTTTTATACCATATCTTGGAAGACATGTTTTTCGTTGAATTTACAAAAATTTCTTGTGACTTTTCACAAGGCATAGTTTGGAGGGGAGGCAAACTCTGCTTTGCACTAAATACAATATTCAGGGCTATTTATTGCTATTTTATGAAATTTAGGTGGAAAGACTGCATGTTCCATCATGAAAATGTGTTAATACAAATTAAAATATAAGTCTACTTTAAAAGCTTCCCGACAAAATTTTTTTTTAAGGCACAACATTTGTCACTTAATAGGTATGGATGAAAAAAAGTAGTGACAATGAGGTCCAAGAAGGTATGGATAATTTAAAAAATGAAAAACAAAAAACATAATTATAAATAAGTTTCATTTTTGAAGAAATATCAAAAAATACAAAAAGTTATTTTTTTTAAATCACCAATTTAATTTTAAAGAAACCAAAAGAAGAAAAAAAACAAGGATTTTTTCAAAACATTTCAATTACAACCTTTATTGATGACGTGGTTTTAGAAACTTACTAAGCATAGGTAAGCGACTTATGCGTTGATCAATTCCGATCAACTTTGGTGGATGGTAGCTTAAATTTGAGCTCATTTATTCTTAAAAGTTAACTATCCACTGCTGTTTTAACAATTGTTATTTATAAACTAAGGCTTTTTTTTTGTAAACTTTTAAAGCACGAACATTTCGAAAGCACATCTTTGGCCTTAAATATAAGTCTACTTCAAAAGCTTCTAGACAAAAAAAATTTAAGGCACAAAATTTGTCATTCAATAGGTATGGATGAAAAAAAGTAGTGATATTGAGGTCCAGAATGGTATCAACAATTTTAAAAAATGAAAAATATAAAATTAAGTTTCTATTTTTGGAGAAATAGTAAAGCATACAAAAAATCTAGCTCAAAGGATGAGATAAAACCGACTTAATGCATGTTTAATGACTTCTTTTCAAATTTTACAATTTCTTTATTTAATTTTATGTCTTTTAATACATGATTTGGTCTCTTGATACATTTCTTAGAACACATGTTTTCAATTGAATTTACAAGACTTTCTTGCGACATTTCACAATACATTTTTGATAATTTGGGGAGGAAGCAAACTCTGCTTTGTACTAAATACAATATTCAGGGCTATTTATTGCTATTATATGAAATTTAAGTGGGAAAGACTGCATGTTCCGACATGAAAATGTGTTAATACATACCACCAAATCCATGAATTTGTGGCAAAACTTAAAGGTGATGGTCTGCAAGGCATTTAAAACGGATTTAGATGTAATTGAGGTATTCATCCGTAAAGTTTACACAAATTGGTATCATTATTTAATCGTAAGAGAATTAAAATGGCTATATCAGCAACTTAGTATGAAATTGAGCCAGAAGTATAGCAAAAACTTGAAAATCATGTTTTAAGTCATAATGTCGAAAGGACATACAGTTACTTAAGAAAAATGCGGAATTAAGTCATTAACCGAGCCTTCTCTCTTAACTTTTGAGACTGGTTTTCTTTTGTAATTTTCAATTTTCTCCAAATAAAATTTATGAATTTTTTATAGTTTTTTAATTTGATATTTTTAAAAAAATATTTGTCGCTGCCTAAACCCCTTGATTACTATTTTTTCATCAGCTACTTGAGATTTTTGTCTGTTAAACTAAGAAAAAAAAATATTTGAGACAGACTTTAGTGCTCAGTGGTATTATTTACACTTAACTTTAAGAAAGAATTTATTGAAGGCATAAATTAAAATCATACTTAATTCAAATATACTTATAATATATTTTACAACAGTCTGAGGCATAAGCTTTTTGGCCTAAGAATAAACTTGCTTTTAGATTTATTTTTTGTTGAATTGACTAGATCAATTCTTTTGATATTTAAAAAAAGAAATATTTATGTTATAGATAGTTTTAAAAATTTCGTCAATGTCATAAATTTATTGGTTTAATAAAATTTGAAAAATTAATAAACTTTTAAAAATTATGTTGCTGGAAAAACTGTTAGCCCATTGACGGGTTTATAAGTTTGTACCCCTCAGTGTCCTTCCTCAACGAATAATAAGTTTTCGAACACTCTAAAAAAATATCTGTAAGGTTACTAAGAATTCTCTAGGAAACTCAGCTTCCATAAGTTTTTTTAGTAGTGTTACATAAGAAATATGTGTATATATTACTAATTAAAGCTTAGTAAGTTTTTCTAAGAAAAATGTAGTAGATTTACAGGGGATTTTCTTGTATGTTTACAAAGAAACTGGTAGTAAACTGGTTACAAAAGTTTAAAACCAGAGGGCGCCACTAATTTTTCTGTTAGTCAGGTTTTACTTCGAATTTCCCGAGGACAGAACCCAAGATTATCGGGATCCGTGGAACTGCGCGTTAGTCCTCCCTGCTATCGGGGACTTGCATTTTGATTGCGTGTAAATAAAGAGGTTAAAATCTTGATCGTTAAAGGCGTTTTATGTTATTGATTAAGAAATTTTAAGATTCATTTTTTTTTCGGATATGAAGTTTTCGAAATAATTTAACGTAGTTTTTATATACAAAAATAAAAAAAGCCCACGTTTTTCGGTTTCTTATCGTTGCGATATATAATCTCTAGAAAAGATAGATAGGGGGCGCTGTAAGGCGTTACATCAATTCACTTAGTTATTACTACAGTAGATTCTCCCACCTCAGTTCCTCAGCGGCCTGCCCGGAGGCATATTTCGAATCCTTACATTCAACTGACACCATGACAGTGACGTCAGACTTGCTGGGCGGGAACGAAATAAATGTAACCAATCATTGGCCGTCTTGGTGCAATGAGCGTTCTGTAAGCAATTATTGTTTTGTAGGGTTCATCATTATTTCGAGATTTTAATTATTCACACAAAAAAATACTAAAATTAGCTGAAAAAATATTGAATGGTGTTTATATGTGCAAATTGAAGTGATGATTATTATAGCTAGATAATTTTAGATGTTTTGAGCGCAAATGACAGATTTTAGATCTCGAATTTTGTGCTCGTGCTGCCATCTATATTCCAGTACAGCAACTCAATCCTACCTAATATAGCAAACATTAAAAAAAAAAACATTCTTGAATTTTACTAAAATAGTTTTAAAAAATATTCCTTTTTCCGGAAACATCGGAATTAAATAAGAACTCCCCTCCTCTTTTAATAAATGTTTTTACTTAATTTTTTAATCGAATGTGCAATTAATATACAGGTTTCAAGGCTTCCGAATAATATCATGTACCTAAACATAGTTAAGCTTCATTTTTACCCTGCTAAAACATGTTCTCAAATAATACACCGGATTCGAAATCTATCCCTATATTCGGAATGTATTCCTATATATTTCACAAAGCCTGTGATAATGTAATTACACTCCCTTAACTGGGGATTCAATAAATATTTTTTTAAATAGAAGTTATTTACTGACAATATATTATTGATATTAATAATATAAAACACTTGTTTCTCATTCTCCTATTTAATGATTTAAAAATTACTGAATATATGTTTCTATGAATTAGCTATATGTGTCTATTAGATATAATAAATGTTCTGTTCTATTGAATGATAGTTAATAGTAGTCATATTGCTAAAAAAAATCAATACGAACCCTTACAAATTTGTCAGTCTTCTTTGACAATCGCTAATTTAACCTTTAAGTAAATTTTCGCAGTGTAATCACAAATTTTTGATTGCCCTTTATTCTCTTCAGGAGACACTTTCATAAAGACTTTTCATTTCCCCGCCCAGTAGCCTGACGTCACTGTCATAGTGTCGGTTGAATGTAAGGATTCGAAATATGCTGCCCGGAGAGGCCAAAGCCCCCCAAAAGGGAGTTTCCAGAGAGTTCCACCAGGTGGCAGAACCGACCTAAGCCACGCCTAGAGGAGGAAGGTCCTACCTCCCTATTGGCTGCCCTGAGATCCGTCAAAGACGCCATTGCTGACGTTTTCGGAGATCTAGAGGCGTTTAAGAAAAGTGCAGCTGCCCTGGCAGCCTGCTCCAGCAAGGAGGAGAAGATGTTGGCCCTGTTCAGCATGCTTGCTCCATAGACTCTCGGCTCGTGAGTTTTTATTCTCGTTCTTAGACCAGCCGGCTCGCCTGGCTCTTTGAATCCTGTTTTTGTTCGTTTTGCCCTATGGGCCGATTTCGATGAATGTGAAAGGACGCTTCGCGCCGATGCACAGATTGTCAGTTTTTGATTTCAGATTTCAGTAGTTTCTTTAGTATACTTACTATCAGAGATTGGTTACAGGTGATTTTCTAGTAAATGGTGTGAAACCTGTAAAGTTACTAAGTAATCGTTAGTAAATTCATGCCAAATTTTTTACAGTGAAAGACAAGTTTTGAGGTCGTTCTTTTTAAGAATGAGATAAATATAAATCTGGTTGAAAAAAGGTCATTTTTTAATATTTGCATTTCTATGAGTTGCTTTTTAAAGAGTTTCTTACTTATTATATATTTAATCTAATAAACTGCTATAACGAGTAGTATAAAATCTTCACTATTTTTAGCCTACTTTTCTTTTTTTTTAATTCGAGGAATTAAAAAAATAAAAAAAAGTAGGTATTGACATGCGGTCGATGTCCGTCCGTCCGTCTGTCCGTACCCCTTCCAAAATCAGTTCTATCTATCCGATCTTAAAAATTCTTTTTTTGTTGGAAAGCTATGACCTCAGAGACCCAAATTTCATACTTTTTGTCCGTCTGTCTGTACAATCGGACGAACATAAATCTGCTATTTGTCGGCGAATTTCCCATTGAATTAGCATTGAAATTCAATTTCGAGTCATTTAAATCGCTGAATTTAACTACAAATGCTACGGACAAGTGACATACGTCAAAAAATTCAGCGTATCAAAATGAGAATACATTGAAAATATCAGAAAAGAATTCGAATTCTAAGTACTTCAATTATTTAAAAACTGCAAAGTTTAATGCTCATTTAAAAAGCATAGGAAGCCATATTTATTAGAATTAAATCATCATTGCCATCACAACAATCGCTCAAGAAACTTTAATTCTTTATGACAATAAATTAAAATAAATTTATTTTGGCGACATCGATCAGTTTGAAATGACGTCAAATATATTTCACTTTGAGATTCTGTTTGTTTGTATGCAATGTTCTCATTCTATTTAAAAGCGAGAACTATTTTATATTTAATCCTTGAAATATAAATTTTTGCAAACGATTTAAGTAATAATTATTTAATTTTCGAAATAAAATAAATGAAACTAGCCGAATTTAGCGCATAAATGTTTAATATAGAATTATTGCTGTGTTTGGTACCTTTTTACCTCTTAAACATTACTGTTGTGTTGAAGCGGGTTAAGTGACAGATTCTGTTACAAACCTATTTGTTAATTTACATTTCCTATTTTAGGTGCATTTTGGAGTAGTTTTATGGTGTTTGTAGTACGAATAATTAAATATTTATTTATAACTGCAAATCATCATGCGGATGATAAATAATATTTATTTTATTGGCGAAATTTATTAGAAAATTAATGAAAATAATTGGCTTTAAGAAGTTGAAATTATAGCTGGATGCTGTGTTTAGTGAATTTTATTCTAATGTATATAAATTTAATGTAGAAACGGTTGTAGATGTCACTTACTGTAACGAACCTAGTTTTTCAAGATAAGAATTTTAATAAGTATTTAAGTAACAGGAAAGTAGGCTATTTTAGTTTTTATAGAACTTCTTGTTTGGTTATTTCATTCAATGTTGTTTTAATAATATAATTTAATAAATAATAATTTGACTGAAAACTTAAAAATAGATACTTTTTGACCTTCTGAGATCAGGTTTTAATGTTTTTTATATTTGTTTTTAGTTTATGGAGCTATGAATTTTCGAAAACTGTAAAAAAACTATTATTATTTATAGTTACTTAATGAGTTTAAACCATCATAAAAACTGTTTAATTGGGTTTGCACAGTTTTGTAAGGCATCATTGAAAAGACAATCGTACAATCGTATAAAATGTAACATTTTTTTAAAAATTCATTCTTGAAAAATAATTTTTTTGAGAACCATTTTGATAAACATAACTTTTTTTAGGATACTATTGTTTTAAAAAATTGTAAAAATCATATAAAAATATTACTAAAAAAACATATACTGTGAAATTCTGAGTGTGTGGATCCATAGATATCATAGGTAAAAGTATTAGACAGGCGCGCGCGGATCACGTTTTATAAAAGTCACTAAAATTTTTCCAAAATGCAGCTAGTATTTTTATGATTTTTTTTTTTTTTGTAATTATGGAATTAGATGGTATTTTTCAGACGTCGCAGCAGTATTTTTCTCAATAAAGTGGTGGCAGCACTGACATTTTTTGCCCTTAAATTCTGGTCTCCATATGCGTCCCATCGTTAGCATTGGAGGTCACGTGACCGCCGATCTAATACTTTTACTATATCTATGGATGGATCATGATGAGAATAGCGGTATAGCTGCGGAAATAAAAAAAGTACCACTAGTGATTATTTCTGCCGTTAGTCACCCTATAGAATCGGACCTTTTTGCAATTGTAAACAATTAACATTCTGAGTTAATTGCATAACACAAATTTTGCATAAGGGGTCATCTTCATATTAAAAATGTTACTAACTTTAAAATTTCCAATGGTAACGCCCCTTTTTGAGTCCATATTTCAGATCTATGACCTATGTTAATACGAAATGCCAAATTTTGTTAGTTTTTAAGCATTATTAGAGGAGTTACAGACGTGCAAAGTTTAGGTCCCATAATGTTAAATGAGTTGCACCTAAAAAACTATCCCAATCTATAAATAATTAAGATAATGAAACGAATTTTTTACTGAAAAGAAATTATAATAACCCAAACAAAATGCCTTCAATATTGGGGTATTTAAAACAATTTTTATATTTTTTAATAATTATTATATTAATTTTTTTTTAAAAAATATGAATAGAAACCCCGTAATATTTTTGCAGAAATAAATTCAAGACAGAAAGTTTAAGCGAAATCCCAATTTTAAAAACTTTTTATTCATAATTTGCTGAGTAAATCCCAAAATATTTTTTAATTACCCTTTAGGGGACTGTGTATAAGAATACATGTGTAATTGATAAATAAAGACGGCCTTGCAAGCATGCTTCTTGTCATTTAGAGATTATCCCCAAAAGATCCACAAGTGATTCGATTGAATAACTCATCTAATATTCATTCAAATGTAACAAAAACTTAGATTTAAGGGTTTTCGAGAGTGCTTAACATTTCTAAGTTATTAAAATTGGGTGTTGCTATTGGAAATTTCAAAGTTCGTAACATTTTTAACATGAAGACGGCCCCCTTATGTAAATTTTGTGTCATGCAATTAACTCAGAACGTTAATTGTTCACAATATAAAAAAGGTCCGATTCTATAGGGTGACTAATGGCTGAAATAATCACAAGTGGTACTTTTTTTATTTCCGCAGCTGTACCAGCAAATAGTGAAAAAAAAAACCTTTTAACATTTTGCATGCCAGATTTTTATTGGCGGCGTTGGTTGCCTATTCATTTGTCGGCTCGCCATTTGACTATGGTTCTAAAATAAGAAGCCCGTCGCCAATAGCCCTCGTGCAGCTCTAGTGCGACGATGATTCAAACCTAACCTGATTTTTTTAAAAAATTAAAATCTTTTCTTTTACAGTTGGGGGAGCATTGTAATTTGCCGTTGCCAACAGCCCCGGGTAGCTCTAGTGCAACGATAATTTAAACTTAACCTTACCTATTGTAATTTGTCACTTTAAAGTGAATTTCATAAGCTTTCATTCTAACTTTGAAAATTTTGAAAACTATTTTAAAAAATTTGAATTTTTTCCAAAATTTCAGAAAAATTTGAATTGTTTCAAATGTTAATTTTTTAAAACAAATTACTATATTTTAATAAAATATATATTAAGGTTGCACTCTAAAAAATGAATGCTCAAAAACGACGAAATTCTCCTTAATTTTGACGATTCCGTTACTGGCAATTGCTTCGAGTTTTCGTTTCCTCAAAGTGAGGAAATTTGAATCGTCATTTTTATGAGGATTTGAATGTCGTCTAATCTAAGGAAATATTTCGTCATTTTTGAGCATGTGAGTGCAGCAAAGAGATTCAGTTTCCTCAAAATCAAGATTCAGAATCGTCAAATCACAATCGTAAAAGTGAGGATTCGCGTTTACTCAAAAGTCCTGTGATAGTTTAACGAAACAATCCTCAAAATTAACGAAAGGAGGCTTGAGGATTCATGAATCGTCAAAAATGAAAGTGTTATTTCTGAGAGTGTGCATATCAAAATAAAATCCACAAAATTATATATTTAATTAATCATACGGACTTTTCTTAGTTATCTTCCCAAAAATGATTTTATAATTTATTTTTGTCTAAAGTAAAATAAAGTAATTTAAAAAAAAAAACTATTTCTATAAAGCTTGTAGAGTATCAATAGTTTTATGTTAAAATATATATTAGTTGTTAATTTGATACTCAACTGTAATATATTTATTATCACTTATATAAGAGTTTATTATAAATATTTTATCTATTACGAAATTTAAAATTTTGAATTATACCTTACACAGCTATATATAAGTTCCATATAACCGATTTGTGAAGTTTTTTTATTGCATCAAGTAACCATAAACTGAAGAGATTATTTACAGTTTTCAAACTTTCATAACTCTTATAGGGTATTTGCACTTGAAATCAACCCAAAAATGTCAAAGTTGATACTTTAAGTAATAAAAAAAATTCAGTTTTCAATATAATATCATTTGAAATTTTTATTATTTTTGTTTGATTTTTTTTTAATTCATACGATTTTTTTAAGAGTGAAACTTATTTTATCATTAATAAACCTCACAGAAAAATATTTTTCATTGATACTTTTATAAAAATAAAAGTGTGCATCGAAACTTCATCAGTCGTTGATGATGCAAGATCTATATTCTAACGATATCTCAAAATACTTAAAAAATGCTGAAACCTGATCAAAAACAAATTTGAAGTTTTTTTATTGCCATTTGGCAACGAATTATTTGCTTATTTGTTTTTCGTCTGAATTTATGTACGTGTGAAATTAAATAGAACTCATTTCGCGTTGAAATTTTTTAATGGAATTTATCTTAATTTTAAATCGAATATTTTTGTTTCTAATGTTGTGTAAAATTTTTAGTTAAACGAAACTTTTACTATTTATGCACTCATATTGTTGTCAGATTGTTTTAATTAGAAATTGGTTTTCAGCATCATTCGAATTATTATTAAAAAAGGTTTGTGTATTTAAAAATTCTTAGACTTTCGTTTTCTAACTTTTATTAATTCTTTAAAATTAAATACCAGTTGAAAGTGAAGACAGATTATCAATTTCATATTTTGATTTTATTCTCAATACTTAGCAATGTAATTCTTCATTTTTGAATAAAATAATTAGCATGGAATTTGTTCATGGGATTACGTGACGCAGCATTAACAAAAATTACAATTATTGTGTTTTGCATGACTTAATACATTAATTATGTTATTCTCTTATTAAGGATTATTTTTACATAGGCTTAAATTGTATTTCACACTTCTGTTGAAATGTTGTAAATGTAAAATATACCTCAAATTAGGGAAAACTATGCTGTTTGTCAATTTTCCAGATTGAATATGGAACTTAGTTCCTTTTAATAATAATTTTCTTTATTCAATGTTTTTAAGTAATATCTAGAAAAGTTCATTGTATTAAATAGTTATAGGAAAAATATTTGACATTGTTTGTTTAATTTTCTATACAAGTGTTGGTGGTGGTATTTGATAATTTTAATAATCATTATAAATTCATTGATATATAAATTCTTGAGTTGGTATTAATAAAAAAAGTACCACTAGTGATTATTTCTGCCGTTAGTCACCCTATAGAATCGGACCTTTTTGCAATAGATAAAAAATAGCTTTTTGCAATAGATTAATAGATAAAAAAAAATAAAAACTCAATGCCTGTTAATAATTATTCAATAAATATGATATTTGGTTCTCTTGTAAATGATGTCATTCGATTGAAAAAAAAAAACTTTTTTTTGTTAAGTGATTTTTCAATGAAAATGCTTTGTGGAGAACATTAATTTTTAGTTTGTTTTATTAATTCTAATTCCTTAAACTAAACTATAAAGTAAACTAAAACTTAAATAGCCTTTTCAATAAGTTTTAAAAAAAGTATCAAAACCAGCATTTATGAAAATTTGTAAATTATTTTCCACTATGTGCCATCGTAAGCTTTGTGCCAAACAATTACAATTTTTTGATAGCGTGTATTTATTACTTCTTCGATTTATGTTGGTTTTCTACAAAAATACCATCTTTTAAGAATTACATAAAATGTATACGAATAATATTAACATTCTTCATTTCAGTATATACGTCAATAGAAAAGCTGAGGAAAAAAGCTTGACTTATCCGAATTTAACTAAGGTATTACTTGCACCTAATATGGACTCCTCTATTATCTATTAAAGTTACATTTTTAATCGAGAGATAGTGCTACATGTCCGTGAAGAAGAGGAGCAGTTAAAAAATGATTTAGCCATAGAAAATACAAAAAAGCGATCGATTAGCTATTCTAAGGAAATTAGTATTTTCGTGGTGTGCTGATCTTAATTATACGAAAGTTTATATACTTATGAGATGTGGTAAAATTACTTTAAATATTAAAAAGTGGAGTATTTTAAAAAGCTGTTGGAACATATTGATATGAATTGGACTGATAATGCATGTTTTGCTTGAAAATGTTTTCTTTTATTATTTTTTAAAAATAGGTTTTAGTAAAACTAAGCCCGATTAAAAAAAAATTTGGATATCTTATGTCCTAATTGGAAGTACACAAATGAATCATTATAGTCCCATATTTGTAAAATATCTGTGTAATAGGATTTATTAATCTTATTCATATGATAAATTAATATTCATGAAGGTGACACCACTTTACTTGAGGGTCTTCGAAGAGCCACAACCGAAAATGACCCCCTCCCTTTTAAAAAGCACGTTTTGAAAATATATTTTTTTTCAAGGAATATTATACAATATTTTTTTCCATCTCGTATCTTCTAAAATTCCTTTGAAAGAGTGGTTTTTCCATCCAGTAGTAACTAAGGAGCCACCTGCTCCAATATGGACATGCATGCCTATAATAGGGACAGGTGGTTAATTATATGGAAGGTAGTAATTTTTTACGATTATTATTTAAATATAACCAGAATAATTACAATGTTGTTAATTTCAATAATGATAGTCAAAAGTCCAGGATAGTGGTCATGAATTGTTAAGGTCCTGTAACGTGTGAAAAGGGTGAAAATAAAATATTTTTCCTTAAAATGTCTATATTGCAGGAACAAGTACCTTAATCCATTTATTATCCATTTTTATCCAAAGTACCGTCAGTGCGGGTAACTTTGGCCAAAATCATAGGTTTTTTTTTTACAAAAGAAGACAAATTTCACAACAAAAACGATTTAAACACTTAAAAATCATTATGCATTCTAAGTATTGTACTTTTAGGAATAATTTTCAAGCATTTTTGTTAAATTTTGTAAATTAATAATTTTTTTTTATTAATTTAAAAAATAAGGCCACCCATGAAATACATAAGAAACATACTTTTTAACATCCTTAAAGGCTGTGTTAACGAATTAAATATTAGCAATATTAAAGCTTTAAACCTAAAAATAACAAAACATTGCAGTGCATCGTGGAATGCCATTACACCATCGTGGAATGCCATTACACGATGAATACCAGTATTGTTTGTCGCTTAAAAGAAAAATAAACTTCCATTTTAATAAGGGAAAAAGAACTTTTTTGAAACAAGATTTAATAACAAATAGATTTATAAAAAGCAAACGATTTTATTATATAAAAGGGTAAAAAATAATATATTTATAATAAGAATCTGAAAATGTTTACCTTTCGACATTTGCGATTTTGAGTGGTATATATGTTTCTTGCATTCTATCTTTATCTTTTAAATGCTTAAAATCGTGAGATTTTTAAAAAAAAAATATCTAAAAAATGAGTAATCATAAAAGTAAGAATTTCTCAAAAATAGTTAAACAAAATACACTTTTACCTGAATTTTTTGGTGCAAATTTCCATAAAGAAACATTTGCATCTCTGGCCAAAGTTACCCGCATTCATCGGCAAAAGCTTCCCAATTACCGATACTATTTAAATACAGCATAAAAAGTTTTCAACTTAGAATAAAACAAATAGTGTAATATTCTTCCCCATAAATAAAAGAAACAAATAGAGTGTTTTATTTAAATATTTTCTATATTTTTTAAGTGTTCCAGACACAAGTTGGAAGAGATAGATTTATGTCATTTAATGCTGTAAGAATGAAAACAGCATTTGTGTGTAGCTCTAGTGCGACGATAATTCAAACCAAACTAAACCAAACAAACCAAAACAGCATTTGTAGTATTGCCAGAATTAGAATGATAATTTTTTTTACATGAAATGAAAGGCGATGTTTTTACCTTTACAAAAATGTAAAACAATTTGAGATTATATCATTTTATGAAGAGAAATTAAGAAACAAATCTTTTCCCGACTCTTGGCCAAAGTTACCCTCCGTGGCCAAAGTTACCCGCTTTGACGGTACGCTACTTTTAAAAGTTTGCTTTCTTACGATGCCGATATAAAGTAGGACTAGGTGCCAGATCAGGTTTTGGTTTTGCCACCGCGGCTCAAAAGCTCACAATGACGCCTTTAAAGGTAGCTTTGGATGCTACTCAGGTGACGTCTCGTCACTTGAGTGTGGTTCAAAAATAGGACACCCATCGCCAATATCTCTCTTGTAGCTCTAGTGCGACGATTATTCAGACTAATCCATAGGGCCTTGCTTTGCTCTAGTTCCAGGGATATTAGACCCCGAACACTTCGTACGATGTCGCCCTTAATGGTTGCTTTGGGCGCGTTGGTTGCCCACTCAGGTGTCAGCTAGTCACTTAACCTTGGTTCTAAATTACGACAAAATTCTCTCGTGTAGCTCTAGTGTGATGATAATTCAAACTATATCTCCTCGCGTTGCTCTAATTCGACGATATTTCATCCAAATCAATCCTCGCCGCACCTCACCGTCCCCTTCACGGCATCCGACTAACTCCCATCCCCGGTCCCGCTCAAACGCCCAAAACCCCCGATAGATGTCGCCACCAGCACCACAACACCCCGCGATTCTCTCTCTATTTTCCCGAACCGCGAAGTACTCCGCGATCCCGATCGGCTCCTCCCAAGATGCAACTGGCGCTGGGATCACGGCTGTCTATCTCCGTCTGACGTCACACACACTCGGCCAGTTTATCCGAATGGAAGGTCGGCACCGGCCGCTCTCCGCTACTCCCGCGCCGCCGCTACAACTCGTGGCGTGAGAATAGACGTCCACCGTGGACACCCGCACCAGCATGCCGAGACGGAAGCAGGACAAGCCCAAACGCATGAAATGTGAGTACCGAGGAAAGCTTGCCTCGTAATTATTTCTCCGAGCCCGCCATCCGCCATTGTGCGCCCCTGCTGTCAAATAGCACGGCGCAAGCTCTTCAATACCTTGACAGCCCTTCACTCAAACATCAAAACCGGCTACCGTTTCTGCGCAACTCCGCGGCTGGAGCTAGGGATTTTTGTTCAGTTGTTCTCCTTTTTTTGATATTGTGTTGTTCCGTTTTTTTGCTGGGGATTTGTAGGGGGTGTTTGTGTATAAATATGGATAGGGTTGTGGGATGTTTTGTTTATGTTTTGACACGGGGTGGGTTATCGCGGGAGTGTAAACAGATATGATACAGTCGGGGCGGCGAAAGTAAACATTGTGCTACAACTGGGCTAAAAAGATATTGTGGAGTGTTACTTTTGATCTCTTTAGTTATTGTTTTATGCAGTTCAAATAATAATTTTCGAAAGTTAGAAAAACTTGAAAGTTTTGTCAGAAGCTGTGCTTTTAAAGATTCCTGGACGACGGACGAGTTTCAATAGTTTAGACTATTTTCAAAGTGTCATTATAGTATTTTAATTATTTTGTTACTTGTATTGATTAATAAATATAGTTATTTGACAAAATTTTAATTAAAACCTTAATATTTTTATCTTTCTAATCCCTACAAAATATACAAGATAGCATTGTTAAATTCTACTCCTAAAATATAAAAACGGGTATTGATTTTTTAAGCAAATAAAATTTATCGGAACTTCGATTGAAAGATTGGAAATAAGTAAATAAAGTTACAAAAATATATATTTCAAATTTGCATTTATCGATTGTGTTATTTATTATTTCCTTTTTTTTTCCCCCAAAATGTATTTTTACAATAATGAAAATAACAGTTCTAAAATTAAAACAAGGATTTTAAATTTAAATTGTTTATAAATGATTCTCTGTAAAAACACATCGAAACAATCAGATACTAATCAAAAATAAAATGACATTAAATTTAGATATATAAACCTTTTTAGAGCTTATTAAATTCGTTATTAATTTCAAATTTTATGAAAATGTGATTTCTTGGCAAAAAAAAATCTTTTTACAAAAAATAAATATTTGAAAATAAATAAAAGTCATTAACTAGAGTTATAGTACCTTAAAGTTATCTGAAGAATATTTATACTAATAAATGTTAGAAAATCCCAATGTTGCATTCTTATATGTCCCTATTTATTATTACTAAAACTTTGTTTATCTATACAAAAAAAAATCACTTTTTTAAAAAGCAATATAAAATATTATTAGTTTTATTAAATTAATACCACAAAAGTACCTAAAAAATATTTTTTCATTATCTTCTCAAAATGACTATAATTGTTTTTTACTATTCTAACTTTTCATTATGTAGAAAAAACAAACGTTTAAAACATAAATCGAAATACCTTGCAATGTATTGTACAATAAATAAATGTTACATTATATCTAAACACGCACTTAAAAATCTGTTGACGTTTTTTTAAACAACTTTTTTTCTGATTTTAGAAAAAATAGTTACATTCATGTTTTTTTTAAGAATAAAAACAATTCGTAGGTATGGATTTCGTATTATCTTTTTATTTTCATCCAAGTCCAAAATAGTTTAAGAATGCTGTTTAAGTTTTATAGAGAGAATTATGTTGCCATTTATATATTTTTGTTTCATTCAAATAGAGTTGTATAAATATAGGGAAAAGATCTAAAACTAAATTTTTTTTTAATGTTTTTGTGAGTGACTTTACTCTATAAACAAAATCCGATTGTTTTATAAATAAAACCAATATTTAAAAAAAAATCTTATATCTCTAAGTCTTTAATTTACAGCATTTGTCCAAAAAAAGCTGAACAATTAAACTTTAAATCTTATTTACTTTATTTAAAGTACAATTACATTCGATAGCATAACATTGTGTTTTTATTGCTAATTTTAGACTGAAAAAATTATTTTGAATTTCTTTTTGAACGAAATTTGAATTTGAACCAATTTCAAATAGTTTGTAAAAAGTTGGCTTTTCTTACTTAATTTTCCAGCAAAGAAAAATTTGAGTTAGCCAATTTGTATTTGCTTAGGTAAACAGTTATATTTATACTTGAATTTAGGTTATTTTATAGTTTTTATAAGAAGGGGGAGCATTAATAAGCACCTATGTTAACAAATTAAAACGAGCAATAGAAAATTAAATTCAACGAAACAATAAACATTGTAAAATAAGTTTACATTTAATCGTAACAAAGAAAATAGACGTTTATCTTATGGAAAGATATTTGTTAACAGATATAATTGTTTACATTGTTTTAGATTATAAATGTTTGCGAAGTTCTTAATTGCTTTCTTTTAGTTGTTTAGAGACCGTTTTTACGTTTTGAAAATGTAATGAACTATTGAAAAATATAATATTATTGGTTGAATTTTTTTTTAATTAGCCAACTGATGAAAGACAGTTGTGTTTATTTTGATATGGTCAGTAGAATCTCTTTATTTTAAAATATCGATATTGAACTGACAAGAGTTATTCGAGTCAAATCAAATCATAAATAAAATCCATTCAATTAATAATTACGAATTAAACACAAATATTATTACACCCTAGACTTTAATAACAAATAGAAAAAAACATTGAATGTGCAAATGTATTTACTTGTTATAAACATTCATGTAAAATTCAGGCAACTATTAACTCGTAACGTACAACTAAATATCTCACTGTTTTTGTTGTGAAATGAGAAACTTCTCATTCAGTTATTATCTTTTTTATAAATAAAGCCGTTGTAATAACTAATGATCAAATCAAATAATTTTATTTTGAATAGACATTTCATTAAATAC
This sequence comes from Hylyphantes graminicola, assembly GCA_023701765.1. Classification (NCBI taxonomy): domain Eukaryota; kingdom Metazoa; phylum Arthropoda; class Arachnida; order Araneae; family Linyphiidae; genus Hylyphantes; species Hylyphantes graminicola. Next base: position 54,382,636 of record CM043119.1, read on the forward strand.
GTAGATTAATAATAGTTTCTTTAAGAGTCTAAAAATCATTTGTTTTCTTTTAAATCATTATTGAATTTTATAATTTTTTGGACGGTTAGAATTGTAATTTTCCTTGTAATTAGAGTTAAACTTAAATGTTTGTTGAAAGGACATTCTCAACTTATCTTAGCACCAAAATGCCACATAAAAATCTCTCGCTTTAATTACATTCACATCAAATTTTGGCTTATAATTATGTAATTAACAAAAAGTCCCGAAACTCGAGTTAAACAAAAATAAACATTGGTTTGAAAGAAAAAGAAAACCCCATTTCTTACGTTCTGTATCTTATTTAAAACGTTTTTAAGTACTGTTTCTAAACTAAGTTGATAATTTTATTACGTAACTTAAGTAACTAGAACGACAAACTAACAACTACAGTTAATTACAAATTTCTGTTATATTTTAAAAGCGTTTTAATTTAAATATATAAACACAGTTCCACTTTAACTTAATTTGTTTTGACTTTAATTTGTTTTATTATTATTATTTTGATGCTTACTTCATGTGTATTTTTGAAATTCAATGTTCAGGCTCACAAAAAAAGATTAATATATGCATAAAAATTTAGACACAATATTAAAGCATCACAAATATTCAAAATACAACCATCATGACACCATATTAAAGCTGAATTAATTGTTATTGCATCTTTCACAAAACATATTTACAAATTGGATATTTTATTTTATTCCCTCAATTTATGTAAAGTTCTAAGTATCTAACCACTCAGTTCTGATAATTATTGCAGGCAAACAAAATAATATGCAGTTTCAAAAATAAATAATTGATCATTTAATAGTTTTTCAATTCATACTCTTTCTATTCTCTAGTTAGAACTCATTAAATTATTTCTTAATAAAATTAAATTATATTTTTTATACAAAACCTTCTATTCTTGAAATATTAAAAGATATTCCAATATGTGAAATTTTACTTGCTACATTCTTTTAAACTTTGACCAGATGATTAAATCATTTTTAAATGTGAATTAAAAATCCATCTTAAAAACTAAGATTTAAATTTTTTCTTTAGAATAAATATTTATATTCATATTATTTTTTATTTTCTCAGACATTCTATAGAAATGAACTTGATGCTAATTATAAATATTCATTAATCATATACACCTTTCGAAAACTAAATTTTATATTTTGAAAAATTATTAACGTCAATAATGTATACTTTTAAAAATCATAATCAAAAATATTTTTAGTAACTTTGTTTAAAATTTATTATTTGATATCTTAAACATTTCTATACAAAAAATTATGATTTTTAAGAATATCAAGTTCTATAAATACTCAAAACTTCAATACTTTCTATGGCCTTTAAAAATGCCCCAAATGTCTGTATGAGTAATTTGAATTGCTTGACTTGTTAACGAAAGAAAAAAATTACAAATTTGATAGTTTTAAATGAATTTCCTTGGTTTTTTAAACATATTTCTACATAACTTGATTTTGTAATTGAGCACAGTATACATTTTCGCAGACGCTTCATGTTTCCAACATTATATTATATATTAAATATGTTGTAACACCAAACTAATTTCCAAAGATATTTTCTCAAATTTTCCCTTTATGTTGTATTGATTTTAAGCAATCATCTTGCTATATGGAGTCACAGCCCGTTTTAAAATATCACTCAATTCGATTTCCTAATAGGAAAAGCTATCAGGAACTAAATATCGACCTAAAAGTGTATTTCAATAATTATACTAGAACATAAATCAATATAAATAGATGGAAATCAAAAACGGCTCTCTTGATCTGTTGTTGCGCAAACTCGACTTTTCCAAAACTTTAACACTTTTAAAGAAAATGTCGCCGAATATTTTTACAAATCGTGACACTAAGTTACTCAGCAGAATATCCCGTGATTTTTTTGTTTTAGATTCATATCGAAATTAGCTGTTTTAAAATTTAAATAAAAAGTTAAAGATTTCATAAAAGAAATGTATGAATTAGATTTTTTTTTCAATTTAGGTCTATAAGCAGTCGATTTGAAACTAAGGTCAAAAATGGTGTTGTTCCCTATTGCTCTACAAGTTGAATTCACTTCCACCAATTCCTTTTAAACCATTAACGTCGACTTTCTGAACACCATTAACAATTCATTGTCGAATTTTTTTTAGAAAAAAAATCTTCAAAATTTTAAAATTTATTATTTCTGTAACTTAGTTTGTACTGTGTAAGATATCCAGAATTATAATCTTCATATGTCTTATATATTTTTTCTTTTGATAAACTTAATCAGAAAGCTTGTTTTGACTTTGAAAATTTTCTGGTCTATCGTTGTTAATGGGCTAATTCACATTCATTAACATCTTAATAGGTGATGGCCCAAAATAAATTGTTTCACATTCTTTTAAGATTTTTTTTCCTAAATTCCTAATTGACAAATAAATACACAATCTTTTCCCCTAATTTATTAAAATCAGCATATATTTGTGTCTTTTCTATCTGAATACTATCTTGTATGTAGATACTTTTATACTATCTTACATAACAAAATACTTATATTTTACCATGGCGACAAGATGATCCAACTATAGAATATTTTTGTCTTTCCTCAGCAATGCTTCCTGCCAAAATTATTAACACTAATTTTAATGGTGTTCCCCAACGCTAATATTTTAATCCTCCACTAAACATCAGGTGAGAAAAGTTTGTTTGAACTGTGTCACCATCTGAAAGAGTGATGCGAAAAACAAGGAAGCAAACATTTATTAACTTATACACATAACATTTAAAACCTAAAATCTAGAGCCTCTGCAAAACCCCTCTGAACCTAAGTTCGATAAGGTGTTCCATGAACATCAGATGACAAGATCCCTTTTGAACTTACCACTGAACCATCACCTTCTGCTGGAAGTGTGATAGCTGCCAAACCAACTGAACACACAAGCAGCAAACATTTTTGCCCCCACTTTAATATCATAAAACCTGCGCAAGGCATTTCTTAGCATTGTTTGCCTCGTCTTAGGACGGTCCTATTCTCACGGAGTCCGGACTTGATTTATGTCAGACGGGGGCCGGTACAATGCACGGTGTCCGTACTTTTTTGTACCTTGATCTCGAAATTTATGTCTTCCGGTGGACACGGGTATAGGGGTACATGGTACAGCAGGACATGGGAAAGGTATAAAAAAAAAAGGCGGCCTTATGTCAGAAAGGCGTCGCTTGTGGTTTTGAACTCTAGTGATTTCTTGGCGCAGGATTTATTGCCAACGGATGTGACATTTCGGTGTGTGAAGTGCGAGGGATGCACAATAATGTGAAAGTGAGGGAAAAAAGTTTATGCTAAGTGCACTTGAATTTAAAAGAGAAGCAGAGGAGTATGAGGACTTTCACAGCTACATACGGAAGTGTTTGTGTTTGAAATTTCAATACCCATGGAACTATGTTGTTTAGTTAATTCGATTGATTTGAAAAGCTCATAGTGTACTGCAATTTTTGTTTAGAGTTGTAGTTTTTTAAAATTTGCTCTGACATTTCCTGACGTTTTTAAAATCAAACTACGCACATAAACAACCAATAACAACGTAATAATGGCCTAACAAAGTTGGTCCCTTTATTGTCTATTTATCGTGCCTAAATGAACATCAAAACCATTAAATTATATAGTTAAAAACTCATATTCTTCAAAGATATAGGGTCATATCCCTTTGTTGGCGACTTCGTCCAATGGAATATACCATGATCAAAAGTCGCCAATATACAGAAGGACCCTATCATCTTGGTTATACTCTGAAAAATGTGAGTTCTTCAACTTAAACTTTCAATTATACATTTTTGAACCCCCTTTGTATCTATTCTCAATAATTACATTTCAAACCATTTATTCATGATATATACCATGATCAAAAGTCGCCAATATTCAGAAGGACCCTATAGTCTTAGTTATACTCTGGAAAATGTGAGTTCTTCAACTTTCAATTATGAATTTTTGAACCCCCTTTGTATCTATTCTCAATAATTACATTTCAAACCATTTATTCATTAAATATTATTCATTGATTGGAACTCATAATGAGAGAATTACATTTTATTTACATTTCACCTTTCGGATAAAAGCACGATATTTGGACTTCGCTTATTTTTAATGAGTATAATCATAAAATAGTTAGTACTTCAGGTGCTTGCAATAATTTAATACCTACCTAACTTGCAATCAAAAAGACCGCTCTAAATCAAAGCAGCTGTCCAAGATTCAAGCAACAAGGAAAACCGTTTAAGTCGATTTTTTTTCGAATTGAAAGTGATTACTCTTCATGACAATCGATCATGTCCATAATTAATCGTCTCCAGTTAATTTAATCCGTCTTTTTTTTCTATTTCTTTCCATCATGATGAAGTTTTTCCTCCTTTTGAGGGCTTCAATTGTATGCAAATGCGTAAGATATATGGGATCGTGTGCAGTCAATATCGTTGGCAGGATCTGTCGTTGAAACAATGGACCTTGTTCTGTTTTTGATTTAAAACTGGCACCTGATCCAAGCAAGTGACAGTTTTCAGTCAAAAGGGTACCTGTGAAAATTTTATGACGTCTTTCTTTCCGTAAAGTAAACATTTTAAGACCTTTTTTGAGTGTTGCTGTGAAATATTATTTTCTTCTACTGTCTTCTTTGAAAGGGGGCATTTCTATTAAAAAAAGTTCTTTTGTTATTGTTTGATTTTTTTGTTATTTAAGGTTTTTTAATATATTTAGTGCATAGTTTGTTACATTTACTAATATAGATATGAATCAACATAAAGTTTGTAAACATTCAGTAGACAACTTCTTAACTTTGTTAATGATGTCAAAACGATTGTATTTTTTGAAGCCAACTGAATTTCTAAAAGTATGAATAGAGATCTTAAACAGAATCAATGAAAATAATTTTTGTTAATGTACCATATTTGAACGGCGAACACTTGTTTGGACATATTTTGACTTCCTAAAAGGGAAATAAATTGAAATATTGCTCTTCTGACGTTTTAAATGAGTCAAAACGATATCGAAAATTAGTTTTAGTATTATTTAGAAATCTAAAAGAAAAAGACAAACTTCTTTCCTTTATACACCATTTATAACATGCATTTTTACTCGGCAATTAAAATGTACTTCTAAAGTAACATTACTAACGAATGACGAATTTTTTGCTTATAAATTTCTTAAAATATTAATTACAAATTGGACGCCTTTCCAGTAGCACTATTTATGCCTTTTTAATTCATTTATTTATTGATTTATGCAGTAAAATAACGTACTAAGTTTATTTTAAAGACTATTTTAACGCTTTACTACCTTAAAATTGGTTTTGTTTTTAACTAGAATAAACATTTATTTTATGTCTTTAATATTAATTTGAATTAACACTTGATTTTAATGCAACTTAAAAGAACTTTGTTATATTTAAATGTCTAATGACTCTTAAATCTTCGAATTCAAACACAATAGATATGATATAAAAAATAAAACCTATATACTTGTTTGACGAAAACCTTCAATGGCTACAAAATCCACCTTTCGCGATTTACCACGAACAACTCCATCCAGAAATAAAGAGCAAAAGCTTCATTTTTTTCAGCCATTAAAAAAATGTAAGAAAAAGAAATGGTACAAGAAAAAAAAAATCGATCAGGGACTATGATGTTATTTCGAGATGGTACAACGAAGAAGGTTTCTCTCGATTTCGCGACTACAAATTGTCCGGCAGTTTAAAACGGCGTTTCGCCTCGCTGCCGGAGAAAAAAAAATAGAAAATGGTGGGTTGGAAAACGTTGTAAATGGTAACTAAAAGAAAAGTGCAGAATAGTTAAATTATAATGTTTTTGTTTTATTTAGAACATATTTCAAATCACTTCATATTGATATGCCATGAGGCTTACAAAAGTAAGTAAAAGAACACAGCATTAAAAATTTAAATTGTAAATAAAATAAGAGAATGGCAAAAGTCTCCATTCTTCTCACCATATCAGAGTAAATAGGAATTGTATTGTTTTGGAACGGTTTTTAAGTAGAGAGTTCCATTAAGAAATTATGTAGTGTTGCTAGAGAGGGCTATTGGCGACGTTTCTCGTTGAACCCCAGTCAAGTTGAGAAGTCAACTTGCAGCTCAACCTTGTAGTTGACATTTTACGAGGTGTTAGATTTTTTAGAACATGACAGATTTAACTTGCATCCGTCTCATCCACAGAGTTAAATACGAAGTCTAAAAACGAAGACGAATATCATCCTATCTTTGTCTATATGATAGATTATTCATGATAGTGTCGACATAAATATCTTTGAATAGATCTTTTAGTAATTATGCTAATGATTTAAAATAAAATTTCGACACAGAAAGTTTCTATCACATTCGCCAATTTAATTCAGTGTAGATAACTTAAGTTTCCTTAACTTTTGTTTTGTGTGTATCCTTTGTTCATGTCCTTTATCTATGTTTTTATCACCATAGGAATGGCAATAGAAGAGATGCTCGTGTTCTAAACCAGCGTTGTGGGGTAGACTGACCAGTGAGTGAACAGGCCCCAGTGAATGAACATTTTGCCAATACAATGAAAAAAATAAGGATTGAAAATCATTTCACTAGATAGATTGGCAACTCTGACATCCTCCCATCTCGTTGGAAGCTATCTGACATATGGTTGGATGTCCTGGTCATTATGTCCTGGTGTTTATTCACTGGCGATGAGCATCTCCTTAAACGTTCATTCACTGGTGAGTCTACCCTACTACTTTGTGAATAATTTTAAAGAAATTTTACTATCCGCACTCAAATTACAGCAAAAATAAAATTGTTACGAAACTCTACTAAATCAAGAAATTTCTGTTTCGTCTCAAAGTAAGTTACAATTTTCTCAAACCAATACATCGAACAGGGAACGAAAGAAAGAGAGAATAAAAAAATCCGGCAAAGAGTTTAAAGTGATTCTGGGACTGCGGTTGAATTTCGATGGAGTTGTTAAAATGGAAGGAGGGTTGGGGGCTTTGTGATGTTCCACCCCCCTGTTGTTAATATTGTTGCGGCATCGTCTGTATTTGGTCTCTTGGGGGATGGGGGTCAGGGGGAAGGGCTGATCTTGTTTTGTCCTGTGTGCTGCTTGTTCGAGTTTTTATACTGTAGGAAGATTCCCTGATGAAAAAGAGAGATATTTGAAGTGTTGATACAATAGTGTAATAGTGCTATTATTAACTGGGTCTGGGGATGAATTCCATGCTGAACTGGCTGGTTTGAGTGTCAGGAAACTTTATTGACAGGAGATCTCTGGTGTTTTCAATAGGCGCGTTTACATGAGCCGTTGAATCCATGGAATGAAGAGCAAACTCCGTAATTTTTCCCTCTTGGGGATTTTCGCTCCCAAGCAGAACAGGAATTACAAGGTTCATTGGGGGGATTTCGCAAATCCTCCAATGAAGGGGGTTTTATGTTTTATTCCATGGATTCTACCACAGACTAAAATTTGGGTTAGAAATCCTGCCCGACCACATTTCCCCTAATTGAGGGTTTGGCATTCCATGGATTCGATGGCTCATTTAAACTGTTTACTACTGTTTATTAGCTGCGTTCGCTTGTAAGGTCTAGTACGGCACCGCTCTTTTCCAATCCTCAATTTTCCCCTTAAGGAAAAAAAAGTAGCAATTATAAGGCGGTAGGGTCTGCGTGTGAGCATGACTATTTTTACTTCAGTTTAATTTGACATTTTTAAATCCTTCAAACTTTCTCTCTTATTTAATACACGTCTTACAAATGAGGCAACATTGACACAAAGTCAGATAACCTGGCGACCAACAAGTTTTCTTCAGTGGATTCCATAGTGAAGTATAAGTATGTCAAAACATTTAAACAGAATGAATATTGGTATATCTCATACCGGTTAACAGCCCTGAGTGCATTCAACACATTACCATGCTAATCAATATAACTTTTGAATACTAATATGAAATCTTGGAGTTGGTTAACATTACTTAAAATGATTTTCTGAATTGAAGTAATGGTAGAAAATATTAGTAAAAAAACCTTATAAAATCTTATGACATTGGGTGAGGGTCCTTTTTATTTCAATTATTTACACTTACAGGTATATTGGTTTTTCCATAAAACACACTTTACAAATTCCATCCAATTTTGCATCACAGTGTGATGGTAAAATTACTGTCATCACCCCGTGGCGTGAATTTGCATATGATGCAAAATATATTGTGTGGTATCAACGAAATTACAGAGCATTTGATATCTACTTTAGTATTATTCTTGACAAATTCCAGAGTGTCACAAGGAAACCCGCAAGTGTAACAACTTAGTTGACTTTTGGCTTATACCATCTATATGGAATCACTTTATCTTCTCCGTCATCGCAGGTTGTCGTGGCTGGAGGAAAGGAACCAGTTCCCAGAGCAAAAACCATCTCACGGTTTTGTACAAGAAAAGGATGATATCCGATGTAGTGTGTTGTTGTAATAAGTTTTACCTCCCGTTGCAGCATGTGTGCTTTTTGCAGCTCGCGTTTTGATTTATTGCGGTAACATGCGAGCCATTGTAACACCACATTTATTACAGGATCCCGATGACAGGCCCTACAATAATACTCGAAGGTGGATGTAAAGGAGAGGGGGGGTAGGCAGGCATTACGTGACCGAGATCACGTGATCCGGGAAAAAGAAGTTTGTTAAACCCGGTCGGCTCTTGGGTTTTTATTGTGAGATCTCTGGCGAATTGTCTTGGCTCTTGGAAGAAGGAGGTTTTCCAATAATGATAACAATGACGGCTGCACCGATGCTTCCCCCGTTTTTCGCCTGCATTTCGCCAACAATGCGTTCGAGTGCGTATCTCGCTAAGATCACGTTTATTGCATCAATAACATGCTTAGAGGCGGCGCGGTCCGTCGTAAATTCCGATCATCAGTCTCCAGTAATGAAAAATTAAAGGCCAGTTTTTGTGTTTTCTTGTGTTCCGAAGAGAGAAAAGATGGCTGGTGATTTATGGACGAGTCTTTTATTCGGATGTTTTCTGTATTTTTTTTTTTTTTTTCGTGTTGTTCTGCGTGTGTGTGTGCCTTCGAGCGAGTTCTTGTAATTGCGAAGGAGGTTCGATTGGGAGTGTATAATAGCGGGGTGGTTAATGAGGAATCTCCTACAGTTGATTAAGAAGATATGGACGGTTGATAAAAAATAACTCGTAACTTTTGATACAAAAAGACTTATCAACAAGCTACAAAAAATTGCCTGCCCAAATCGAAATCGGTTGAGAGAGTTTTTCCGCGATAGTGCCCCCCCCGATGTTCCAAAGGCTCTTATAAACCTAAAAAGTCGTCATAAAGTCTAAAAATTAATTCAAGTACTTATAACGTATTCATTCGCTCTTTGATCTTAGGCTCTGATAATCACCTAGACATGTAAGGGCCTTGGGCATATAATTTTGGGGGCCTCAAAATTAGCTTTAAATCGATAAATGTTGCCTCACACATAACAATTTCGTATGATTTTACAGCCAACTTAATTTAAAGTATTATTTTTTTGCTCCTCTATAAAATTAAGCACTATGATGAATTGATTTTTTTTAATTTGTTAATTGATCTTACAAAAGTTTTTCTTTTCCCAACTATGTATTTTTTGTTAAAATATCACTCCAAAAAGGTCTCATAAAAGTATGCGGGTCTTGGACCCAACCTGTCATGGTCAGGCCCTGCTTATAGTAGTCACCCATAAATGTTTTCTTAAATTACAAAAAGGGGATTAGCTTCCATTTAGTCAACATTGTACTTGTACCCTTGACGCTTTATGCAATGATTTGTCAACCTCTAAAAGAAAAACCCTCATAACAATCGTTTAACCGCTCTCTAATGTTATTCTAGGTGTCAATATTATATGATTGATAGGCCACTACCTCTACCGCCAAACAAACTGAATAGAGTGGTATGCACTCACAACTCTATAATCGGAAGAGATTTAAAAAATTGAAAAACGTCAGAATTTTTTTCTTTCTTGCCAGGTAGATAAATGATAAGGTTGCGTTTGGACAAAGAAATGATATGTTACTGTGAATGGAATAAATACTAAACAGAAAAATGGCTTGTTTAGAGCTTATGCTATTTTCAATGGCAAATTATATTTCGAAATGTCATTTGAGTTTGATGCCCTGCTTGATATTTGCATGTCTAAATATTTTTTTTTAAAGCAAGTGGTACCCTGAGGACATGGGAACAAGATGCTAATTTTTCCGAATGAATCATAGCGTTGATCTAGTAAAAATATTGTAAAATTTATCTCTTTTTAAGTATTGAATAATGATTTGATGCCAAATGTATAGCTGAAACATGCATTGGGTGGGACATATTGATGGCCAGTTGGCCACAATTTTACATGTTTTAATGAACAGAGTTACCTTTTTTATAAATTAGGTATTGAAGTTGTTTATTATGTATACTACTTTTTCGTCCACCGTACTCCTCAAAAGTAGAAGCATCGTATTTTGTTCATTTAAATTTCTATTAAACGGCTACTTGTCACAGGTCTTCGTAACAGTCACAGGTTACAAAATATACTCCTTAAATACAAAGTATAATTTATCTTTTTATTTACACAGTTACGAGTTTGTTTCATGAGGGAACGTGGAAAAGTAGGGTATTTAAGAAATTTGTGACAAGCACACTTGTGTATCTGGGGTTAAATATTCAATTAAGGGCATACAATGCAACGCGTTTTTGCTTACAAAATTACGGGTTTATATCCTGCTGGAACCGTAAAATATGTTGGTTAAGAAACTTGTGACAAATACACTTGTGAGGTATCGACACTCTCTGGGACTACATTTCCAATTAAAGGGACATCCAACACAACCCGTTCTCGCGCACTCGTGTCGAAGTGCGTGTAATGATGTGATGCCTGATGGATGGCTCGAGCAGCGATGGATCACAAAAGGGGGGCCCTCGTGACAAGCCTGAGCGACATCCACACTTTGATGGATAGGAGCGCGCCTGGATGCTGCGGCAGATGTCGAGCCAGAATGATCCATCTACCACTGCCAGAAATAGATGCTGGCCGATGCTTCGGGGATGGCGAAATATCTGCGACTGAGACAAGGTGGTTCAACTGTGTGAGTACAGGGCCTGATTTAGAATTTGAGAGTACGAGGGCGATCTAAGAAAATTCGTATAGTTATTGTTATATTTGAAAACGTTCCGGACTGTTTCGAGTTTATATCGCTTTTGATTTTCAGGTTTTATTCTAGAATTGTCATTTGAAATGCTACCACTGCCAGAAATAAACGCTGGCCGATGCTTCTCGCATTGGATGGCGAAATATCTGCGACATAACTTCTGAGACACGGTGGTTCAAAATGTGTGAGCACTATTATTATATAGGGCCTGATTTAGACTTTGGCAGTACGAGGATACTGTAAGGAAATTCGTAAAGTTACTGTTATGTATCGAAAACGTTCCGCCGGACTGTTTCGGGTTTATATCGCTTTTGATTTCAAGGTTTTCCTCTAGAATTGTCATTAAAATGTTGCCACTGTCAGAAATAAATGCTGGCCGATGCTTTTCGCATGGGATGGCGAAATATCTGTGACAGAACTTCTGAGATCCGGTGGTTCAAATGTGTGAGCACTATTACAGGGCATGATTTAGATTTCAAGGTACGAGGGCACTGTAAGAAAAATTTCGTAACGTTACTCTTATATGAAGAGTACACGGGAAGAACCAATAGATTTCGTACAAGGCTTTCCTTAATAGCCTCTTTGGGGATGATAGCGAGAAATCACCTAAACTGTTGCAAAGAAGCCAGTTACTCGCTTTGTTTATCTTTCGCTGCAACCCTAATTCGCGACAGAGTTGAGTGGAACGAGTCACACGTTTGTACCGCAAATGAAGAACCATAAGAAAAGCCGGTTTCCGGTTGTCAATATCCGCCAAGCAGAGACAATTACGGAAAGACTCTAAAGAAATCAATCGGTTCTTCCCGTGTACTCTTCATATATCGAAAGTGTTCCTGACTTTTTCAACTTTATATCGCTTTTTTGGATATTCATTAATTCCTTTATGAAACATAAGTAATATCAATGTACTACTGCCAGATATAGATGATGGGCGATGCTTCTCGCATGCGTGTTGTGCAGGGATGTGTTTGGGGGTTGCTGCTTAATTAATGCTAATGATTACTAAAACTTAGAGTTGTGAAAGCAATAAATGCAATAACCATGGAATAATGCAGAATGAGACACGTCATTTACCAATTAAACTTTTTATTTTGACAAATGATACAATGTTTTTAAATGCAGTTAGACTATTAATTGATTCCGGACAAGCTATTGAAACATGGAAGACTTACCCCAGAAAATCTCAAGTTGGATGGTAGTGTAATCGTTTCCGGCTGCCTATTTCTAGCCTCTATTAGGAGCTTTAACGCAGCCAATAACGCCTCGTAATTTAGAACCCTGGTCAAGTGACGAGGTCGACACCTGAGCGGGCACCCAACAGAACTTCGAGCGACATCGTACGCTGACGCCGTCGGGACTTTGGACTCCCCAGATTTAACGAGCACGTCTGTCCCAGTGTACTCGGGCCCATCCGTCACGAGTAGGATTTTCTACTCTTTCCCAGTACAGATATCCGATTTATAGGATGACCGGCAGTAGGTGGGATTCGAACCCCCGCACTCTTGAGAAGGCTGAATCTTTGGCGGATGCCTTAACCACTCGGCCACGGACTGGCCCATGTTGTTTATTTACTTCACTTAATTGGTTGGCGAGGAGACTGGAGAGGTCAAGGGCTAAGTTGGAGGGATCGGATTGTTTGTTCCGGTAAATCAGGTAAATGCCATTGGCAATTAGGGCTCTTCACGGGTTGTCGAGGACCAGAGGGATTGCGGATGACTTTCAGCGAGATCATGGTCTCATCTATGAAATCAGCCCAACACATGGGACGGCGAAGCATGAAGCATCTGAGGCAGAACTTCTGAGACACGGTAGTTCGTGAGCACTATCGAGGCCCTGATTTAGATTTCGCAGTATGAGGACACACTGTGAGAAAAATTTCGTAAAGTAACTGTTATGTATAGAACACGGCTTTTTCAAGTTTATATAGCTTTTTTGGATTTTCAGATTTTCCTCCAAAAATAAACATAATATCATTTAAGATACATACTTTTCAATGTACTGCAATACTTTTCAATGTACAATTCAATGTACTGCATCGTTGTCAACAATCAAGCATGGCGCGTAGCTATGAAGAGGTTCTACAAATGATCCAATAGTTGAAGGCTCGAATCCAGCACTTATCACTTGAGAAAGAAGTTTTAAGAAAATAGTGACGCCATCGTTACATATTGAAAATACATTGTTACGCAAAGCTAATTCAATTTTTGTAAACTTTAACCCTTTCAGTCCAAATGACAATTTGGCATCATCATTTTAGAATTTTTTTCTGATGGTCTATAACCGTTGATATCAAAAAGCACATTATTCGATTCTTCGAACTTTTTTCTATTAGAAAATATTTTTATGAATCCCAAAGATTTCATACGTATTATTATTTTTTTGTTAATTTTGATCAGAAACATGATGATGCCAAATGGCATCACTGGGACTGAATGGGTTAACACCGTTTGGAAACAAGCTCTTCAACCATTTATTACTATGAACTTATACATTACAGAAATTTCCCTATATCAACTTCAGCACTTGTAACTTTCGTACCTGAAACTCTCATTTCAGCAGCAGATGGTATAGAATGCAGATTGTCCGACTCCAGTTGATGAAGATGTGTGACCTTTCCTATTAGGCGAGTTTTTTTCATGATGGCCACGAATAATTTATCGTAGTTTATGGCCATCGTTTGTTATTCGTGTGGCGCACTCTGATTTCTCTTTGATACCTGAGCAGAGGTTTAGGTCGCTGAGGGGAGCAGATCGTGCTTGTTTTCAAGTTCGGTTTAAAATATATTGCAATTATTTTGAAAGGAATTTTAATTGTAATAACTTAGTAGGAGGGTTAGTTTTGTGGTTGTGACGATAATTATGGACTGTTGCGCTTTGATGAACTTGCAGAAGATGAATTGGCTGTCGTTTTTTGAGTGGAAATCTTCCTTTTCCGTATTCCTCTGAAATTTTTATCAATAATGACTTGTTTAGTATACACAAGGAAAAGGAAATGACCTGCATTTTTCGCGGTGAAGTATAATAGAGTAAAAGTCCAGGACGAAACTTTTTAATGGATTTGCTGATTTTTCCACAGAAAAACCTTTATTTTTACTGATTGTCTGTCAGGCATATAAATATTACGAAATTTTGCGGATCACACATCATATACGCTGGACGATGCGAAAAAAAAGTAAAAAAAATAACGACATATTGTAAGCGTTGTAAGGAATAGCGCGCACAATGTTTGGAATGCTTTTGTAAGCTGCATAGATATAAATAAATAAATAATTGTTATCAATTTAAAGTATTGAATGTTTATAAACTCAAATTTTTTTTTTTTGCTGTTGAGAAAAAATAAAATAAAATAATTCTTTAACTACTTCTTTTCTGAAAACAAGTGACTCACCTGTGATGAACAGTCAAGTGTGACCCACCTGTGGGTCACACCGGCGTGAACGTGTTAAAGAAATTCTAATTATTACAACAGCAGGCTATTTATATCTATTTAAAAAAACCCATTGAATTCCGGTGTTGCTCGGTTCTGCCGACACAGCTATTCTAGACATACTCATGTTTTTTTTAAACAATCAAGATTCCATAATCATCTCCAATTTGTCTAACCAGCACGAGGTAGATCATTATTACACAATAACCTCTTAAGACCCGAGCAAAATCCCACACGTACATTCTTATATAATCTCAACATAATTTTCATACAAATATGTGCTAAAAAGTGTGTTTTTCATAGAAATTAAAAAAAATGTGTTTAATAGTTGTTAGGCACACGCCTTAAACTCTAAAAATACACTTTTTTTGTGCTTTAAGGGGTCACAGGAGTCTTAAAAATGTGCAAAGAAGATACTACATAGCATAGTTTGATCTCTCTTGTAATTTTTTAACTACTCAATAAATGAGTATAATTTTTTTATATGTAATTCTACAAGATTTATTTATTATAAAACAAGTTTTAAAAGTTATGAAACTTTATCCAAAACTAAAATAAATGATATTAAACATGAAGGTACTTGAACACACTGTGATTAGGCTTGCGCGGCAAATTGTGAGGTCAAAATTGAAAAAATGACCAAGAAAATGACTTTATATTGTACAAATATGTACAGACTAGGACTTATACCTAAATTCTCAGCTCAATTTTTATTAGAAATTATTTTAAGAACTTTTTTCTAAAAAAATTATTAAAAAATTAAAAATTTTGATTTTAAATTTTTAAAAAAATAATTTCTAATTGAAATTGAGCTGAGAATTTAGGTATAAGTCCTAGTCTGTACATATTTGTACAATATAAAGTCCTTTTCTTATTCATTTTTTCAATTTTGACCTCACAATTTGCCGCGCAAGCCTAATCACAGTGTGTTCAAGTACCTTCATGTTTAATATCATTTATTTTAGTTTTGGCTAAAGTTTCATAAATTTTAAAACTTGTTTTATAATAAATAAATCTTGTAGAATTACATATAAAAAAATTATACTTATACATTCAGTAGTTCAAAAATGACATGAAAGATCAAACTTTGCTTTGTAGTATCTTCTTTGCACATTTTTAAGACTCCTTAGACCCCTTAATGCAACAAAAAAATCCGTATGACAATCTGTAGTTAATAGGTTATTTTAACATTGTATTAAATGAAAAATGCCTTTAAAAATTACTACTAAAAGAACTTTTTGAAAAGTTTGCAAAAAAATTTTAAATAATTTTTTGGGGGAGAACTCTAATATCGTATTGAACCTCATTCAACTTCATTTTTTTTTAATTGAAATAAATTACTGATACCTGCAATCAAAGGCTGATATTTGGATCTTCTTCTATCGGACCAGGACAATTTCGGAACCGATTAACGTGTTAATTGTTTGTGGGGAGGTTTTAAAAGATGTTAATGGAGGTTTGAAAAGTTTGAAAACAAATTAAAAATATTTTTTAGGAACTCTAATATCGTATTGATCATCGTTAAACTTCTTTTTTTTATAGAAATAAATTACTAATACCTGCAATCAAAGGCTGAAAACTGATACATTTTTATCTTCTTCTATCGGACCATTACAATTTCGGAACTAATTAACGTGTTAATTGTTTGTGGGAAGATTTTAAAACATGTTCCCCAATGGGGACGCCAATCTATCTATCCCAACATCTCGTACATTGGCATTTAGATATTGCTGAGGATCCAGGTAAGAAGGTGGATCTAAAAGCGGAGCATACCTTTCGAAACGAATGTGACAGGTGCTGAGTAGTTGACGAAACCCAATGCATCAATGTCACCTCACTCGGGAGGCATTAAATTACACGTGTGTGCTTTATACTAGTGGGCGGACCGGCCCTTGCAAGATTAATAATTGAAGAGCTTAGTGGAAGAACGTGCTAAGTGACATTTTGGGGAAAATTGAGATGTTTGTGTCAATGAACATGTTATCTAATTTTTAAGATAAGTTTCTCCTTTTTTTCATAATTTGGCCCGTCCGTGACCGAATGGTTAGGGCATCAGCCTAAAAATTCAACCTTCTCAGTCGTGCGGGGTTCGAATCCCAACTTCTGCCAGTCATCCTGTACATCGGATCTGTGCTGTAGAAGTAGTAGAAAAATCCTCAATCACGGATGGTCCCGAGTACACTGGGACAGGCGTGCTCGTTAAATCTGTAAAATCCAAAGTCCCGATTGCATTAGCGTACGATGTTGCTCGAAGTTCCTTTGTGTGCCCGCTCACGTGTCGACCTCGTCACTTGACCAGGTTTCTAAATTGCGAGGCGTTATTGACTGTGTTTGGTTCCGAAAGGAGGCTACAAATAGGCAGCCGGAAATCATTACATTCATAAATTTTAAGTATGTTTTTTACCTTTCGTAAAGTGCCGTTTTTAGCGTATCTAAGATCAAATTGAAGATTATTTTCTCGTTTTCACATTTTTGTCACTTAGCACGTTCTTCCACTAAGCTCTTCAATTCAGAATGAGGATGATTAAATGCAATTTCTTCATTGATAAGTCCATAGAGGTTGTGGAAGAAATTTACATCGCCTGGAGGTCGTCTTTTTTTTTATTTTTTGTGGTTGTATATGTGGGAGGGATGTGGTATTTCAAAAGTGTTGGTGATTGTAGAAGCGTAAATCTGTTTGTGGATAATTAGGCTCAATGTCAAAAACAAAGTAATTATTTCGTGTGTTTTTACATATTCAAATTTTATTTGTTTTTGATTTTATTATGACAGTTCACAAAATACGTTTACACTTTTTGATTAACCTTTTATAATTTTTTTATTGTTTTCTTAGATGGATTTTTAATATAATCTGATTTATTAAAAATTAAATTGTATTAAAAAAAAACTCAAACAATCCGTTTTCTGTCCATAAGTGATTGATGCAAATTACTGATACATAATTTTATTTACAATAATTAAAAACAAAAAATATTTCTATAAAAGCTCAATTTGATGGTGGGTCTATATAATATCACTATTCTAATCTTACCCCATGCTCCGACACTTCATTACAAAGAGAAAAAGTTTTCATTTTTATTCAAATTTTACACAATCCTACTCCAGCTAGTTGACGAAAACATTTTTGCACACTTCTAACCCGATATCCTTTGTGTAGCTCTAGTGTGACGTTCTACTGCCAAACCCAACAACACCCCAAAAAAGCACCTTTTAAGGGGTCATAGGACTCTTAAAAATGTGCAAAGAAGGTACTACAAAGTTTTGTTTGATCTTTCATGTAATTTTTTAACTACTCAATATATAAATATAATTTTTTTATATGTAATTCTACACGATTTACTCAATATAAAACAAGTTTTAAAATTTATGAAACTTTAGCCAAAACTAAAATAAATGATATTAAACATGAAACTATTTGAACACATTGTGATTAGGCTTGCGCGGCAAATTGTGAGGTCAAAATTGAAAAAATGACCACGAAAATGACTTTATATTGTACAAATATGTACAAACAAGGACTTATACCTAAATTCTCAGCTCAATTTTAATTAGAAATTATTTTAAGAACTTTTTTCTAAAAAAATTAATAAAAATTTTAAAATTTTGATTTTAAAGTTTTTTAAAAATAATTTCTAATTAAAATTGAGCTGAGAATTTAGGTATAAGTCTTTGTTTGTACATATTTGTACAATATAAAGTCATTTTCTTGGTCATTTTTTTCAATTTTGACCTCATAATTTGCCGCGCAAGCCTAATCACAATGTGTTCAAATAGCTTCATGTTTAATATCATTTATTTTAGTTTTGGCTTAAGTTTCATAAGTTTTAAAGCTTGTTTTATATTGAGTAAATCGTGTAGAATTACATACAAAAAAATTATACTTATATATTGAGTAGTTAAAAAATTACATGAAAGATCAAACAAAACTTTGTAGTACCATCTTTGCACATTTTTAAGAGTCCTATGACCCCTTAACTTTAACACGCGATACAGGATCGTCAACAAGGGCGTCTGTAAAAAGAGAAGCTATAAGGTTAAGGGGTGGTCCCAAAAAAAGAGGATTTTCTCTCCGTATTAAATAAAAAATAAAATGCCGAAAGGGGACGACAATACAACAGAGCCCTATAAAATGATAGGGGAAGGGGAGGGGGGGGGGTTCGAATTGTTGAATTCGTTATTTCTAGGAAACAAATGTTTTCTGGTTCTGTTCCTTTTGAAGTACAGTTGTTAGTCGTGTTGTTTTTGAAAGAAAGTGGTGTGTAAAACTTTTTTTTGCTTTGTTATAGAATGAACGGGGTTTATTTGATATTTCATGGAAAACAAAAATCCGGAATTTTGAAATTTGTTCATCTTGTTGTAAGAACAGTAATCGTGTCTTTCGCCATTTGTATGTTACATTTTAACAAGTTCTTATTATTTCATTGAACAGGAACGTTCAAGCTCAAGATCATTCGAATGTGTTATTTTGACACATGTTCGTATGAAACTTTTCATTGAAACTTTTTATTTCGTCATATGTTCATGTGAATACGTATATGATTTTGTTAAACGTTCATGTGAACGTATGTTATTTGGCACATGTTCCCTTTCCAGAACGTGTTATCGTGTGATTTCTGTTCATCTTTATGATGAAGAACATGCGTTATTTGGCTTCAGAATAGTTGAGAACGTCCATAGTTAGAATAATAGAATAGTTCAGAATAGTTCACACGTTCACAAAACATGCACTCTTAAAACAAACACTCCTAATTTAACTCAGTCTGAGTGGATTTCACTCCTCCAGACTGGAAAATGCACTTCTCTTTTTGGAGTGGATACTTTGTGTGTTAAACCTCCGACAGGATCACTCCAAACGAGTGATTTTGACTCAGTCTGAGTAAATATGCATGCCTTTACGGTGTCGAAAATGCACTTCTCCAACTGGAGTGGATTTCACTCTTTTGTTTTAAAAGTGTGTGAACGTGTGTCATTAAGACATCTTACAATCTTAAACTGAACTTACTACATTAAAAAAAAAATTAAAAAATTTTTTTTAAAAAAATTGCTCATTTCATATTGTTGTTTCCTCATAAACAAGTGTTATTTCGACACCTGTTCACTTCGCAAAAGGTTGGGTTAGTTTGGAATATCGTCGCACTAGAACGACAATTTGCGACGGGCGTCATAAGTTACAA
The DNA here is from genome assembly GCA_023701765.1 of Hylyphantes graminicola. Classification (NCBI taxonomy): domain Eukaryota; kingdom Metazoa; phylum Arthropoda; class Arachnida; order Araneae; family Linyphiidae; genus Hylyphantes; species Hylyphantes graminicola. Next base: position 54,402,412 of record CM043119.1, read on the forward strand.
CCACAACGTCACAAGAGGTTTAGTCATGTGTCATTTCTTCACATGTCTCGGGAACATGCTCCGAAATACCACCCCTCTCGCTTCTTTGCAGAAGGGGGTCTTGGCATCAGCAGCATTTCTTTGGACGTTTACGCAAGCGGCAGTGATTGAGGGAGCCGAGCGACGGGTCACGTTTGACATTGTTCTGCCGGGGATAATTTATGGGACGAGCACCGAAAAACACGTCACTGGGAAAAGCTTCCCCACGACCATTATGTGTTCAACAAAGCTCTTAAATCATCGTCGCCCAAGAACATTTTTTTGCTCCTCCACTATTATTATTCGTCTGGATTTATACCGCTTTAAAAACTCTCCCTTATTTCTAGTCAATCTCTCGATTTATGACCATCCCCGATTGTGAAGGAGGTTTGGCCCCCCCTTTGACACCCTCCCCCCTGCTCTCTGAGATTCTTATTTTTTGTTGTCTTCCGCTTTTCGCTCTTTTAATGTGCGCGTATCAATTACTGGGTGCTCGGTCGATTGACTCGGGGAATTGCAGTGTTTCTGGTGTGAGAAGCTTGAATGGCAATCGCACCACGGGATATCATCAGATCTACCCAGGGTCTGCTCTAGGAAATCTCAGACTATAGGCACGATCTATTTTGGGGGCCCCTTTACGAAAAATTTTGAGTACGATTTCCAGTAATGATGATGCTATAGACCAATGTATAAAATTTTTGCTACAATTTTATAGATTTCCTTATATAAACATCGATTAAAACAATCGCGTTAGGAAAATTTCTTAGACAAAATTGAGCGAAAAACAAAGTGGAGTATCAGAATTTTTTTCTTTTAGTTTACTAATATTTTGGGGATTTACAGCATTTAGCATAATAGAACCTGAAATTTAGGGGCCCCTAAATTTTGGGGGCCCTAGGCCTGGGCCTTATGGAGGAGCAGGCCCTGGATCTACCAACTCTACGGGTTTGCCGGATATAGGATTTTTAACTTCTTTCTGAATCTCCGTGTCATATGTATCAACTGCCGGATTTTCGAAAGGGAAACATTAGGCTTTCTTTTGTCAAAAATATATTGCTAATACTAAAAAAAATTCCTCTAATTTTTTCTTTATTTAATTTTAAAAGTTGAAGTGAAAATCAATTTTTTAACACACTTGACATGCACAATTTTGAAAAAACTAGGCAAACGTTGCGTTAAAGTAAATTTTTTTTATTTAATTACTACCACAAAAATATTTTATTAACCCTTCGAACCCAGAAGAAGGTGCACTGGGTATTTTATGCATTAAGAATATTTTAGTAATATTCTTATCTTTATGTACCCAATTTTGTCCCCCAAAGATTGCCAAACCTTTGCGTTTGATTCGAAATTCACTCGATCAACTTATATCCGAAATTTTTCTAAGGCAGAGACACCCTTAAAAAATAATCATTATTGAAATATGTCGTCAGTAACCCGTGCCTGTTCCCGGGTAAAAATACAGTAAAATCGAGCTCATAGGTTAATACTGTAGAATACAAACTCATAGGTTAATACTGTAGAATACAAGCTCATAGGTTAATACTGTAGAATTGACATTTGAGGCTTACGAGGGTAATATTTGCATGAAAAGGGGGAGCGGGTGAATATACACACGGTTCGTTTGTTAGGCGGCGACATCTTTCATGTTGGGCGAGATAAGTTTTTTCGGTTAAAAAAGGGGTATTCAGTTGGTGAGTGATGTCATTTCTGATGAGCTTTGTGTGACAAAAATATAATTTTACATTTATTTTATTTATTTTACACATGCGGTTCCCAAATATCGATGGGAGGTGTCATTTAAAGTATTGCGAAAGATTTTTTTATTGTCCTTTCTATATGTATGTTTGTTAAAAAAATATTAAATTTGATTTGGTTAATATTGATTAAGTTAAGTTTGTAAATTGAAAAGGATTTCTTAACCGTGAATTTGTAAGGTATTCAGTTCTGTAAATAAATTGATTTTAATATTTATAATAATTTATTTTTAATATTTATTATTTTTAATATTATAGCTAAGTTAAAATTTAACAAGCAGTAATCATAACTTCTTTTTAAAATAAAAGCTTTTTCATCCACTTAAATATTTGGAAAGAAAAAGTCTATTCCCCCCACAAGACATTAACTCTTTTATAAAATAACAATAAACTTATTACAATCTATCGAAAAATCATTCGTTAGTTTTTTATTTAGCAAACTAGTAATCGTGAGGTAGAGTATCGCAAACTAGTAATTGTTTCTTCTTTATAAAACAAAAGCTTTTTTTATCTACCTTAACTATTTGAAAAGAAAAATATTTTCCTTATGACTATTCAAGATTATTATCATAACCGATGTGCCCTTTTCACCACAAGACGTATTAACTCTTTTATAAAATAACAATAAACTTTATTACAATCAATCGAAAGATCATTCTTAAAAAGTTGGAAACAACCTACACTTTCAATCGACACCCGGCGGCAGTGAAACCAAACCTCAGTGAACAAGAAAAACTTTAACATTTTAACATTTCCAAAAGTAAAACCTTACTTCTATTAACAAAATAAAAAAAAGGGAATGGTTGCTTAACAAATATAGCGGTTTCTTCTCCCAACTTGAAAAAAAACTTAAATAATAAATAAATAAATACCGCCCCCTTTCCCAAAACAATTCTTAGAATAAGCACCAAATTTTCCGGTTTCCTCTAATAGGAACTAACATAATTAGTGCTCGGTTCTTCGGGCTTTTTGAGGGGAAAAAATCCGACAATAATAGGAATATGAAATAAAAAAAAATCGAATAATGAAAACCACCGCGAAGGCATCATTCGTTTAAGAGTTGAAGGCTTTCATAAATTCTTTGATCAGTGGCACGGATGCTACTCGAGATGTGAAGGATGAGAATATATTTTATTTGTCACTTGATTTTTTTTAATGAACAGGAATAGTATGTTTTTGCACTTTAATTTTAGGTGAGACTTTTAATGTTGTTTGCCCATGACATTTTTTTTAAAAACACGGTTCTTTTTTTTTAATTCTATTTGGTTTACAATTTTATGATAGATTTAATAGAAAAAATTTAATTATGCGTAAAACTGTGGTGTAACGTTGCTCCATAACACTGGTGAAAACTATTTTTATGGGAGTAGTAACACTTAAGTAATATAATAGTGTAAAGATTCGATTCTTCTGAAGGCTAAACAAATTTCCAAAAGCGTTCACTTGTTTTCACTGCATGACATAACAAGTTTTGATGTATAATTTAAAAAAAAAAAAAATGATATTTTTAAATAATGAATTTCTGATGGGTATGATTTTAAAAGATCCCTCACTCAATACTTTAAAATAAATAAAATTAGAATATGTATTGATTTAAAACTGAAATTCTTATATGGCTTTATACGTTTGTATCAATTAGGTGGTACTTAAAAAACCCTTTTTGATTCCTCTCTTAGACTTATCTTGATATCAAAAATAATATATTTTAAAGAAAAACTGGAGACAATTTTGAACTGGCTTTTAAAATTTTATTCATTTTTAAGCACTGCTCCGAAGACAGCTAAAATTTCCTGCATAATTGTCAATGGATTAAAGAAAAGTATGGTATGATACATATATATTCCAGCTTGTGTGCTTGTTCAGGGAACCGTTTATAAGCTTTCGTCAAGTGGGACAGACACATAAAGAGTTTTTACAAGCACAAGAGACATACAAAGAAAGGACAACAGAAACGCATAGACAAATAACAACATTTATTAACTGTCACAAACATCCATGCCTGACCGGGATTCGAACCCGACCCCAGAAGCTCCAATGGTTAGCATCCTAACGATTACGCCACCGGGGCTGCAAGAAAAGTAATACACATTGTTTAATTTAACATTATGAGTGTTTGCTATAATTTAAACCCAACACCAGTTCCTATAAATCAACTCTATCAGAAACAGAGTGTTCTCTTCAAAGATCTCAGATCTTCCATCTGTAGATGCTACTGCCAGCGGAGACGGACGGCTGTTCGTTATCAGAACGACCATTGTTTACCAAAATCGATAATAGGGGGAAGGAGGGGAAGGGGTGATATTTTTTATTTTATCATTTGTTTATTTTCTTCAGTTCGCCTCACTTCATTATTTTATTATTATTGTTGTTATTCTAAAGACTCCACTGCGGGGAGGAAAAGGGAAAAATGAAATAGAAGTTAACTCAAAGAGTAACTGCTTCATTCTTTTTTTTTTAATTCTATCCTTCCATTTTTTTTTTCATTCTTCTATTTCCTCTGCTTTATTTGTTTGCGTTATCTTCAGTTGCTCGATCTTCTTTTTCACCCCTCTTTAAAATGCTTCATTTTCTTCACATTGTCTTGGGTCTGAGGTTCCCTTCCATCCCGTCCTTTTCATTCAAACGATTTCGATTATGTTTTTCTTTTCATCGTTCTGCATCGCACTGGAATCGATTTCCGTTTGCCGCCTTTAGTTTGTTCGATATATTTACATATTAAAAGAGCTTTAACTTAATTTTTTAACGTCTTTTCTCCCTTATTTTTTTGGCCTACGGGTCTAGTGATGAATCTTAAGAAGGCGGGTGACAAATTTTTGTTGTCCACCAAATATTCAAGAATATTTTTTATATAAATTTCATAATGATGCGGTTGTTTTATCATTTTTTATCGCGCATATTTTATCAACGTGAGAAGAAAACATTTTAATTAAATTGCGACTTGTTGGAGGTGGGATATTTTGTAGAGATGTTATCACTGAAACATAATACCAAAGTAGATGTGTAGAGTACTCTGAAGTTACTTTACAAAGAGTCATTTTAAAATTATAGTTTTATAAGGAGGACCGGAACCCTCCATTGAAGCCCATGTTAAAATGACCTTTTTTATCTACCTTTTTCTCAGAAACTATTGGATGCTTTTTAATGAAATTTTTACCAGTTGTTAAATGGATTTTTAACTACACTCTTTACTGGAGGCATTTTGTATTTTTGTTTGGTTTTTAAATTATAATTTTTCAAGTAAAACTACATACTTTTTAATTAAAAAACTTCAAATAATATATATATTTTTTAAAGTAAGATAGTTATAGTCAAATCCTTCCAGCGATTTTTAGAAACCAATTTTTTAAATACGTATACAAATTTCAGGCTGATACTTATAGTATATTTTGAGAAAAAGGTACATGAACATCGAAAAAGTAAGTTTTCAGATATAAGCATTTACAGTAAACAATATGACTGGATTTTCCTAAACAACGTTTGTTTTAAAAAAATATTAAAAATACTTCCAGTACTCGAAGCTTCTAATGTAAGATATCTTTGAAAAGCTAAGATTCATTATTTTAAGAAAAAGCTGAAAACATTGAAATGTCATTTTAAAAAAATTTTGGGGTTCGGGTCCCCCTTAAAATAAAAGGATGGATATTCTAGAGTATTTTCTTGTTTTATTAGTTATCAACCTAATGCTCATTTTAATGAAGTGGAACAGTTACTATGTGCAACTAATAAGGAGAACTGTTAGTAATGGAATTACAAAGACTAATATATCGACACTTGATGAAAAGGGCATTTACAACAATAAATTGTTTAAAGGAAGTGTTTGCTTTCATGTACTTAAAACATATTCAATTAAATCTCATACACAAGCGGTTCAATTTGGTTAAACTAAAATGGTTTTATTGTAAAAGATTTAGTTCCCTTTGGGTACGGTTAATTCTCGTAAACTAAATTTTTATATGTGACAAAATTAATGCAATACTTGAAATGTAATACTCCATGGCCAAATTCTATTTAATTTATTAAAATTTTTGTATGAAATTTTAAGGCATATATTCAAATAATACCAAAACTAAAAACAAAATAATTCAACAAGTTTAGTATTTTGCTTTGAAATAAATATTTTTTAAAGGTATTCATCCGCTCTTATTAAAAAAATGTATAATTTTAAATACAGTGAAATTTTAAATCAAAATTGCATATTTTAATTTTTTAACTATAAAAAATTACCCTTTTTAACATTTTAATTACACAAACTTTGTTTACTTCATTTTTGAAACAATAAAAAACTTGAATTTTATGCATTTTGCTCTCAAACACTTAACACTACTCTGACTGCTTGACGGAAAATGTTGACTTAATATACAGCAGCTTCTCACAAAAATTAAAATTTAAAGCATGGTGAACACCTCATTTTAAATTCGTAAGAGGATATATACTTGACTTAAAAAAATGAACTGTACGTCCAAAATCCTTTTTTTATGTAGCTCCGCTATAAAATCCGGAGAAAGTGTAAATAAAAAAAATGTAGAATTTGTAATTTTGTTAATTAAGATCACGAATATAATTAAATTACAGGATTTTAATTAGCTTAGTTCGTATCTTTTCTGAGATTTGTAGACTCCTCGTATTAAAACTCGAGATACATTAGAAGAAAAGAGAAAGCTATAGAATAAAAAGTTTACTGTAAAATGATATTCGTATATGCTTTCTCAAAAACTTTAACTCGTTTATTGTTTTTAATGAAGATGAGAGATTATGAGTTAATTTCTTAGTCTTGTTAATTTTTAGACATTTTATCTTTATTCTTAAATTTAATTCAGATTATAAATTAAAATAATTTATTGTACTTGTTTGTATGATTCCTAAGTTCGTCTAAAGAAAATTTATTTTTTTTAAAGAAAAAAAAGCTTACTCTCATAGCATTAATTTTGCAGATTTTGCAGTGATTTTCCAAAGTGATTTTTATTAGTATTAATATAAATGCAGGGCATAATTTAAAAACAATACTTTTATCACTTTACGTTATTAAATAGGATTATTTTACTAATACGATTATAGTTGTTAAGTAATTAAGAAATGTTTTTTTTCTAATTTTATGTTTGTCGATAAATTTTTATTGAGTATCAAATAATTGACCACTACATTTATGAAATATATGCCTATTTTTAAAATTGACTTCCCATAATTAATAGAAATCAGCGTACTTTAGTGCTATTTTATATTAAAAAAATCCCTTTTTGGGAATTCATCTAATGTTATCCGCCTCTTCAACAAAAACTCAGCATATTTCTCTCTGGTCCAAAAAGATTTATTTATTCATCTGTTTTTAAATTAATTTTTAAGTAAAAAGAAACTAAGTTGTCTTTTAACAAAGTTATCAAATGTCGTTTTCATAATTAAATTAACAATTTTACACTTTAAATTACTTATAAATAGAGAGATCGTTTTTATATGTGCCTGGATATTAAGGTTAAAATAAATATTTTCTAAATTTTAGCATTTAATCAGCACTTCCCCTTGAAACATAGACTCTAGAATGAACCTGCGTTCTTCACCATTATAATTACAATCAACTAAACTCTTCAAATAAAAGTGAATGAAAACTTCGTATCTTTTACATTCTTCCACATAACTCCGATCAGCCGGAACTCGAGAAGTATACTTCCCCACAAAAAGAAAACGGTCCCTATATATCGAGTAACATTTAAAGATGTTTCCAACATTTGAAGCAAAAATTCATTTCATTTCCCCCGATGTCCTGACACTTTCGATTTGACGAGACACAGCATGAGATAGAAGAATCCGGGAAAGCCAAAGCCACTAATTAAAAGTGTACACTCGCCCCCCCTTTCTGAGATGTTAAAGAATGGGACACTGTTCACTTTCATTTGTTCTTTGAAAAGAATGTTCTTCAGTTTTGTACTGCAAAACACCCCATCTTTCATGCAAAACAATTTCGGAATGCTGAAAAAGGGTTGACACATATGACAGTGATTGCGCCCTCTAGAAGGGAAGGGCGTAGGCTATATAACCCATTACCCCGCTCGCCAGAAGAGACAGACATAAGAGACAGACAAAGAAGGACGCCACAAACACATAGACAAATAACAACATTTATTGACAAACACAAACATCCATGCCTTTACCTGGATTCGAACCCGAGCCCAGCAGCTCCAAAGGCTAGCACAGCTGAAAAAGGGTTAATTGACTTTGAAACTTCTTTCTCGACATTAACCTCGCAGTTACAGTGAACGCTCTAGTAATAAACGTAGGTGGATTGTAGTACACTCATATTTGTTTTAAAACTACAATATAAAATTATTTTAATTTTCAATATATAGTGCTTTGCGATATGGTATAAAAACTTTAAATGCATAAAACTGTTATTAAAGGTTGAAAATAACTTGTATATAAAGTTTTTAAAGAAATTATATCAACCAATTTTGTACACATTGTTTGGACAGATGTTTCTTTTATTGTCCATAAAAAATATATATTTGTGTCAAGAACCTTTTTTAGATTTCGGTTGTCAGACAATATACATTTGTCTTCCAATTAAAAAAATCAAAATTTTAGAACTAAGCATTATTGGTCGATTGCTAGTCAATGTCGACCATTTTGGTTGTCACTGCAGATTAAACGTCAGCTGGCGGTAGAGATCATTTCTTTTTAAAATATCTTCAACATTATTAGGGAGTTAGTCAAAGCTAAGTTTTCTGTTCATATAGGAATGTAATTTTACTTGAAAAAAAGTTATATTGTGTAAAATTCTAGTAATATGATAATTCTGACTAAAATATACTTTGTTCAATAAACTTTTAAGTGTAAACATGCAAATGTGAATTCTTTCCCTAATATTTGATTATTATAAATATTTTCCTATGCAATGGCATTTTACGCACATTTACTACTTCAAATTAAATTTAATCTCAGATAAAAATGTTAGCTAGCAAATGCAGGCAGAGTGAGTTGCACAAAACTTATTCAATTGAAAAATATTTTATTTTTTCAACCAAGTGCATTTTAAATAACAATAATAATAATAATAATAATAAATAAATAAAATAATCCCAACATCAAGTTTCTGATGCCTCAACATTTGTACGAAAAAAGAGATAACACTTTCCCAGAACAACTACTCTTTAAAAAAGACCAACTCCCATCCCCACCTCCTTTCCATTTCAAGAAGACTTGAAGCCAAGGAAAAGGCAACGAGGAGAAGGACTTTATAGATATACACCCCCGACAATTCTTCGGGGCAGATACAAGAAGGGGGGGGGGGGATTATATACCTGCGGTCTTGGAATTCCTGCCATCCAGAAATCAATAGGTTCGACAGACTGTACTCCTCTCTTTTACTAGAAGGAATCTTTAAGGTTGTTCTAGCAATTAAAAGTGTACTTGGAGCTCCATTAGAAGGGTATGTGAGAAGGACAGATAGACAGATTAATTTCGTTTCTCATTTCACCTCCCCCCCCCACCCCTCTTTGTGTGTATTGAGGGGCAGATAGGAACACTCTTCCGAATTTGGGATTCAACCTTTTATTGTGTTTCTGCTGTTATTGCTGTTAATCGTTGGCTGTGAGGACGTCTTAGCCTCCGACCGTTGTTCATTAGGCAGTAAGTGATTGCAATTGGTCGTCTGCTAACTGGAGCCTTTTTGGGGTTGAAGGGTGCTTTCGTGATCTGACTTCTTTATTGGAGTGTTAGGGCTGTGGACCTTTTCGATCTGCGAAAGAATTCGGGTTGTCTTGTTGTCCTGGATAAAATCGTTCGTTCTAATTTCGGAGTAAATTGGATGTCAAGTCAAAATAAACAATCAAATTGCGAATTATTCTTTAATGATGGTACATTTAAAATATAAAGCAAGTATTAAAATTTGTGGAAAACAAGTTCATGAAGGGAAGAATTTTAAAACTTTAATTTTAAAGTTTTATTTAGAAAGAAGTTAAGTTTTATTTTATTTTAAAGTTTTATTTAAAAAAGAAGTTAAGTTTTATTTTATTTTAAAGAGTTTTTTTTACATATAAATGAAGAATGACTCTCCAAAACATCATGCTTCATTTAATGGCAATTTTTTAATGAACCATTTTGTAGCTAAATACTATAAAATGATTTAAAATGTTGTGTTTATTTATATATTAGTTTTGTAACTAAGTACAGGTTGAATATATGCATGATAAAATTTTAGTACTACTATCGTTAAATTTCAATAATAGTAAATGAATAGGAATATATTGAGGTTAAACACCCAGGGTATCTAAAACTTGACAGATAAGTGGACTCTAGCTTTTCTTTCTCTATTTTTTCTTCTTTTATTTCATCACTTTTAAGTGCTTCGTAATTTCTCTACTTATTAACAGTAAAACTTTGTTTCTTAAAATACTTTTTTGCAACCGCACAAATTCTACTCCACTATGAACTATGTTACACATCATTTCAATTTCCCCCTAATCTGTCAGCTTTTACATAATAACGAGTGAACCGTTCTTATCCGTCTTGAGTGCAATTATTTTTGAAAAATAGAAGCGATAGGAGTCCCAACATGTTCCACAAATAGCGTACTTTCCATGTTCCATCAACATCATACATCTTGTAACTCAACAACTATGTTTGCTAAAGCATCCTCATTCCAGAATCCTTCTGCAAGTTTTGACAGATAACGCTCATCGTCTTAGAACACTTTTCTTCTTGTAAATATAAATAGCTTTAGTGTTCACTGTAAGTTAGTCTTAAGAAATTATTGTGAATTCATTTTCTATAAAAACTATTGTAAGTTATAGTCGAAGCTGGTAATATTTAACTAATGTAAGCCAAAAAATTCGTATTTTTTCTTGTATGTAGAAATTTTGACAGATAATGATCATCATCTTAAAACACTTTTGTCCTTGTAAATATAAATAGCTTTAATATTTAGAGCTCACTCTGTTTAGTCTTATATTAAGAAATTCGAAGAGATTCGAAAACAAGAATTCGAAGATTCGAATTCAAGATTCGAAGCTGGTAATATTTAACTGTTAGCTAATGTTAGCCGAAACTTCGTATTTGTATGTAAATTTTTAGCCGTGCTAAGTTCCTCAATGCATCAAATAAACGCGTCTTAATTTTATATTGTAGGGTGCGGTCTCTATATAAGTAAACAAAGAACTGGGGAAAATTTAATTATTATAGTATCTGTTTCGTATAAGTATGGGATGGTATAAATTTTTTTCTGTTATCATCAAAAATCATAATTATATGAATAGCAGTTAAATAGAACATTCTCTTCTTAATATTTAGCTTCAATTGGAAACAATAACCATTATTTAAATATACTTTTTAGTCTGTGAACAAGAGCTTTATTACCGATGTATTTTTCAAGCACCCCACAATACATACCGAATGGTATTCATGGCCGTACATCTTCCCTAAAAATCCTTCTTTCCTATGCCATCAAGGCTCCATTTTCAGCAACCGAATCCGCTCCCACATTATGCAGATGACAATATTTACCATTCGCCGGCATACTTTGGATTGTGGAAAAGGGGCAACTGTGAATTATGGCCGCCAATATCCACCCCTCCCCATGTCCCATAACTCAAGGGCCCGTAATTACGGCTATGCAGAGACGGACAGACTTCATAACAAACGGGATATGTACTGCGCACTCGTGTGAGATATATTCGGGATTGAATGAAAGGCATGGAAGAACAGGTCGCCATTGTCCAGACAAATGGCCTTCTGTTTCTTGACGTTGTTGTTGGCCGCCACTAAATAAGACCGGAGCGAAAATGGCGAATTATGGTGGTGATATACCGAGAGGTCTTTGGTTGTGTATTGAGTTGGTTGATATTTTTGTAAATTAGGTGGGGTCATTGGTGGCGGTTCGTGCCCCGTGGGCCGAATCTCCATGTGTAGAATCTCTATATGGTATAATAAATCTAGTTGGGGTTGGGTGGTTTGCTGGGTAGGTGGTTCAGGTAAATTGCAATATGAAAAGGTGGGACATCCCTTAGCGGCGTGTACAATGTAGCACATACAGTTAGTATGTCTCAAAAGTTTTGACAAAAGACATCTTGAGAGACCATGTATTGAAAATCCGTTCTACGATATGCGTGCAATTCCCTTAGGAATAACAAAAGAGACACTAACATTAACATCATCACATATGCAACCCCTTCTTCACCAGACTGCTGTGCTATTGTTAAGTTCCAAGCATTTGTATTCTATGGATGGGGATTTTGTTCTCGGGGAAGACACCGAGGTGGCGTAGTGGGTAGAACTTTGGACTCGAGAAAGAGGGTCCCGGGCTCAACATCTTTAGTCAGAAAAAATATCAAACGAGTATATTGGGTCATAACGAGCTCGTTAAAACTATGAAGTCTTAAGCCCCGCAGGCATGACAGTATGATGTCTTAAGTTTCGTTTTGTGACATATCAGGCGTCGACCTCGTCACTTAATAGTGCTTCTACATTACGAGGCCTTTTTTGAGCAACTGCCGCCTTGCTCCCAACTGGCATGGAAAGTCGACTCCTACACTGTTAAAAATTTTGGCGCAATATTTCACCGGAATCCTGGAACTTTCTAGCTGACACTACTATTTTGGTCGTGAATTTACTAATTTTGTGGTAAAGCCGTAAATTTGATATGCCTCAAAAGTGGTAATTTAACGCTCCAAATAGTAGTGGCAGCTGGAAAATTCCAGGATTATACGGTGAAATATTACGCCGAAATTTTTAACAGTGTGTACTTGTTTGTGGGAACTTTTTAGAATTATAATGACTCAAATTTAATGTGGAGAAGCATTACATTTCGCTTTTAGTGATCTTCTACTTATACACAGACAAACATGTAACCTAAAAGCTAAACTATACGGTTCGTTATAACTTCTAAACATTTGTGTACAATTTTTATGATATTTTATAACATCTAAGTCCAAGAGTAAATAAAAGGTTATTACAAAGCCTTCAATATCATTGTGGACAAGCCTTTAAGACCTCATAATAACGTCTCATTTCCAATCAGCTATTTCTTCCTCTACCTTTCTCAAGGTGATCGTACTAAATATCTCATTAGTTATCCATATTACCCGATTATTATTACACAAAAACAACATTACCATTTATTTCTGATCGACCGTCTTGTGGGCAAGCTGTTAAAGAATACTACTATTAATCACTTTCGCATATTTTCCTGGTGCTGGTTGAGATATCCACTTGCTTATTCGTCGTTTGGAGTCATTTTTCCTCGTGTCTTGGCGATCATATAACTTTACTAATTATATGAATTTTTATTTCCTATGGCTAATCTGCTCCATTCTTGATAGATCGTGAGGGTAAGGTCAGATTCTAAAGGCGCATCAGGTAGATTTGGGTAGTTGATGGTCTTGAACTATTTGAATGAGAATCTAATGTTGAGTTTCCTTCTTATCTAACTGTAAAATAAAGGTCATTTGCTTTTCAAATGTCAAAATTGTAGGTTGGAAATGTTTAAATGTACTTTTTTTTAAAATATTAAATTTAACTTCTCGTTGAGGGTAGAATTTCTTGGTAATTTTTTTCAATTTCGAGGCGCAAATCTCGTAATCAAAAGGAAGCTTTGGCGAAAGAAGGAATTTTTTAGCAGCAAAACACAGTTCAAGAATCACAGTACACACATTCAAAAGCCCACAGTATTCACAGTCAAAAGGTCACAGTATTCATAGTTAAAGGACCACAGTATACTCTTAGTTTAAGGACCAGAGTTCACAATATTAAAGGTTACCATTGGGCATATTCTGTGTGGGTGCGGTTGTTCATTTTTGGCGACTAAAACGCTTGCGCCGGCGAATTGGAAAAGTACCAATATTTTTTTTTGCAATTAGTAACTTGAATTTAACTTCCCATATTTGCATAGTTTACTATCTGCAAGATTATATCGCAACATATTTTTCAACATCCACAACGAGCTAAGGAAATTGTAACCTGAATGTCAAAATTGGTAACGAAAAAGAGCATCGAAAAATTAAAAAATGTGAAAGTTTATAAGGAGGTTTAAATGTTTCAGTTCTCGCTTTATAAAGAAAAAAACATTGTTTAAAAATATATTGTTATGCATTTTCTATCTAAATACATGTGTTATACACTCTTAAAACGAACGAGCGATTTTAACTCAGTCTGATTGATTTTCACTCCTCCAGTCTGGAAAATGCACTTCTCCTTTTGGAGTGGATCTTTTGTGTGTTAAACCTCCGACATTATCACTCCAAACGAGTGATTTTAACTCGGTCTGAGACACTATTCACTCCTTTCCAGTGTCGAAAATGCACTTCTCCAACTGGAGTGGAATTTACTCTTTTGTTTTAAGAGTGTATATTATGTTATTGTTATAATATTTTAATTAGAGCTTTACTTTCAAACTTGTATCAGTTGGAATTTTACGTTTAATTTCAACAATTAAAAATGATTGATACCTTTCATTTATATTAATGAACTTTTCCTTTTGTTTTTCAGGTAAGTTTTCTTGAATTGCGAAACTTTTTATTGATATCACCTTGCTTAGTATGTAGTGGTTCTATTTTAATCAGCATCTGCTAAAGATTCAAAACGTTATCTTATAAAATAATGCTTTCGAAATAATAATTATTTAAAATGGTGTCTTATAAATGAATGCTTAAGAAATAATAAAGATTCATTTTGCTAGCTTCCAAAGAAATGATAAGAACTAATAAAGATGCAAAATGTTATCTTGTAAAGAAATGCTTTAGAAATATAAATGTTCATTCACTTAAATATTTTCCTAGGATCTTCGGGAAACAGTTAATGATACGAAATATTATCTAATAAAGGCATTAGTTTAAGATTGGAATCAGGCATTTAGTGTTCACTAAATTTATATACGGAGTTGCATGGGCATATTCAATAAATAATTTTAAAAAAAATCAAATAATAGTGTTCACATTTAAATCTTACCACTTGAACCCACGTGCTTCTACTTAATTTTAATTTTTTATTTTGCAAGATCAGAAAGATTTTTTAAATACTGTTTGTTATTTTGAAGTTGCACGTGTGTGACGAACCGCCTCACTCACATTGTACTTAAAAAGTGACATATCTGTTATCTTAACTCAATAAAAAAATCGTACATTTTTCGTTACAGTGCAATATGAGTCTTTTGTTTTACAATTGAATCGATAAATGTAAAAACAGCTTTAGTCCTCAAGAAGCTTTCCATACAGACTTCTTCTTTTAATAAAACAATAAAGTGAATAAGCATAGCGGGAAATTTTCCAATTGTCTTGACCCCTTTTTAACATTTGGTGATTCAATTGACATAAAGGTCAGTCTCCAGTGATCTTGGAAGTTTTTAAGTAGCGCGTGTTCTCGTTAATATTCCATACACACGTATCATATTGTTTCCTGTCATGACCCCATGTTAAATTACATTTTTTTTCTGACTTTTAAAAAAAGATGTTATATAATAAAGCTAGATATCTCGTTGTCGATAGAAAATCTAATAAAAGCATGTTATTATTGCTTTATAAAACTTAAAAAGAATTACAAATTGTTGATGAAATTAAATTAGGTTTCAGTTTCATCATAACCTTATAGATAGTATTAACATTGTAATTCGGAAAGTGATTTCTATGTAGGGAATGTGAATTTATCTTATTGAATATAAATTCCAATTAAAAAAGAAAGATAAGAAGTTTATGAATGTTTACATTTTTACAGTGACCTGTGAATTGTTTGACACAATTGCTTTAGTAATGTTTAAATGGCCTTAGTTAAAATTTGTTATATTTTAGGTTGGTAAAATGATGCAGTTAATCAATGACATTTTAAATTTGAACTGAAATTAAACGCATCCGAAACTTTCATATAAATAGCATAATATTGAAATAGTATATTTAATTTCCCATAAATAGCCCATTGTTTATATATACAGTGATTATCCAAACTATTAATTTATGTAAATCCCGCTAAAGGATAAGCCAAAATGTGTAAACTTGTTTTCACTGCATCATATTTCAATTTTTGACTTATTAATTAATTTATTTTCTGTTTATAAATTTTATCTGTGGAGTTAAGGGTTTTAAAAACTTCCTCTGTGCTTTTTTTTTTAACATAATGATAAGTTAAAAAAATATTTGTGTTGTTGGGAAAACTGACAAACACTTGACGTGTTAAAATATTTGTATCCCTCAGTTGCACCAAGAACTGTATTTTCACTTTAAGCAAACTTCTCCATTTCTTTTTGTGTAATAAGATATACACAGAACTACCACAAAAATATTTTTAAAAGTAATTTCCAACTGCAATAAAAATTTATAAACCTTTTCTTACTGAATCCACACCTAGATATTTTAATCTTTTATTTACAAATTCCCTACAACCGAAAAGGTACATCACATCAGAAACAACTCCTTAAATATTCCATTTCCTCTCACCCCTTCCCCCGCGAACGAGATTCGTTTATTATTAGAAGTAAAAGAGCAACATTAGATTTCCTCCAATTTACCCCGCGCCGCTAAATCATCGACGGGATTTTCGTTCGTCTAAATCCAGGGGGACTCTTTTGTTACGCGGTGCCCTAACAATGTAACCAAGATCAGCCAATCATGAAGCCATAACTTACCCGCGCTTTGGCGGACCTAATGGACTCCGATGTATATACACGCGGAGCGATTTAGTGGCATAGAAAACGGGAGTCTTGTTGCCATTTCGTTGGAGGTAAAAATGGCCTCGGCGGAAAACGATATGCGAAAATAATAAAATAGAAAAATTCTATTTCGTGAAGGAAGGGAAATGATGATTCGTTTATCGAGGTAGTTTTGGTTTTGTTTTGCCGAGAGTTGAGTTGTTGATTGGCTGATTGATAAGTTTGAAATTATAGATTAAGTTTATGCTATGAGTGTGGTCTGATAGTGTAGTATAATTTAATTACGAATAAGTTTAAATTAAGTGACGTTTAAGGGAATTTAAATTTCCTCTCTACAATAATTAGTTTTGCGATTAAATTTTTCTTCAGATTTTTTTTAAATACGCGTGAAGAATATTTAGTGCTTCATAAATAGGATGACGGTAAATCTGTAACTTTTCGGATTGGATTGAAATGCTTTTTAGCAGTGTAGCGCCGTGTATATGTCGTTAGATTAATCTCTTAGAATTAATAAAATATACGTTTGCTGGTAACTGGATGCTATTCCAAATTTTAAAATCGTTTTTTTATGTACAATTTAACATCATTTAAAATATGTTACAAAATTTGCCAAATTAAATTTATTAAATGCTACAAATTTAAAACAAAAAATATCTGAATAGAAGATACCGTTCTGTATAGAAGAAAAGAAAAAACTATTCATCAGCTAATTTTGTTATTTTTAGTTTTAGTTTTCCGTCTAAAGATTTGTGAGACTCAAGGAACCTTGACGATGATTTATTATATTATTACGTCTCAACGCTTTGTAATTTGGTCCTCTTCTGCTTAATAGTGTCCAATTGTCATTCAGAACATCACCAAAGCTATCCGTAACGCCATCTCACACAAGTTATGTATACTGCTGTGGCGATTTTAAATGGATGCCAATAAAATGATCGCTAATTTAATTCCAATTTTGCCTCCCGTTCATTATGCTACATATTTCACTTGTGACACTTTGCATAAGCAGCAAGCCGCATAATGTCGATTTCAAATCTGCCATTCGCTGTCGATAAATTTCTTTCCGTCTGTCATCTTCGGAATGCCACTTGCCACAGAACGTGTATTTAGACTATTCGCGGAGGCTATTAATAAACTGTTGATGGCAGATATTGACGATGTGGATCGTCTTCTGTCACGTAGCAATTAATCGATAATTCAAGGGTTGTGCTGCTTCTTCCCTGTGATTCCTCGTCCAGGTTTTTTTTAAAGCTGACAATTATTTGAGTATTTATGGGTGTGGAGGGGAATCGTATAAGTTATATTTTATTCAATTGTAAACGTAAAATGGATGAGGTTACGCTGCAGATAATCTCTTGACAAATTTATTATTAGATCCTCCGGTCCAAAGCTACATAGGAGATCGTTGCTTGATGTGACAGCCAGGCTAGGACAGGATATAGCAATTTATCATTTGTTTCTATGTAAAGATAAATGTATTATCATACCTGTGAGGCAATCATTGAGTTATTACTTGCATGACATTGTAAATTTCTCATTATCAAGTTGAAGAAACCTTTAACTCGTAAATGTAAAACAACTATATTCCTTAGTAATATTAATTGCATGTTTGAGTTCATTACAAGAAGTTCCTTTTTCTTTCTCAATTAGTCTGTTAAAATCACTCACACAGAAAAATGCTACGTAAATGTGTTAAGTTAAAACATATATATTTGCTACACAACCAAACAAGTCAAGGGAAATGTCAAACAATGTCATGACCAGTCAAAAAGGTTCCCCAAGGCCTATTATGATACGGAAGTTATGACTTTGAAAAATGCTTTCTTTTTAGAATAATTTTTATGTTATCAATATACTTCATGTCATTTACAGTTTCGAAAATTATCTGCCTTTCCAAGGGGCCATGCACATGCATTATTTCTGTTGCAAATTTCTTAACTATAAAGAAAGTCACTAATCTCGTATCTATTAAAAAACGGCAGAGTACATTAACAAATTACTAATTATTAAAAAAAAAAACTCCAGTATTTTTTGTTGTTTCAAATACTCAATCTGTTGTACCACAACTGAATTAGCAGCCCTTGCAAAACCTGCTACATCGTCCATCGAAATTATCCTCAGCGCATGCGTATGAGTGAGTGATTGTCCACGTCGGTTCCTCCTCTGAAGAAACAACAAATTATCTGCATAAAAAATTAGTTTGTTCCCCTTCAAAAAACGTTTAAATTAAGCCCAACACACACAGAGAGTGGGCGAACAAAAAAAATAGAAGAGTATAATAACTTTTTTATCTACCTCCTAACGAAAAACAGGCCGCGTTTAACCACCACCGACCATTTTTCTCGATCAGTTTTTGAGTCTTCTAATCAAGAAAACCTGGCCGTGGAAGCAGCGCAGCAATAACTTAATGGACGATGAAATATAACACTGAAGGAGAGGGGGCTTGCACCACGGTCTTGCGCGACTTGATGAGAATTTGTTTCAATTAAAGACTGAATTGACGCATAATAGATCACGGCCACGAAAACGCGGTCGGTCGTTAATATGTGTTGCTTGTCTGAAAATGGCGAATTATAAATCGATGTTCTTCACTTTTAGGAAGCTTTTTTTCCCCTTGTGTTCTTTCTCGCTGTCTCTTCTTCTCCTCCTTCTTAACCTTTTAGGACAGAGTAACTAATCTTTTTTTGCCTTGCATTTCGGGCTACTTAAATCTGGGCGAAAGCAAGTGGGGTAAATGGAGTTGAGGTAAAAAAAAAAAAAAACACCTAAACATTTTGATGTAATTCTGTTTATTTTAGGCGAAGAAGATTAATAGTTTTGTGGTGTGACTTAAAAGAAGTTGCTGTTTTGCTTAAAGAAAGATGTTTAAAAATTGGTTTAAAAAACTAAATTTGTAAAACAATTGACGTTCTGCATTTGGTGGAGTTGTTCGGGACTCAGAAAGAAGTAGCGTTTAGGTCATAGACCTGAAACTATCTTGAAAAATTTTAGTGTTTAAAGGGAAACTTTTGGCTGACTTTTACCAATACCGTTTGTTTAAAATTCCGAATTTTGTAAAACAGAATAAATGTCTTTGAGTGCTTTACCACGTCATGTGTACATTTGATTTTTGCGATGTAGGAACAAGCTGTATGGATATTTTTTTTATGATAGTTTATTTCTTCAATGAAATATTCTATACTTTTTTAAAGTCAATTTCCTGTTATTTAACTTCCATTTCGTGTTACCTTTCACAAGTAAAATAAAAAAAACAGTTGTATTCTGGCAAACTACTTAAAAAATTGCAGGCAACCTGTTTTGATTTCTGTATAGGCTTCTGAAGAAAGTTTTAAAAGCTAGTTCAGCAAAGATACACCTGGATAGTTGTTACCAAAATAAGCTGTATATATTTGTACTAATTAGTTGATAAAGAACTAATTACCTAAGTAGTCTATGGGAGTACTGTCATTCACTTCTTTCCCATTACTTTTGAAAAGGTTCCCGGGGATGAATAATCTATGGAATCAGTCCCATCGGGGATTGACAAATTTTCTACCTGCTTGCTTACAGATTTTTGCTTTTCCTGAAATCGATGACTTCAACAATTTTTTGTCTTTCTCTCCTTTGTAGATAGAATAACTTAATATCAGCTTGTACTGTTTAGTGGTTTTAGCGAGTACTTTTCTTTTTTTTCACTGCAAGAGGATATTTAGTGCAAATTTAAAGTCCCGCTAATCAAATAACGATCTACCGTGCGTTTACCAGAATAATAATTTTATTGGTAAACCTGGTTACGAATCCCCCAAGAATGTCAAGACTCTGCCTACTTCAGCAGACCAATATCTAATTACTCTAGAGTAGGGAAATACTCCTGCAGTTTCAATTGCGCATTGACAAATTTTCTGATGTGAGCGTGCAGATTTCTATTAATTTAGAAATAGATGTCTTCAACTCAATTTGGTCTTTCAACGATCCGTTCGCGATAGTCGTAACAGCACGTGAGAGTCATCAACGCCTTCTGTCACCGACATCGCTGCAAAGTACCTTTGATTGCAATTA
The DNA here is from genome assembly GCA_023701765.1 of Hylyphantes graminicola. Taxonomy (NCBI): domain Eukaryota; kingdom Metazoa; phylum Arthropoda; class Arachnida; order Araneae; family Linyphiidae; genus Hylyphantes; species Hylyphantes graminicola. The sequence goes on from CM043119.1 coordinate 54,422,842, forward strand.
CTGCCCACGTTTGTTTTACAAAAAGAAAAGGGTGATTCGAATACCGGACTCCCCGATCAGAATAAATTACTGCTGAGGATAAAAATTGACCCGATAAATCAGTAGCCAAAGGGGGAAGGGGTTCGCAAATACGCGTCACTCACGCCGAAAAATTAATCTCTTGTCGGTGATAATTAAAACAAAACGCTGGAGCAAAAATTGAGGAGATCAATTTTCGCTGGTGCTTCGATTTAAACCCCCTCCGTTCCACCTTCTAAATATCGCCCTCCAGTGTAATTGAAAGACGTTAGATTTAATGAATACTTCGATTACGTATTCCATTTGACCGCATTTAGGCACAGAAGCACGGCGCTTAGCAACTGTAAGTAAATGATTACCGTTTCACAAATGAGCAGTTTGGAATAATAAGTAACGTTTAGGGGGAGAGAGGAAGTTAATCCGAGTTTATTGATCTCTATTTTCGCTATTGGAGTATAGAATAAGTTGGGAATGCTGTGTAGTCAGGAATCAATGAAAAAACCGGTCACCAAGTGAAACCATTGACAGCTTCTTCAATAAGCCCAAATAATCGCTTGGCTAGTAAATATTATAATCATTTATTTTTGCGCTATGTTACATACTGTAACATGGTACTTTTCCTATTTGACGGCTCAAATGTCACCAATAACGTTGTCAAAACGATACATTTTAATTTTTTTTTTATCATTTTACGTCTGTTTCGGAAAACGTACAAATTTATAAAAAACCTATGCCAATTTCAAATTTACCTTCAACAGGAAGGATTTGTCAAATTCATTGATTCACGATATTTGCTGGGAAAATATTATAACTTTGTATACTACTTCAGATCAACCACATAAATGGTTTTTTTTATTTAAATAATGAAATGTGTGTATTGATTTGTTTCTTATTGAAATCTCATTAAAAAGACGGCTTTCTTGGGCCTATATAATCGATTTGGCGATTTTGAGACGGTTTCACTTACTTTCAAGCCAAGCCTTTTAGCTTTATTCTAACCACAATGAATTTGGCTCTATCTCTACTTCTGGGGTAAGAGGAATATCGGAATGCGTTTTGGCGGGAATCCGTCCATTTGAGCTGTCTCTTTCTCCCGATGAATTTTGGTTGACAGTCATTGTTCGGGTCTGGCAATGACGGATTTATGACGATTTCGATTGTTTCGGGCCTGATGGAATTATCGCCAATGGAAATTGGTCGTCTGGATTTGACTGCGAAATGAATGGGATTGGTGGGATTGAATGTTTCGGATATTATTTGGAGTAGTTAAAATTTTTTTTAACTTTATGTGGTATTATTAGATGTTAATTAAAGAACATCAGAAATTTAGCTTTATTAAATTGAATACAAAAATTGTTTGTTCTTGATACTTTGATGTGATTTGAAGTATTAAATTTCGATTTTTTAAAAGATCTTTACAATTATTTACCCAATAACTTAACTGATATCGAAAATTTTATTACATTAAAAAAAGTCTATTTGAATTTTTAACTGAATATTGAAGACTTCCATCTTTATTTGTCACTTTAATTTGAAGCCTGGTAAATTTTCATTTTGTCAGATTTTCGCTTTTATTATTGTTGCTGTTTTCTTTTGTTTCTAATTTATATGAATTTCCTTTTGTTTGCCTGAACAGGATTTGTTTTCCTCTTGGAGCACATTTATACTGTAACGTTTTTATTTTATTTTTTAAATAATAAATGTGATTATGATAATGGGGTAAAACACGCAATGACATTCATATAGTCTATTTGAAAGGGGAAAAAATTGCTTTATTCGTTTTCTACAAAATCGCAAGTATTATTAATAAGTAGAAGAGAATATTTGCCGTCTCTTTATTCCACTTTTAAAACGGAATAGATAAAGTCAATAAAGTATTAATATCGGCGACAGAAAACAACTTCCGTTTTGAAATAATAATTCACCCAACAATTAGACATCCCTTCCGATATGCGACCTCCAGCATGTAAAAGATTCCTCTTCGCCGATCAAGAGGTTTCAAGAAGGATTAAAGATTCACTCAACTGGTGGCGGAGGGTGGGGGCGAAGGCGACTTGTTATGTTCGATGACAAACTAATTTCGAGAAGAAGTCGGCAGCAATTTTGAAGTGGCAGAACAACTTCTCGTCTGGCAGCAGTGGCGTTGTCCCGCCAGATGGCGCGGCGAAAAGAGAACGAAAATTGTTCTCTGGACGAGCTACACGAGGGGTTAATATCGCGACAGGGGAATACCAAAACAATTCATTCATACAATGTTTCAAGATTCCGCAAATGACGAGAGAGATGAATTTTCGCCCCCCTAAAAATGATATTTTTACTCCTGGTGATCATCATTTCGGGAGGGTTGCGGAGTAATTCCGTAATAATAATAATAATACGCGCGTTGTGTTTGCTGTCTCCAGTTTTGATGATGAGTCAAATGAGGTACTACATGGACTGGTTTATTATTTGTGTTTGCTGTCTCCTGTTTTGATGATGAGTCAAATGAGGTACATAGGCTGGTTTAATATTGCACGGGATCATGGCATCCATATTCATTAATTCTGTAGTGTAGAGTGTGTTTTTCCAAAGGTTTCGGGGAACTATTGCGTCTATTACGACGTTGTCTCCAGTTGAATTCTAAATGAACCGTATTTTCTGTTTTGACATTTTTGGAATAAAACTAAGGTTATATCCAAATCTAAAATACAAAGGTTTGGCGGCAACTTTTACTGGATGTTGGTAATAATGAAGGACGTTTAAAACTCGAGCGTATAATCTCGAAGTTGGTAACTTACTAGGCTCTCAGATATTGTTTTCCAAAACATCTTGTTTTATTTCAACTAAAAGAGGAAGAAAAGATTTATGGAAGTTTTTAAAATACCATAGAAAAAAAAGCTTTCGGGATTTTTTAAAGGTTTTATTTCTTAAAGATTTTGAAACCTTAAAGATTTTCTTAAAAGCTGAAAATTTTAACATAAATTCTTCATTTTCAAATGTTTATTGTTATTGGAAATTTTTATGACTAATGAATAAAAAGAAAATTTTATCAGCACTCACAACTGATAAATATCTAGATTTATTTCATTTCCTTTCTAAACTTATATAGTTAATCGCAGTGTTTACTAGAAAATCAATATTAGTGCCATGTAGCTGATTAACAAAAACTTTCAATATTGTTCAAGATTCCGTACTTTCGATCTTTATTTTCATATAGAATGTCCAAAATCAATTCCTGAAACTTGCTTCAATGGCTGCCTCAAAAAATACTTATTCCTTATTCCCAATTTCAACTATCTCGAATATTGACGGACGGTTGGTTCAATTTCTCGAATAATCATAATGACAAGAACGTCTCCACACGTAACGAACGAAAAGAATTCGAAGAAGGGAAATAAAAAGTTCGAAAACGAAAAACTCTTAACAAATGAGAGGGAGGGAAAAGAGGATTCGGCAGTGAAAAGAAAGCGGCGGGGAAAAAAATTAAATCGTTTGAAGAAAAAAAAGAAATTGGTGTGGGAAGGATGACTTTAAAGAGATATGGGTTATGCAGGGTGGCACCTGCGCGAGTTGGAATCTTTGCATGCAAATGAGCCGAAATTCTGATTGCGAAAAATCCCTCTCTATCTTTGATTCTTCCCCGTTTTTTTATTTATTATTTTCCCTTCCTTCGCGCTAACAGCCGAAATGACAGCAGATTTGAATCAATCAATACATTTCTTCTTCTCCCCTTTTTTGAAGCAAAGAGTCTCCTGGAAATAATGAAAATAAATATAAAAAATTGGATATTTTTTCGTTAGAGGGGGAAAAAAAATCCCTAAACCTTTCTTTTTCCTGTGGTATATAGATATATGCGATTTGTTCTTTCGGCCGTATTTAAATTCCACGAAGCAGAATGCGGGTAAAATAAATAATAATTCTACCCGGGGAAGGTGGGTGGGGGTATAAAATAAATAAAAGTAATAATATATGAAATCGAAGGGAATTTCGGGCGGTAATAAGGGCCTCGCGTCTGAAGACTTAAATCTCATAACATGCCCGAGTGACAGACAAATAATAAATAAAGCAAAGGAAAAGTTATTTTTTCTATATTTGAGAAATCAGATTACGGTTTTGCGTATTCAAAAGTTTGAGGAGGCACGAAAAAAATCCTGCCTTGCAATAGTTTCCCTTTTTACACAAGAAATTATATGTGATTTTTTTCAAACTTTCTATGGCTAATTCAGCGTTTTTCCTTTATTTGAACTTTTTCTTTTGAAATTGATCTTTTTGATATTATATCATTCGAAATTTGAGAAACGTACGATATGACGATGGAAACTGTTCTAGATAACCACACTGAAAATAGTTACTTTTCAGGAATTTCTCATAAGCGCTATGAGAAGAAAAATCGGATATAATATTGGTTATTTTATATTACTAAGCTATAATGACATAACTGCTCTTCATAGCCAGAACAATAATTGGCGAATCGTTAACCGAAAAGCATGTAAAAATTAGCATAATATATCAATACATGGGAAGACAATTCTGATGGAGTTTGTATTTTAATTCCTTATTACTTATTTTTGTAACATTTCAATGGAATTGAGGTAAAATTCTACGGGTAGATAACGGTTAAATTTTAATTCTATTTGAGAAAATGAAATTGGCCGAGAAGCGTCTAGTTTTAAAAACATTTTCTCTTTTCGACTCTGATATGCAGGTAATTTTTTTTAAGTAATGGAGTTATTGGTTTAAGGTTTATTTAAAAAAAAAAGGAATTCCGATCGAGCCACTTCGTTACTACCAATGGAGCAAATCCTTTTCTGCTTAAATAACGGTAAGAAAGCACTCGATTTAAAATATCAGTTTCCTAAACAAAATAAGAAATAACCACCGTCAGATGTTGGCTGAACATCTTTCACTCAGACGATCTCCCGCAAAGCAACGAAGTGTGACAAGCCATGTTGCCAAGCTCCTTTCCTCAGCTTCTTACTTCAGAGCAAAAGAAGTCTAACTCCATGCTCCAATGTTTCAAAATATCATTAGAAAAAACCTTGACGACTTTATTGCTAAGCTTATACATGAAATTCTCGTGGAACTCATTTCTTTTACCCTTTATTTACTGACGGTGCTCTTGCCACTTACAAAAAAGCTGCTGTTTCAATTTTCATTGTTCAATTTTATAGAAAACGGGGATAAATATATAACTTTTTGATTGACAAACTGAGTTAGCCTATAAATTTAAAATAAAGTTTTCTTTTGTGTAATTTAGTAATTATAAGTGGATATGGGAGGAAAAAATAAAATAAATTCGGGACATAAAGTCCATTTTATGTCCCAACTATTTTTTTACCCTTTTATTCTAGTTAGTTGCAATAGCTTTCATTAAAATATTTAAAGACAATTTATTCCAATTAAAATTTAATTCGGGGCATAAAAAGTTAAAATGTGCAAAATTGGATTATGTAAATTCAATACAAATAAGGATTCTGAATCAACGAGTTCTATAGTAGGGTAGAGACTGAACCTACCAACCGCACCATGGACCAACACGGAGACAATATAGGGTGGCATGTGGGGCCTGATGGCCGAGTGGTTTGGATCGCAGGCCATAATGATAGCAGTCCGTTCGCTGTAAGGGGTGCTTGTTCGATTTCCGCCTTTGCCCTGGGTGTACTTCCTTTCTCAGTTCAAAATTATAGATTAAATAGCATTTTTGCCACTCCATTTCCTCTGGCAGCCCAGTACGAGTCGTTCCTCTACCCTACTATAGAACTCTTTGTTCTGAACCTGAAATTGAAAATCGCAATTGTTTAGGAGTAACGCCACTCTGATTCTGATTCATAGAACTGTGTATCCTTACCTGTGTAGAACCGGGTGATAGATCTTAGTGGGCATTCCAAAGTGACGGTTAAGGGAAACCGAAAAACTGCACCCCTCCCCATATTTTTTTCTCAAGTTAGGTAGGTTCTGGAAGTTTAGGTGATTTTAACCCTCTAGTGCTTGCTGTTGTTATATGGCAACAAGTAACATAATCCACTTTATTCCATTAAAGTAGAGTTCCCACTTGACAAATTTACCATTCGTTATTTGTATAGAAAATGACTTTGTTTTTAAGGAATTGCTGGAAAGGATGCTGTTTAACGCATTTTTTTTGAGAAAAAACTCCAAATTTAGGCTCATAATTTTAAATCAGCCAAATTTTATCTGACCGCCGGTCTTAAAGGGTTAAAGGTGGAGTACACATTAGGCTGGGCCGAAACAGGGGGTCAAAAACAAAATATTTTGTTTTCGCTTAGCGATAGTGCGGAAAAGTTGTATTTTTCTTCCAAATTGAAGATCCTAAAATTTAAAAGCGATCAAAAAATAATTTCATGGGGCGCCAGCGGCAAGAAAATTGGGGGTCATAAGACCGGGGGTCAAAAATACAATTAGTGTTTTTGGCTTAGTGATAGAGCGGAAAAGTTATATTTTCGCTTCAAATAAAATTCCCTAAAATTTAGAAGCAATAAAATTCCTTCATGGTGCGCCGGCCACCAGAAATTGGTTTTTCTCAATAAAAAAGGGCCTTTTTTTTTAAGAACTGTTCCCTTAAAAAAGGGCAATTTATAAAAATCGTCGACATAAAATAAATGAAGGTAAAAACAGATACTAAATTTAAAACAAATCATCATTAGATTTATTAAAATAGTAATATTCCTCTATGTAATCAGTAAGGTTACATTTTTTAGGAAATCATCACTAAAAAACTCCAAACGCAAATCTACACGATAAAAACATTTCAATTCATTTTTACTCATATTTTACAATTTTAAAATCTCTTTACTTCCAAATGCAGAGAAATAAAAAGAGGCAATGATTCTTGGTGTTTTTTTAAGTAGATGAAACAATCCTTCGCGCTTCTTAGCACCAAACTACTGAAGCTTTACTATTCTCTCAACAGGATATGACATTAAAATTTGGTGGGAACTCTATGAGAGACCATCACTCATTATTGATAGATGACTCTTCAATTAATTGCTTGAGTTTTTCGTCCGTAATTTCCAATTGACGGCTCCAATATGTGACTTTTGCCATGAAATCATCTCCACAGAATCAGTAGCTTAGAAGTTTAGCAAAGGATGGCGAAATTTTTATATGTATTGTTGACTGAATATTTACTTTTCCTTACTTTTAAGTATTCTTGGTATAACTAATTCTTGAATAGATTTTAATTCATCCGGAAACTTAAGCGGTAAAATATTTTTGGAGAGGCAAAATATTCATTAGTCTGTATAACAGGATCAACTACTTTTTGGAGTTGTACTGGAAGGTAACTAGAAAGTTAGATCAGCTTAAATAGATGACTGGAACCATCGTCACAAGAGGGCTTTAATTTAATATGAGAGTATATTAGTTCATATACCTTTACTAAATACGTGGACAATATCTTAAGAGTTTCCGTAGGATATCTTTGGTTGATGTATAACCAAAGAATGAGGTTTACTGTTGTAAGCGATCTTGAATGGGACAGCTTGCCAGGGTTCTGCGCAGCTAAATCAGGGGTGCAAATACCGCTTGATACTGCCAAACATGTATCAAGAAGATACTTTTGATCACTACTGAGATCTGAAAATGCTCGCAATCTATCCGGAAAACTTCATTGAACCCGTTGAAAGTCAATAAATGGTTGTTTTCACAGTTCTGTAAGTAGCTATTCGGCCATGCAGTCTTTCCATCTATAAATTTATGGAGATGTCTCAAAGTTAATTTCCATGAAACAAACGAATAAGCCATTGTAGAGGTTTTCTTGCTTCTTTTTCCAACAATGTAATAATACCATTCTTATTACCTGTATTGATAATAGTTCAATTACATATAATGGCTACGAGATTTGTAATATTTTTTTGACTTGGAAAAAAAAAATGAATAATTCCTTGAGTGATGTTCAGAGAGCTTCTCGATTTCAAAGTCACGTAACCTAAATACTTTGATGTAGGATCTTTAATTAAATGGTTGTTCTCCTGCCCTTCTGAAACCGTTTAGCGGTAGAATTTATGAGTGTAGATCCACCAGGTGCGATCTCGTTGCTGAGACAGGCTTGCGCTTGCAATTCCCCTCTTCGCCCCCCTCCCCCCCATGTTCTACACTCTACCTATTTTTTTTTTTAAAAATACATATAACCATTAAAAAATGGCAATTTGATAATATATGTATATATGTTTTTAGAAGCTATTCAAAGGTGTTCGCGACATCTTATTTTGAACACTTTTCCGTTGAAAAACAAAATGCTGAAAAATACGACCAAATTCTAAAAGTTGGTGCCGTGGCGCCCCATGAAAACATTTTTTGATTGGAAAAATATTTTTAGTACTTGATCTAGATGAGAAAAGACAACTTTTTTTCACTATCGCTAACGATTTTACGAACTTTAATTTTTTCGGCCCACCCTAGTACACATCGCTTAATAGGACGTATTGCCACGAATAACCTGCATTAGTTAGTCTGTTTCTTCATGATTCGATTACCAAACTAGAGAAAAATTATGTTTGTGATGAACCGCTGATGCAGTTAACTCCAACGCTGTATATAAAGTCCTTACTGCTGTTACATTTGTTACGAAAGCTTAGTACTGCTAAGTGTTGTATGGTTTCAATTTATTTTTAGTTAGTCTACATAAAGCATGCGCCATCTAAAAGAAATAGCTTATGAAAATAAAAGTTTTTACAATCTGCATATCTTATCAGCATTATTATAACCTTATTCCTATAATAAAATACGTGTAATGTAGAAGACATTCCATCAGCAAACTATTTTTTGACAAACATTTCCCCATTTAATAACCAGTCAATATCAGGTTAAGAACCTTCATTTTCATGAGGTAATCGGGTCAAAAATTTTAATATGTATGGATTTTCAAGATTATTTTTTATCTGTGAATAATCAGCTAAAACTATATTTTAACCCATCTTAAAATGGTACTGTGGTACTTCAAGATAATAACATAGTTCGTAATATCGTTACATTAAAAAAAATTGCCTCTCTTTTTATTATACAAATTTTTTTATCTATATGTTGCATGATCATGAACTATAATGGCTTTAATCACGATTCTCTGTATCATTTCTAACGAATGCATTGCGGAGGATATTCCATCCCGCCGACGATCCTACAACCTCCCTTAACTGCCCCCATCAACAAACTCCATTCCCTCAGTTACAGCTAATTAATAAACGATATAAATGCCGGGTCACAAGCCTCCTGTATTTTCATATTTCTGCAGGATTAGCCCCCGGGCCCATAAAGCAGGGCCGCTGTCATGGGCTAGGGCTTACGAACGCCGTCGCGGCGAGACGTGAGAAGGATGGATATGGTAGTTTTTACCGATTTGGCTACCAGAAAGTTCTGGAAAGTTCCAGGAGGCCATTTATCCGGCAATATGAGGATTCTTTCCCGCGAAATAGGGCCTTTGTTGACGGCCGGATTTCTTTATCTGCCCCTTTTTGTAGGGCTTCGCGTGTGGAAAAGTACACAGACATAGTAATAACCGCCTCGCGTGGATGGCGACTGGCCTTGATCCATGGTTATTTAGAGTGATCCTTCAGTCGCAATTCTAAAAGTGCTGGGGAAGTTTTTTTTTGGAAGGTTTTTTCTTTGTTTGGAATGGGTATGGATGCCACAAATTCGGCTTATTTGGGTTGTTCTTGGGAAATGTGTTTAGTTTGTTTTTACCAACTTTGGTATGGATTCTATGTTACCATTCAGAACTTAATTTTTTTTAATTAAGACTTAGTTTTCAAGATTAACGTTGAGTATTTAATTTTCTTTTCATTGTCAATGAAGGTAGCGTTATTTTCTACAATTTGGATTTTTTTATTAGTACTCCTAACACTCTTTCACGTTAATAATAAGGCAAACGAGTGCCACCTTTAGGTTTTACTATTTCGAAGTTTATATCTTCGTCATCAAGTAATCTCACACATCTTGGACAAAAATCGAATGTCCTCCAGCATTCGATTATTTAGTTCGGTATCCTTTTCAACAAGAATGTCTCTCTATCTAGTCCATGACAAGATAGTTGTAAATTTGCCGATGCTAATTGAATTACAATATTTCTTTTTCTATACTGCCATTACAGCCTGTTGCAAGCCAAAGTCGTCTCTACAAGTTTTCTCTATTTAACTCTGTCTCGCTCAATAGATGTCCATGGGTTGACTCGCAACGCTTTAAGGTCCCTTTCCACTACATTAAACAATCTTCAACAATCCAATTCCACATTCAACAATCAAAGGGGTCTTCCTCTCCACCTTCCGTCTATTTTAGCGAAATTTTAATTTTTCATGGCAAAGGTGTCTTCGTATCAAAATAGGTGGCCCAGCCATTTAAAGCCACTAAATGCCATTATTACCTTTAAGATGCCAGGCTCGTGATTTATTGTACATTTTGTTGCTAATAATATTTCGAATATGATAGCTTTGTCTTTCAGTAACCTCACAGTTCTTGAACCGAAAAACGTCCTCCCGTATTCGAATCTTTAGTTTTGTATCTTTTTCATCAAGGATCTCTCTCGATCCTGTCACACAAGATAGCAACCCCTCAAATCCGTCCTTGTTAAGTAAATTACGCTAACGACGAGCAAAAGCAATCAAGTTGGGCTCGTAACGCAACCACACGCGCGGGGCAAGCTATCCGGGCGTATTAATTCACTTTCACAAATCCTGGAGAAAATAAAATCCCAAACTCGATTTGGCCCTCGCAACAGTAGGCACTCTCACACGAAAAGTAGTCAATTATTGATACAGAAGCCTTCAACTTCGTAATCTAAGAAAGCGGATTACACTGTTTGATGTCAGGGCACTAATGAATACCATACCTTTTAAAACCCCCCTCAGTTGCCAATTCGATCCGTTGGTTTTGAAACACTGTAACTCACATTTTACTGATTTGAGCTGCTCAGTGGCTGAGAGGTAAAACGTGTCCGCCTCGTAATCCCAAGATCGCGGGCTCGAGCCTCGGCTGAGTCGTCGGAATTTCTGGATGGGAAAATCTTGGGCATGCATGTCATATGATTATGTGGTGTGTAAAAGATCTCTGGAGGATCCATTTGGCTTGTCAAAATTAAATCTCTTCATGTTTTAACATCTCCAGAGAGCTTAGATTCATTGTAATCTGGACGTCAAAAAAGGCAGGACCGCCAATGTTGCAGCCAAATTAAAGAGAAAAATCATCAATTGAAATGTTGTGTTGTGTTCACGTTATTCGGTTAAATATGCACATTAACGGTTTTAAAAGATTCTATCAATTACAGCACTGTCAATCCTGCAGAGCCACATTCAAAAACTAGAAATCCTACGCCCCTGCAAAATGTCGCGCCTTTTGTTGTCAGTGGCGTTGCCAGGGCTGAAAATTAAGTGGCGTGATTGAGTTTTGTCATTACTGGACCGATCCCAGATAAGGCACACGGAGACAGGTTGAAGCATTGGCCCCTTACTTTCTGCGGGAATTAATCTGGCGACTTTTATCTGAGGAAAACTCCTGGTGTACTGTAGACGTTGTACTAGGTATTCGATTCGAAATGGATGGCAAGTAATTTATGCAACAACTCCCCGATTGAGTTTTGTCTCTAATTTATAAGGAGGTGGTGATTTCGCCGAAATTGGTCGGCTTTTGAGAAAAATGCTGCTTGTTTGGAAACTAGATATACTTTGCTTTTACTTTTCGGATTCTGTTACAAGTTCTTTACAATTTTCCGGTAATAATAATATAGTACGCTACACGGACCTGATCTTTCATAAGGCCCGTTACTCTAGGGCCTCCCAAATCTTAAAGGCCCCAAATTTTAGTGATTTTCATGCTAAATTTTGAAATGTGTTATTTACAATTTAAAGATAATAATAATAAAATACGCTACCCGGATCTGATCTTTCATCAAGCTAAATGCTCTAGGGCTTCTGAAATCTCAAAGGCTCCAAATTTTAGTGATTTTCATGCTAAATATTGTCTCCCCCTAAACTCTCTGTAATTTCTGTCATTGAGTTGCCCAGATCTTTTTTAAAGCTAGAAAATAAGGAATAAAATACACAATTTCTGCAAAATAAATTGAATTAATAATTTTTTCAATTTTTTTTTTAGGATTTTGATTCAAATGGCTCGTTGCGCCTCATTATTATGTTTTTTTTCAGGAACTTCTTATTTTTGAATCCTCATAGTAGCTTACTGAAAATAGAGAACATCAGTCTGGCTAACGAATTTTTATAAGTAATATCAAAAAGATACTATGTAAAAAAATCAGATCGGTTCCAAAACTATTTTATTGTCCTGTATTGATATGTATGATTTTTTTTTCCAAATTTTATCTTCGCATTTATTATTCAAGAAATTCTGTCATGAACTTCTATACATTTATTTAATAACTATAAACGTTAATATTATTATTTTACACTGTAACATTTTTTTTAACACTTTTCTGACATTTCTAAGCAGAAAATTTCTAAGAATAAAAATTTCAAATTATTAAAACACCTACTTGTTACTACATTTCAATTCACCTACACAATAAATACAAAAATGCGTGAATGTGGAGAACGTTTGGACAAATTGACTCATTTTTGATTAAAAAGTGAAATCGCAAACAAACCTATGTTATTTTTTCATATATTTTGAGGATATTAAAAAAATAAAGTTTAAAGAATTTATTTTATTCCTCTTATATTGGCCTAATAATGTATAATTGTCTAAACTAATAAATGTATTTTAAACAATCTAATCTAGTTAAAATAATTAATAATTTACTTTACATTATTGTTAAATTTTAATAATGTTTTTTCCTTTTCTCTTTGAAGACTAATCTAAATAATAGGATCAGCAACTAAAAACCATGCATAAATTTATCGGCAAAATATTTACATTTTACCTCATATTGTTTACATAATTAATATCTTAAGGTGATACAAAACCAAAATTTTATGTTAAACCTTTGCTATGACAAGTCAATTACAAGATTGAAATTATTTAATTAATTTACTCTCATGTTTTTTTTAAATAGGGGAGGGTGGGGGCTATTGGGACAATTTTTTTTCAACCTCTGTATTTCAGCAAAAATAAAAGAATTTTAATTTCTTTTTTTACAAGCTCATAAACTGAACATTCATTTACTTAAAAAGTCAGTTGACAAATGTTAAAACATTACCCTATTTTGGTTGTTAAGAATTTTAAACAAACATGTAAATGTCCCATTAGCCATTATATGTGGGGGCTAATGGGACAGGGTGCAGGGCTAATGGGACATGCTAAATGTTGCCTTAATAAAATATTAAAAAAGGGGGAAATGAATGAAAAAATGACCAGAAAATAAAATTTTAAAGCAAATACCATTCATATAATGTTTACATAACGAAATTTTATTTTTTAAAACAATTGTTTCCCATTGAAAGATGAAATATCCAAGTTAAAACTCAAAATCGAAGATGCTCCCATAATTTTTGTTGAATCACTGGAAGGGATAATTTTATAACTAAATCTTTAGTTTGTATAACTAAATCTTCTAAAATTTATCCCAAACTTGTCCTCTTTTTTACGGTACAAGGACTTAAAAATCGTCTTTATCTTCAAATGGCTTACCATCGTTCGCCTTTTTCATTTAATTTTAACTAACATTTTCAGTTCATCGCCTTTTTCAGAAATCAATAAAACGAATAAAAAATAGCTTGCTTCCTAGAAAAATTTACCAACAACAATTTATTTATCTTCACCAAGCTCTGTTCAGATGTAATTAATGAAATTGCAGGTGGAAATATGTCACCGATAAAGCTACTTGAACTTTCACTCATTATACGATGAAAATAGTTCAAAAAGTTTAAAATTAAAGTTTAAAAAAGTTTTTGGCAACTTGACTGAATAAGATGTTAGAGATGTATATAGATTCTTCGAGAGAAGCATACAAAGCTAGGTTTATTCGTGTCCCATTAGACCCCACTGTTTCTGTCCCATTAGACCCCACAGTGTCGTTTTTTATAAATGACCCAACGCAGAAGCACTTTTACTTCACCACGATATTTGACATATACTATCTTAATCTAGGATATTTAATCTATCTAAAACTGTAGTTTAAATCATAAAAAGTTTTTATTCAATATTTCAAAAGTGAAAAACAAGGTACACTTTTAATTAACTTTCAATTCTCCAAAACAACAATTCTTCTCTCCACTTCACCACATGCGTTTAATGGCTGATATTTGGTTCTTAAAATGTGAAGTCTTACAGTTACTATGCTTTAGAGTAGAAAAATTTGTAAAAAAATATATATATTCCCCAGCTTTAGGGCCCTTGTCCCATTAGCCCTGCGTCCCAATAGCCCCCACTCTCCCCTACTATTAAAAAATTAAATCGATAAAGTTCTTGTTTTTTATTACAAGCGGAATTTATTTTAATATTTTTAACAGATAGGTATCTAAATCTATTGTTGAAGCTATTAGTATTATTGTTTTGTTTTTAAAAAATAAAATGCAATTTCCAGGTTACTTGAACAATTGCATACTTTCAAAAATAATTTAACAAAACAAATATACAAAAATATTTTTAAGTAACAAATAAGACATTAAATAGATGATAAAATAGGATTATCATCTCAGTACTTATATTATTTTCCATGACTTTTATATCTTTACATTAGATACCTCGGTTGGTATTGTCATATTTTTTTTTATATGTTTAGAGATATATTATGCTTGTTTAGAAAAAGTCTTTCAACTTTATAAAGGTTAAAATGTCGGAATATTTTTTTTAATTTAATGAAGCGAAATATATAAAAAGCTACATAAACTTTTAAGAAGCAACACAATTTTCTTTCATTTTTTGTTTTATTGAAAAATAAAAATTAAATTAAATGATAAATTTCGTTTAAATTAACCATGTTTATTAAGTTTTGTTTCATTCTTTTACTTCACTTAAACACATTATTTCCTATGGCAAATTTAATAAATTTTAACACATTAAATAACTTTTTATCCTTAAAATTATTTATTACCAAAGATCCAAGTTATGTAAATTTCGATACATTGTTTCCCTACCCCGGCTACAATTATCTTTTTTTCTTCATTAATCACTTTCTTGACCTTCCTGTGAGTCGAGTCAACCGTTTTACTTGATCAAAATGTTGCTGGTCAAAATGCAGTCCTTTTGAAACCTCAAATCGTTTCAGTGCATTTCTTCTTTATAACTTTTCCTACTTGTCTCAACATTGACAGAGCTAATAAATATCAAACATCACTTTAACTAAACAAATTCTTTTAAACTACATTGTCATTGAAGGCAATCGCAAGACGTTTGTGTCAGTCATGCTTTTACCATATCTTGTAACAATACACAGCAAGCAATCTCGCCAACCAGATCTTTCTCGTTGCGCCCTTCACCGACAGATGGCGCTGTAAGTTCCGTATCACCATTCCATCTTCTGTACATCCCACTTCACCCCGCATCACCGGAGCGATGCTCGGAATAAAACCGCTCTCTGAAGATTTCCGGAACTGATCTGAAAGACAAAATACTTGGTATTTCCCAACCTGTTCTTTTTTGTTACACACTTCAGGTTGGTGAAAAGGGGGAAGGAGAATTGGTCCTCGCTTGGTTTAAAAATATGCGGTTTAAAATTTCACTCTGGCATTAACGTCTTTGTCGGAATCGACTTGTAATTAGTAGGGCTTGTCATGCTTTATTTATTCTACACAGGTAAAAAGACAGTAGTTCTTGCTAATCTTAAGTTATTTCTAATAAACAGAAGCAAAATACTTATTTTATATATTCCTTATACATATAATGAAGTAAATTGTTTCAGTAATATTCGTCTTACAATTATAGTTTTTATTCAAACTCTAAACACATTTTAACGTAATTAAATTTTATTTACTTCTCTCTCGTTTAGGCGTATTATTCTCTAATGAATAAAAAAAAGAAAAAAATTATTAAAACCTAATAACTTAAAACTAACTAAAACTGAATTTAACTGTTTCCATAAAACAACTCATCTCACCTACCGCATTTCCTAGCCAGATCATCTGTTTATCGCTACTTTACCTTTAGGAAAGGGCGGACGAAAAGGTAGGGAACACGCAAAATTGGCAGAAGCGCTAATTATTTCTAATGAGCAGCCTTAAAGAGGAAGCTGTGATTGTTGTCGTCTAGGAAAAATGACCCGACAGCTTCCTTTTCCTTTGCCTCGATAGAGACGATAATGTGGGTGAGGTAACTTCCCCCAGGTCTATTGTTTGCAGGACGACATTAGAAAGGGATTATGAGGCCTGATGGAAGTTCGTTTGCTGATTTTGGGGGTTCGAAGGTGCTGTCATCAGGCTGACGTTTTGATGACAGGGATTTTGTGTCATTTTTGAAATGAACTCTGTATCGCAGGGTTCGATCGAAACTTCTGGAAACCAGACCTTTTGCCCTGTAACATCTCCGAGTGAAATGTAACCAATTTCCATATTTTGATTACAATTCATGACCGTTGAGAAATTGTAAGAATCGGTTGAATATCAAACTTTCATGGAGTAACTTTTCGCAAAATAAAACAAATTATACGGTTACAAATGAATCTCCGTAGCATCTCTAAGTGAAATATAGCGGATTTCCTTATTTTGATTACAATATATGACGGATGAGAAAATAGTATTTATTGAACATTAAACTATTATGCAGTCCTTTTCCAAAATGGAAAAAATTATACGGTTGCAAATGATTGAATTTTTCTGAAATGCCATAGGTCCACGAACCATAGTTTAACAAAAATTAAAAGAAAAAAAATATTCTAGCAGTAAACTTACATAAAATTGCTTAAAAAAATAATTTAAAAACAGTCTTTTGATATGGATGCATTATTTCAACTTGTAAGAGTATTAAAAAACATTATTTATCATTTATATCTAATTTTAAAGTTGCTGGGCTTATGGGCTCTTATATATTTGCTTAGTAGGTAATATTATTCCATACATTTTCATTCTTGAAAAACTGTTTGCATTTTTTTTTAAATCACGGCTATTACTTCTGTTTAAAACTTCATGAGCGACATTCATCTTGGACTCCACTTTCTATCTATCTTCGTAAAATCATAGGAATTAATATCAATTTCAAAATATTTCGACTAACAGACCACCCGAACTGCTTGTCATAATCAATCTAGCACAAACCACACACATTCTTGATTATTCTTAAAAATTACTATCTATTTCAATCACGTCTTTAATTTTCCGACAACCTAAACCAACATAAAAATCAATATATTTTTTTTTAAAGCAGTGATCAGCCAGACACCACTTAACTCATCAAGCTTGATATCTTTTTTTTTTAATTTCTGTTCCACAAATCGATATTTTAACCCTTAGTCAATTCTATCCAAAGCCTGTCACTCTAAGTGCCCAACTCTACCTTGGCGGTGGTTATTTTTTTTATGTATCTTTCCTTAACACCTTCAAATTAAAAGTCGTGACGTGCAAAGTGACAGGCGAGTTGGAAATAATTACGCAGAGTTACAACATAATCACTGCCCGCCAAGCATCAAGTTGCCAGCGATGTAATTCAACTCTTTTTAGTATAGGAGATCTCACTTTCGCTCGCCAAACCTTTTACATTCCGAAAAACATAGATTTTTTTTGATAGACTATTTCGAAGAGGGGTGAAGGTAGTTGTCATTCGTGCTTCCACCCCCTCAAAAATGTCTTCTGTGTCATTCTACTCCCCCCCCCCCCCTTCTCGTCATTCCCGTAGTCAAGGTAACCATAATGATCAGATGGTTCAAGAGCTTTTCCTTCTTTTATCTATCTCTGCTGATGAGCGACAGGCAGGGCGACCATATTTGGCGAGATTGTAAGTTTTTGAGTTTTTAAAATGAAAAAAATATATCATGTACTAAAATAATAAAATTGTATTTACCAGAAACAATATCATATAAAGTTTTTATAATGTTTAAATTTGAAATGTGTTGAAAAGTTAGAAATTATATTGGAAGAGATTGGGGCATATTTCAAACATTAAACTTTGTTGACATATACAAAATTGGTCTTGATAATAGATGAATATTTAAAATTAACTATAAACCGAGGAAATTGAAAGAAAAAGGTTCTTGAAATGTAACAACGGAGGAATTAAAATTTTTCATAATCAAATGAGATCAAAGTTTAAAAAAAGAATAAACATAAAAATGTCCTTACGTAACGTATCACAGCTTAGATAGTAACACATAACTTTTCAAAAAATATTATACTATATATTTTAAGCGAATAAGTTTTATACAGTATAATGTCTAAGCAAGAAAATAAGACAACTCTTCAAATTCGAAACACTTCTTTCGCCAAAGGATTCCGGCAACCTTCCAACCCGCATCAGCAGCGTGATAGGCAGCCTCTGAAAAGTACTTCAAACACTCTTTAGCATTCACCATCACCCCATACGCCTTAATTTCCAAAAGGTTTAGTCACGGTACGCGATACACTTGCCTAAGACACCCCCCTGATTAATTTCAAGCGATCATGGTTAAATTATATTTCATCCTCCCTCCCTCGCACGACACCAACTGACGTACGCAAACTGTCGCCTATAAAAGGCAGGACGATTTGAAATTTGGGCTAATTCTGACGATATTTCTTTCTGGAGAGGAGTAATTAAAGGTACAGGTGCAGAGATACCTTTTTACTTGTGCGTTAATACCGTTTCTCGGTTTTCTCCAGTAATTGCATAGGTAGGGGGGGTTAACGGAAAATGTTTATTATTAATTCGCTCGTTTATATTAACACCACTGGCGGGCGTATCGGGTCTTAAACGCAACGCTTGAGATGACTTGAGCCGAGAAATAGCTTGGAGTTTTGGTTAATCGCGATACCTGGGATGTTGTTGATGAAGGCGATATTTTTGGGTTATTATGATGTCTAGGGTGGTTTTAGGGGGCTTCTGATTAATATTTAGAAGAGAAATTCTTATGTGAGTCTTTTGAGTTTCAGGAATTTACGGGACGCATTCGCAAATGAGTGTCTTGCATAATTGCTGAGGAAATGGCTGGGGTTTTTTTCGTCAAGTATTTATCCGTATCATTTAGAAGACATCGTGGAGATATTTACGTATAAATATGTCATCAATATGAGGTGCACGAACATATTAAATATTAAGTAAGAGATAACTTTTTGATAATTATCAGGGTATAAAGAGAATTACACTTATTTAGTGCTGAGTGAAAAGAGTGTTATAGATTATATATCATTAAATGCAGATGGTTTTTTGGGTTAGTTGTGCATACTAGGTTTTTTTTCATTAAAAGAAATGCATACATTAAAAATAAGGTATATTTTTTATATTTTTGTTGAGCTTCCTTGGCGACCATATGGATATAAAATCTTCCACTGATAAATATAAAATAACTTTTTTTACTATATAAAAATATTTCCATTCTAAAAAAAAAGACTTGGTCATCGCTAAGAATGATACTACGGATAAATCTTAGCAGAAATTAAAACTTAATGTTTAATTTTGCTATACCCTACTTTATAATATTTTTTTCTTTATGTTTCTGAATTGAAATATTGTAGCTTATCAAAGTAAAGTTATCTAACTGTATGGGGTTTATAGTATCGATAATTTACAATTATTACACGAGTAAAGCAGGTTACGTGTAGGTTTCAATATTGATGATTGTGTAACTTGCGTGTGAATTACCAAGTTCTTGATATTTTCTGAAGATAGTGACTTCCCAAACCCTAAGCATACTATCGCAGAAGCTAAACTCCTTGCCAACCTAAGTTGGAAAGAAATATGGTATGGAGAAGATCCTTCCTCGCATGTAAAGAGTTCCATAAATTATTTGTGAATCCATCTAAAAAAACATGTTTAAAACAATAATATCATTTAAGGTCTAACATATTTGAATTTTTTTTTGAGAAAATTTCGCAGTTTTATCAGAAGGAAAAGTTTAGTTTGGTTAAATTGTATTCAGATAATTTTGTATGTACATATTACCTTACAAGAGTTTCCAACTAACGGAACAATCGCGCTTTCCCCCCTGCCTTTTTACTATTTGTTTTTGCCCAAGTTAGGTTGGCACGGAGTGTACCATTTTACGAGTTCCTACAGAAGCTAGAAGAAGATAAATGTATACAAAGCTTCCACATACCTTAATTTGTAGATTTTTTTTTTAGCACGCATGTTCTCTTTGTTTTTTCTTCGACCTCAGTCAGCTACTCAGAAGGAAAACTATTAACACTCAAATCGCACCTAAACCAGTTCCCGAGAAGTCGTATTTTACGGAACGTGCAACGTTTGGAATCTTTATTGATATCCTTTACCACGATAATGACATTTCTTCGGCGGCTTTTTTTTAGGAAGTTTACTCATTGAGCGGATTTGTTTTCAGGTCAACTTCTTCGAAGGTGATAAACGCGTAGGTTTTCAGTGTCGGTGATTGTGTAACATTTGTGTTTCGATTACCGAAACATCTTAAACAATATTTTTTTGGAAGGTGTATTGTAATGTATACAGTTTTTTCGGAGATAAAACAAATGAGTTTATTTGGAAATGTTATGCAACTTGGTTTATTGTTATCAATTTAATATAAGTTCGGCTCTTTTGGCGAAATCGATATATATGCAATCTCGATAGTTACGATTATTAAGGTTAACCAAGAACGATATTTTTAATAGTGTACTTTTACAAGCTTATTTTAATAGAATTTGAACTAGAAATTTCACTTAAAACTTCGTTTCACTTCGTTTAAAATTATTGGATTTACTGTAATTGATGTAGTTAGCAATAATTAATGTAAAGTTGCAATTAGCAGTGATTGGCTGCACCTATCTTTTAAGTTCAAATGCTATTGGTGTAAATTGTTCATGTAACTATGTACGGCACGATAACATCAATTTGCTGTAAAACATACTACAGCACTGTGACTTTAAAACTAACCTCAAAATTTGCTGTAATTTTACAGAATTTTTTGTTACAGTGTTCCTTTGAATGTATATTTTAACCTCTTATTGATGTTCTGGTTACATAAAACTAATCATCCCCAACAATCTCAAAACACTGGGTACAACCCAATTTATTGCCCATGCGCATTCGTCATCAGTTCCAGTAAGAGTGGGGGGGGGGGAAGCGAACCGACAGACTTTGATGACGAGGTCTTTAAAACGCCCCCTCCCCCTCTAAAGACCCGATATACTCCACCACATAATATGACAGCAGAAATTACCAGAATGAATGACGTCATTAGAGGCGAGCTCATACTCCCAAATTTGAAAAGGGGCCGAAGAAATCGGGACCTGCTATTCCTAATGTCCGGTGATTAATTATTTTAATTTCGCCCTCATTTTTGATGAGAGAGAGTGAGAAGAAAATTAGCCATTTTTTTCCTTCTTCATCCCTCAAGGTGTTTCCTTCCATACTTTGAAGAGAAGTGAAGAGTTGAAGGAGGTCCCTGTGCACTATTTAGGGGGGGGGGGGGGAGAGACATCTTCGAGAATGGAAGGGGGAAGGTGGCAACGCCGTGATTTCTTCCTGTCTTGTTCGTCTTTTAACCGCCTTCTTCATCAGTCTCGTTTCCTGAGATTCTCTCCACTCCCGAGATTTGATCCCCTGAAGCAATGTAAGGAGGGACTGGGCAAAAATTAAAATACAATAAAACTGTTGGGACCATCGAATGGAGTAACTTTAGCTCAAGCTCTTCAAGCAAACTTCTTATTAAATACAATATTCGGAACGTGAATTTTTCAATAAGTGTCATATATGCCTTGACGTATGAGTGAAAAAAGGTTAAAGGATGTCATTAATGGTTTGGCCTAAAATAACCCCAGTCCATGGTAGTGTTTTAAAAAATATCCCAAACTTCGAATCTCTTTGATGTTGATGTATATTTTTATAACGCTAATTTTTATGGATTATATAATACTATATAATACGAAATGTAGGTTTTTGTTAAAATATATAAGGAACATTATTTGAATTTAAATAAAATTTTAATTATTTTAAATTTTATATTACTTGCCTGTATTTAAAATCTCACATTACAGCACCCAAAAATATACCGAATTTCTTTCTGTTTATACTTTTGTAATGATTTTTCAAATTTAACATCGACAGAGGCTAAGAAAAATAATCTTCTACCATCTACCTATAAACTGATCATTCCAAAACTTCAATCTTATCTAATTCACATAACGTAGGTCTACTGGAGCTATACTCATATGGGAAAAAAAGCCGCCAAATCTTGAAGAAACCTTGTTCGAACATTATCCTATTCACATCATCTAGTCTACGGCCCAATTTCTATTAAAAGACCGTCGTTTCTTAGAGAAAACTTGCGAAAGTCCGCCTCCCCAGGGAATCACTCTTGGCTAAACCAAAGAAAAGCTGCAATAAAGGGTCTTTAAGAGCACCCCCACGTTCGATTTTTTTTTTCGATCCTCCCCAACCCCCTCAATCATTGATCGAGTATGTTAGTCATTAACTCCAATGAAGGGTCCAGGGTATGTGCTCGATGTAAACTGTAAATGCAAAAAATAGAACGATTTCCCTATGCGCTTCTCCTTTTGAGAAGATACTAATAGTAAGAAGATTAGAGGGAAATTCCGCAAAGGACTTGACTTCTTTTTACATTTAGCTTTTCATGTGAGTCCTTTAAATTGTGGAGTGGGTCTCTTGTCGAAGTCTTTTCAGATTACATTACAAGCAGAGGGCGCCACTGGAGATTGGAATTAAGGGGCTAGGGGAAGGAATTTCTTCTGGTTGTGGATAAGTAAGTTAAAAAGGAGGATGAGGGGATTTTAAATAATGTGATAAAATTGTTGGGGGTGTTTTTCGAATTAATATTTAAATCGTTTTGGCGTAGGGGGAAAGATTTTTTTTTATTTATGAGCAGGAAGCGGAATATTGCCAAGTAATAAGTAGGGGAAAATAGTTCTTTAAAAATAAGGTTGGAAAAAAAAAGTGTTGGTTATAAATTGTCGTAGGTTGGTGTTTAAAAAAATTGGATTTTGGATTTGGGAGGAGTTTTTGTTTCCTGGGATTTTGGTGATCGAATTATCGATATTTGATTTCAAGAAATTGATAGTTCTTCGAAAATTGGCTTAGATTTTCAGTTTGAGTAAATGTTTGTAAATTTTTTACTCCAGTTTTGTCAGTGCAAGAAGCAAATTGTTTTGCATTTTGCATACTCACCATGTGATGCTCATATTTTATGAATGTATAAAAATGTTTCTATCCACTCTAAAATTGACTTGATGAAAGAAATAATACCTGTTACACAAGTTGCAAAATTGGGTTATAAAACTGATTAAGCTTTGCAAGAACAAACATGAATTGTGTGCTTACTTGATATTTATATTGAGTTTTTGTCGAAGCTCAATAGAAAATGTAAAAGTGAAGTAAGACCGAGTTCTATTCATAACTTTAAAAAAATAATAATTATAATAAGATAAAAATTTTGAATTAGCCCTTGACTTTTCTTATATTTCAAATGATTATGTTGTTGTGTTGACAAAACCTAAATGTTTCCATATTTTGCAATGTATTTCTTAACAAAAAAAATTCAGATTTCACAGACTACATTTTAGCAAATTTTTACCAAATGGCTTTTTGCCCTTAAAATTACGATTGACTTTGTTATTAACAACTACATCGCGTCTTCAATTTTATATAAAACCTTTAAAAAAAACTTTCATACGATAAAAAAAAAACATTTATTCAACCCAGATTTTTGTAGCTTCTTTTTAATTATAAAGTATCATTTATTTAAAAAGCAACTCAAAACCCACAAAACTTTTCAATTATTAAGCAAACATATTTCTAACGAATCTTCAAAGCAATAAACACACCACCTGCATTCTCACATTAAATGATTCACTGCCACGCACACAAAAAACAATAAAAACCTAACAATAAAAGAACATCGCTACAAAAGAACTCTTCATCGAACATGGATAATTCCCTCCGAAGCATAATCTATCCCTTGCCTTTGTTTCCTATTTCCCCCATATTCGTCAAAATACGCATACAAAAACCAACCTAAAAATTAAAAAAAAGGCCCTTTAAAAAGCTCCAGACCGAAAATGTTGGAACAAATAAGTCGTTAGTACGATGTGTGCGTTAATCAGTCAAGACTTTGAAGACAATAAATCAAAGAGTTCGACCTGCCCCCCCCCCCCCCCATTGGTATTTAAGAACGCCCTGAAGAATGAATGGGGGAGGGGGGCATTCATAAATGTTAGAGCTTAGTGGAATAACGTTCTAAGTGACAAAAAGACAAAAACGGGGAAATGAGCTTTTATGATTTCCGTTTGCGCCCATATGCGTTACAAACGGCATTTACAAATGGTAAAAAATATATTTAACTAAAGTTTATAAAAAGGGAGAATCTTGTTATGTTTAAAGGAGGAAATGGGGGACATTCACGGCCATATCCACCTGAGCTTCAATTCCAAATCGCTGTACGAAAACACACGGTTAGACAGGTTAGAGCTGTAGGATGACATTAGCACGTGGTTCGAGAGCTGTATAGGATAACATTAACACGTGGTTCGAAAGCTGTAGGATAACAAACCGCATGACGTCTCATGAGTATTCCCCATACAACGTTCAATGGCTCAACATTTTCGATTTTTCAAAAATGTCACTTAGCACGTTCTGCCACTAAGCTCTTCAAATGACGTCGATGCCACAAAATGGTAGATAATGGCAATGGGGGGAGAGGGTGGAATTCACATTTTCTTATGTTGCATAATCGCATGTTTCTTGAATAATCGCAATGAGGGGAATGAAGGGAAATGGCTAACACGCAGAGGGGACGATTGTAAATTACGAGGCATTTGATTGAAGTTGGGCTGAATTAAAAAAAAAATTCCACCAACATTTGAAAAGTTTAGTAGAAGAACGTGCTGTGTGACAAAAAGGTGAAAACGAGAAAATGAGCTGAAATCTAAATTTTAAGTTTATGAAAAAAGGGAAACTTGTTATCGTTAAAGAAGTTAGTACTATATGTTTATTGACACAAAAATCTCATTTTTTTCAAAAATGTCACTTAGCATGTTCTTCCACTAAGCTCTTCATTTGTGAGAGGCTCCATCAAGAGGCTCCAAACAGTATTTATTTTATTCCGAAAATTTAATAATGACTTATTATCGGATGCTATTTTTTTTACATTTCAAAGAATAAATATGTAATATTCCATTTCATTTAAATAGAAGTAAAACATTTCATATTATCATAAAATCAAAGAATCTCTTGCTGTAAAATTTCTTTGCATTTAAACAATACTTAAATTTTTATTGTAAAAAGCACCTAGTCGTGTGGAAATTCAGATTCAAAATTAAATTTTAAGTTTAGATTCAAGTTAAATTTAATATGGTGGTTGGTAGTTGTTTAAAAATTACTAATGGTCTTGAATAACTATTTCCTTCATAAATTTTCCGCTTGTCTTATTGATTCGTAATTGAATGAATGATTAGCATGTAATAAAATCATGACAAATCGAAATCACGCTAATCACCGAACCGAATGGAGTTATTGATTCCGAAATTAGTTCAAGATATTATCAAATAACAATGGAAGACTCACATTAATGCCTCTAATATTGATGGTAAAATAATACTAATGTTAATGGCATATAACGAGATATTTCACTGTACCGTGAATGAGTGATCATTCGAAATCGAATAATTGAGGACTTAAAAATCTATCTTAATTTTAAAAAAGTATCGCCGTATTAAAAGTTAAACATTAAAAAGTATTAAAATTTAAAAAGTGAACCGGAACAAACGTTCTGATTTTCACTGGAACATGAAATTCCAACTAGTTAAATGTTGATGTAATATAGAAGTTCGGTCAAAAGAACTTGTTTCTTGTTTTGTTGAAAAGGGAGATATTAAAATTTTTCTATAAGTGAAGTTTTTTTTTTAAACATTCGATTGCTAAACTTGATTGAGGAATACTGTGGTAGTTGTTGTCGTCGTGTGCCTCCAGGCCATAGCCAGGCCATAACACACTCGTTGGCTTTCACAGTGCTAAATTGGTGTATCCAGTCTGGCTCCGGCAAAATTTTAGAGCGCATGCGTGGTACGTTCGTCATTTCCCACATTTCGTCATTTGGACTTTATAGCTAACTTAGCGACACTCAGGACTTGATGGTTAAATGATAGCGTAGATATAACGTTCCAAATGAGCGTTTGAGTCGTTAAACGGACCAAAAAATCAACTCTAAAGTGGGGGGAGAAGCCAAATAGGAAATCTGTCAAAAGCCTTGTTTTCTTAATATTGGACGCAGTCCTTCCAGTATATAGTGTAATCGTTTCCGGCTGCCTATTTCTAGTCTCCATTAGGAGCTTTAACACAGCCATGCCAATATATATCACATACCATATTGTTTACACTTCTTTAAATGTAGTTACTCAGTTAAAATAACTACAATCAGTTGCCACATTTGGTTGTGGAATACAGTGGTGCATCCAACCGCAACAAACGATCTCCCATTTCACTTCAGTCTTTACTAAACCCGTTCCCCTGCTGGCAAGGTGTAGGTGATACGAGCGTGTTCGAAAGATAAAAAGAAATCCGGCAGGAAGTATAAATCACTCACTTTTTATTATTATCATTACTTTTTAAGGTTCTCTTTTAAAAAGAAAAAGGAATACCTTGTGCTGATTGTAATTTGTACATCGCTAGTTGTGTGTTCTTGGAAGCACGAAGGTGTGGAATTTGTCTGTAGGTTGGCGACTGTGTTTGGCTTGTTTTTAATTGAGAAGTTTTAGAACTCTATTCGAGAAATATTTGTTTTGAATGTAGTTTCTTTATTATTATAATTATTTTTTAAGATTGGTTTTCAAGAAAGGAATGTCCTTTGCTGATTATACATCGGTTTTTGTATATAAACGCGAAAATGTGAAACTCCGGTTCCTGATGTCTATTTAATTTATAATGAATAATTTGCTTTTGGAAAATATAATCTAGAAAGTTGTTTAATTTAATTTATTAATTCGAACCGAATAATTTTAAAGAGGCCATATAGGAAGCCCTTATTTATTTATTATTTTTTTGTCTTAGAAACATTTTAAGCTCCTTATCATTGTTGCAAATCGGTTATTACAAAACAAATTTATGAAGTTTTCAAATTACTATAAAAAGTTTTAAAAAGAAATTTTCGCGTCAATTCAACAATTGAATCAACAGAAATTTCACTACGACAAATAACAAAACTTTTCCTCCATTCAGCCGGATAGATTTCTAGACAACAGCTGTCTATATAGCTGTTTAAACAAGATTTTTTTTTAAAGAAGAATAATTTTTAAAAAATACGATGCGCTTCGCCAATTTCTACAAATATTTGCCAACCAGTCCTTCGTCCTATTTTCTCCCCTTAAAACCGACAAAAGTCGCAAAAAAAGTTGGGAAAAAAATCTTTCTTTATATAAAAAGATGGTGTAAGTTTTTTTTTTAGAAAATTGCGAAGAATTATTTCCAGGAAATCTGATGGATTGATTGATGCGGATGACACGCAGTTTGCCATTCCTTTTTTGTCTGTCTACTTTTATTGGCTCTCTCTGTAGTTATTTTTTTTTGTCTGGGAATGTTAAAGAAATGAACGCTGTGTTATTTTTAGACTTCTGCCATTCGCGAAATTACTCAACGACATATTTTTTTTATTTTAATTTCTTGGTTTTTTTTTTTTGTATTGTGATGTTTGTTAAGTATTGTATACCAATTAACTTTGTAGAGTTGATATACATTCCGTGGTGTTTGTAGAGTAGCTTATTTTTTGGCGGGTAAGAAATCTGATTGTGGTAAAAAAAAATATGTGTTGCTCTAGTGCGACGTTTCGAACCACACCGTAAATGGCGAAAAATTACACATTAAAAAAAACTAACAAAAAATTGCATTAGTGACATTTTCAAGTAAAAAGAAATTTAAATTTTTATCTGTTTCAGTTTCAAATGAATCTTTGTAATGATTCTGAAATTGTAAATCAGAATATTGGTGTTTTCGGAAAATCATGAATACTAATTAATTTATTTTTGTCATACTTACTTTAAAATTTATTTAAAACTCATTATTTCAAAGATCGATAAATATTTTGAAAGACTCTTAAAATATATTTCCAATATAATTCTTACTCTGTTCCTGATCTGGAAAAGAACAAGAACTACAAATATCTATCATATAAGTTAACTTACTTTACACCTAGAAATTTTTTACGTTCGTATGATGCAGTGGCAAGTGTCTGAATAAAAATTATGTCCTACCTTTGGGGGGAAAAACGCTTTATGAGCGATGATGCCACCGTTTTTACAAAACACCGACTGTGTATTAAAAAAAAATATTACCCCAAAATTAGGGACAGTTTCCTCCAAACAGGTGCTCCGTCACTGTCAGAAAGTTGAAGAACGTCACTTACCTGACGTTTTTACCTGAAGCAGTTTTTTTTACTTTGGACTTACGTAGATCGTGGTATTTCTGTATCAATTGTGCAGACTGAAAGTCAGCAAAATAACGAAGAGTGAGTTTGAACAATTCATTTAAATTTTTTTTACCCTGTTTAGCTAAAAATGAAGATAATAAATAAAATTTTTTAAATTCCAGACATTGGGAGGGTAATAAGAGATGTTTATTAATTTTCCTTTTCGATGCAAAAAATAATGTGATTTAGCTGGTGTTAGTTTTTTAGAAAATGGCAAAAAAGTATTTCCAGGAACTTTGGATAGATTGCGAATGACAAGTAGCTTTTTATATAGTAGTTGGTCATAAATGGAATATGGCTAACTTAAGAATATTACTTTGCAAAATATTCATTATTTTATCTACTCCTCTCAAACCAGTGCATGATATAAACATATTTAAACTTCTCTTCGCAACAAACGTTGTCTTCAAAAATGCAAAATATTTGCGATCCACAACTTTTTTAGAACGTATGAGTAAGTCTCCTTACCTGCACCCGTCTATGAAACAACACGTCACAATCATTATGCATTGATTGAGAAAAACTGTGTCAACTGAGCACGACAATGTGCTGTCAAATGTGCTGTTAGTTTGTATTGTTTCCAACTTCGTGTTTTCTGTGTAAAAGAGGTAAATTAGTATAATTCTTCATTGTTTACCTGTTTAACTAAAAGGTGATTTTTTAGGATTCGCCTCTACCATAGTGTGTTGAAAACCGATCAATGCACAAAAACTATCATTCGTATGAAAATGTTTGTTTAAGTTGTTTGGGTAAATTAACAATATGTATTACATAAGTCTATCGTATCAATATCAGGTTTTGTAAAAATCCCAGGAACTTTACTATTTGGAATTTAACAAAAATTTCATGTTCAAGGAAACTATTATGTATCTTTTAGTAAAAAATATAATTCACGAGTTATAGTTTAATAATAAAGTGAGTCAAAAATCGGAAATTGTTTTAGTCACAGTTCAGAAACACTATAAAACTGTATTTTACAACCTTGTGTTGAAATTTCTGGCTTTCTCAACATTGGCACCATTTTTTTTAAACGTTATTAACTTATAGAGTCTGCTACAACGTTTAAGGTATTTGTGATTTTAGCAATTGCTAAGTTACTCCTTATAGTAGACTCACTCTTCCTAGCCTTACAAATCCTAATAAGTTACTGAACTAAACTTAATTTTCAACGAACTATTGCTACGTTGAATTAATTTAATTTTACGCTGAAGTCAAACCTTATTTTCCCAAATTCAGTTATTCTCCTTTTGTATATTCATTTAAATTATTTCTTTAAGTCAAACAAAATCGTACTCGTTTCGTCTTGTAAGCAGCGCCATTTCAGTAACGGCCTCCCATAAGATGTCCTGGTGTATTTGACTTTATACAGTGTCTGTCTGTCGGAATGGTCCTTTTGCGTGGAAAGTAGGGTCATTTGAAGTTACAGTTGCTCTTTTTAGCCGCTGGATTACGACAACAGTAAATAGGAGTACGGACACGTGCTTATCGAGAATTGCTCGGGGTTCGTTTCCAAATTTATAAAATTAATTTTCATTTCGAATTTTCCCTTCACAAATGAATCGTCTAGTGTAAAAATGGGTTGTTTTCATCAGAGAATTTTCCACCATGTTCTGCTCTTAGAGTTTTAGTAAAAGTAATATTTAGATTGCAAATCTTAAAAATAATTGGGATTCTAACTAGTTTCGTCTTCGCTAAAATGGTACTAAACTATTCGTATGTGCTTAATAGATTTAGAGATAATTGTAATTTGTACAAATAGACACCTAAAAATCAAAAAGTCACCTAAAATTGTAATCTTTGAAAAGAAAATTTAAATTATAGAAATGTTAACCGGAATGTGCTCGAGATACATTTAGCAAATTACATTTACCGTTATTTGTCTGATGGATACAGACGTATAAACCCGTCACATGACTGTCAGGTTTCCCCACAAACACACATAATTTTTTTTAAATTATAATTTTTATAATTTTACAAATTTTGAAATTTGAAGTATGGAAGAGTCATTTAAAATCTTTTGCAGCAGAAATTTAAAATAATTTAAAGTGGAAAGGTTAATGAATTGAAATTTAATTTAGCTTTATTAATTTTTTAAAAATTAATAAAGCTTTATTAATTTTTTAAAAATTAATAAAGCTAAATTTTTAGTTTTAAAATACAAACAAGTTTACACTTCAGTTAGTTTGCCCCAACCTCAACACCTCAAACAAATTATGGTTTTCAATTGATCAAGATTTCAATTTAACCAACTAAATGTTTTGACAAATTTAACAAATGAATATTATGAATACATTTTTGCTCGCTGAATTGAAAAGATGTAGAAAACGAGATCGAGGGTTGAAACAAAATAAACAATTCTTCCACCGGAGAAAAGACCATACCTGCAAGTTAAGCGTTGTTGAGTCATTACCACTAACACGTATAAGATAATCTATCTTATTTTGAAAGTCAGTAAGCATAACTACATTAGAACTATGTCAATATTTACTGTTTATTTTACGTTGGCGTTTAATGAAAGGAATTTTCTTCATTTTCTCAAAAATCGCGTTTTGATACTTAGAAACGGTCTTTTTTCTTACAGCAGCGGCAGAATTGCCCAGCATTGTTACTGACCACCGCTAGTGGACGCACCCCTGAAATCGGTGAAATAGCACTGCGGCCACTCGTTGTTGGCTTAGACCTAATTACGTCTGTGAGGGCGCATCTAATTCCACGCCCCGGCCCGATAACGGGGCTGTAATAGCCCCACGCACGTCGGGTAATTAGATACTTGTCGAAACACAAATAAGGCGGTTACTCGCCACTCGATTAGCCGGCCTTTTCTTTGTGTTTTGTTAGATGCCTTGAGGGAGGTTGTGTGGTCTTTTTATATGGGATGAAATGGAGTTAAATGGTATGTCTTGACTCTTGTTAGAGTTGGTGTAAAAAAGTTTGTTTTAACATTTCGTTGACCGGTGGGTTGTAATTGAGTCGTCAGAGAGTGGCTAAGTAGACAGAGTCAGGACAACATTGGCGATATGAAAACCCGCGTTCACCACAGGCATTATTCTGGGGAACGCCTACACAAGAGTGAAATCCACTCCAGTAGGAGAAGTGCATTTTCGACACTGGCAAGGAGTGATATTAACTCAAACTGAGTTAAAACCACTCGTTTGGAGTGATCCTGTCGGAGGTTTAACACACAACGGATCCACTCATCTAGGAGAAGTGCATTTTCTAGACTGGATGAGTGAAAATTAACTCAGACTGAGTTAAAATCGCTCGTTCATTTTAAGAGTGTAGTTGATCGGCCTGTTGACCTGAAGGAATCTAAATTGTTACAAACTGTGAAAGGAATTTGTTTTCTCCAAATTGCCAAATCTACTTCTTGCCGTGATTCGTTTGTGCTTGAAGCTAGGCTTGCAAGGATAAACATGGCCTTCGCTAAATCTGGCCACTTCCTCCAAGACGTTACCGAACGTTATCTTCCCTCTTCAGGGATTGGTTAAGCATGAAACGTGGGCACAAAAAACCAATCAACGATTGTGAAATTACGTTCGGTAACGTCTTGGAGAAAGAGTGTCGATGTTTGGCGAAGGCTCATATGCTCCGTATGCCTTGCTTGAGAAAAAAATCGACAACTCGATAGTGTGTAACTTTCTATTTTTTTCCCTGGTGCACTGTAAAAAATTTCCTTAACTTTCCGTATATATACCAGGAACTTTCCTGGCTTTTTCAAGTATCCATCGCTTCGGGATAAGTTCCTGGGATTTTCAGGTTTTCCCTTTCAAATCTGGCAACGTTTGCTATGAACCGCTGCCTCGCTCAAAATCAGTTGTTTTGCAACGGCCGAGTGGTTAAGACATCCGCCTAAGGATTCAGCCTTCTCAAGAGTGCTGGGGTTCGAATCCCACCTACTGCCAGTCATCTTATAAATCGGATATCTGTACTGGGAAAGAGTAGAAAATCCAATTCGTGACGGATGGGCCCGAGTACACGGGGACAGACGCGCTCGTTAAATCTGTGGAGTCCAAAGTAGCCTACGATGTCGCTCGAAGTTCAGTTGGGCGCCCGCTCAGTTTCCAGAACGGTTCCAGGTCTTTTCTAGAAAGGTTCCTGGTATTTTCCAGAGAAGTTACTGGATCTAAGTGGGATTGTTTCTATGTTTTTGGGGAAGGTTACTGATATATTCCAGGAGCATTACTGGTAAATATTGGGCAGCTCAGCTGCCCATTATTTCCCAGTAACGTTCCTGAATTTTTTTACAGTGTGGGAGTCAATTCCATATTCTATTTTAAAATAAAATGGCTTCACATGAGGTTGTGAAGCCAAAATGGGTAGTATATGTCCCTGTCTGGTAACAATGCCAAGCCAAAGAAGAAAATGTTAATTGTTTTTTTAAAAAAAGTTGTTTTTTTTTTGCTCCAACAATTAGCAAACTGTTTAGCTTTGATTGGGAATAATCATCATTTTTTTAAACCAGCGGGTGACCGAGCTCTCTGCTCGGAGAAAACAGGTATCGAAGATAACTCGAAGATTTAAATTTTCAATTGCGATTGATCAAAACAATACATGCCATTTGTTCATTTCGCTAACTTTGTTTAGTTTCTTAAAAATGAACAGCTTATGATATAATGGGCAGTCTCGATTCGGAGATTGGTATTTCGTTGAAAAGCAACGAAAATGTCGAAATGTGGTTAACATTCCATTTCATACTTCATTCAACTCGATAGGTATAGCAACCATACGTTAAATTTTCAAGATCGCCAAAAATCGCCAATGAACAGAATATATGAATATAATATCATCGTTGTATGTACTAATTAGTTAAATAGTTTTGAAAAGTTGAGATTTTTATGGTAATGAACATCTTACTAACTTCTTTAACGATAATAAATTTCGCCTTTTTCATAAACTTTAAATTTAGTATAATATATTTTCGAATAAATGTTCACTTTTTTAAAAGTTTCATTCTATCAGACAAAATTTCTTGCAAATGATCGAATTTCAAAAGGTTTTTTTTTCGTAAAAAACTTTTATTTCCTTTCATAGAACAAAAAATGATGCACAACGTTCCAATTTTCTTGTGTTTAAATCTCTTATAGGCTGCTCGAAAGTTATTATTTTAATTAATTTAATTATTTTTAATTTCTCAAGTAATGTTAATTTCTGTTTTCATAGCTGAAACTGAAATCATAACTGAAAAGTGAAAAATGGTCATAAGTATTTTGGTCTCTCCATTAACATTTATAGATCGATGAAATCACTGGAAGAATTGGAGCCAAGTAAAAGTGCCAAATTAGAAAAGAAGCCAAATAGTTGTCCTCTGAGCGGTTGCAACGGCCGCGTTTTCTTAACATTCGGTAGTACATCCATTAATATGCATCCATGTTTCTGAAGGGTAATGGCAACACAATTAAATAAACATTTTCAATTTTATTTATTTTCGTTGAAAGTTTTATTTAATTTTTTAGCAGATGGCATCAGGAAAGTAGCCATTATGGCGAACTTATGAAGTTTGAAAATATCCTATCTGTAACTCCGAACTGCTTCACCGTAGCACTTCAAAACCGGTGCCAATCGATTCGTCGTGGCCAAAAACCCCAGACCCCCAAGTTTACCGGAGTTTATTAATTCTGGGGCGATTTTCGACTTGGAACCAATTCCTCGTATTATAGTATAAGATAGATCTTATTGAAATTTTCCTTTGGATTAATACTTTTAGAGACCCTACTAATTAAAAGTTTTGGGACACTTTGAATTAGTACTTCAGGTTAATATAAATAATAGCTTTTTGTTTGTTTCATTTTTTTATATTTCATACTATTTGAATTGAACATAAATGATCGTAAAACAAGCTGCATTATTAAACTGAAACTCATCAACAACAAAAAAAAAGACTTTGTCAAATGATCAATTTTTCTAACAGGTTTTGTTAAATGTTGGCGTTTCTATGTTTCAAAAGATTTATTTTATCAATTTTCGATCGCCCCCTTTGGGTAATATAGGCTTTGTCATAACTCCTAATGCTTCAAGCGATCAGCATTTAAACTTTATTGTCAATTGATTCTTGTCACTTTAGGAGAAAATCTATTTTTAATAGGTGGAAATATATGTTTGCCCTTAATGTTCTTGTTACATCGAGATTCGGAGCGACTTTAAAGCGATATGGAAACAATAAAGTTTTTAATATAAAAAAACAGCGCTCGGTTATTGAAGTTATTTGTAATCGGAATTTGCAGGGGTCGGTGTAAGTCTTGCACTTAGAATTTAAAGTTTTTGTTCTTCTTTGTTGATGTATAAACTCGTTAAATGATTTTTAAATGTATTATTCATGTATAACAACTTACAAATGTCAAAATATCATGTGGTAATATATAAATGATTTATATTAAAGCGTCCACAAAAATTTAATATGCTTGACAAATAGTTTGGATGCAAACAAATTTATTTGGTGTAAGAATATAACTCAAACGATATCTAACAAATTGGTAAATTTAATTGTTTTCTTTGAAATAATTAATTATGCATTATATTTGATTCTAAAATATTGCTGATTTGGTTTATTTTTATAGAGTAATATAAATAATTTGTCCTTACATTTTATTAACAATTGACATCCCAAAATAACATATTCTAAGAATGAAAAGTACTCTGT
Source organism: Hylyphantes graminicola (assembly GCA_023701765.1). Taxonomy (NCBI): domain Eukaryota; kingdom Metazoa; phylum Arthropoda; class Arachnida; order Araneae; family Linyphiidae; genus Hylyphantes; species Hylyphantes graminicola. Next base: position 54,457,914 of record CM043119.1, read on the forward strand.
TAAAAATATCGCACTTGTTCCACTAAAAAGAAAATGGTTTGTAGTAGCTGCAAAGACGGAGTGGTGAAACGTTTAGCTACATTTTGGATTTTAGGTTTAACTAGTTTCCAGATTTCTAAAACGAAAACCTGTTCCTGCGGCAAGTAGAAACCATTTTTTTTGGTGAAACCAAGCACGAAATTATTAACAATTTAAATACATCATCAACAAACACTTTAAATTTATAATTCATCCGCCGATGTAAATAATTCTGACACACATTTTATCCAAACAATAAAAAAACACCTCTCCCCACTCAAAAACTACACATAAAAAGACTCTATTAAAACTACCTATAATCAAGATGGGGTCCTGTTTTTGCCAACCGTCATTATTGGCTTGGTCCTAATCACTTCTGGTTTTACACTATGTTTGTTAGTATATTCGATTTTACGGTGAAACGTTTCACGATATTTTCAGTTGAACCATTTTCCAGACTTGTTCGATCAAATTCAAAAACTATATATAAACTTTTCACTACACAACTGTTGCAGCTAGTAAGAACGATTTTTTTTGTGTGTGAAACCTAGCCCGGCATTTTTAACAGCGTAAATACCTTATCAACAAACACTTATCATTTGAATTTCACCCACATATCCGGTTGCATTGGGTGCCTATTCAGGTGTTGTCTCGTCACCTGACAAATGGTTCTAAAATACGACGTCCGTTGCCAATAGCCCTTGTGTAGCTCTAGTGCGACGATAATTCAAACCTAACCTAACCAAATCATCCACATATCCACCTATGTAAATAATTCTGCCACACATTTTTCCCCAAACAATAAAAAAAAAACTCTCCCCACTCAAAAACTACACATAAAAAGACCATAATAAAACTTCCCATAATCAAGATGGGCTCCTGTTTTTGCCAACCGTCATTAGTCAGGACTTGGTCCTAATCACTTCTGGCTTTACACTATGTTTGTTAGTATATTTAATTTGACAGTATTGCTAATTTCGATGGTTTTGATATAGTTCAATAAGAGAATTTTTCTTGCATGTTATTAACTTCTGATATCCAAAAAATAACAGATTCTATCAAGGAAAAGTACGCTGTTAAAAATATCGCACTTGGTTTCACAGAAAAAAAATAGTTCCTAGTATGGCTGCAGGGACTACATGGTGAAACGTTTCACGATATTTTCAGTTGAATTCAGTTCGAATATTCCACCTATTAACTTTGTCTTTTCACCTGCAACTGGTGCACGTAAGAACTTTTTTTTTTTTTTTTTTCTTTTTTTTTTTTTTTTTTTGTAAGAACCTTTTTTTTTTTTTTTTTTTTGTGAAACCTAGCCCGGCATTTTTAACAGCAAACACTTAACATTTAAATTTCATCCACATATAAACCTATGTAAATAATTCTGGCACACATTTTAACCAAACAATAAAAAACAAACCTCTCCCCACTCAAAAACTACACATAAAAAGACTAATAAAACTACCTATAATCAAGATGGGCTCCTGTTTTTGCCAACCGTCATTAGTCGGGGCTTGGTCCTAATCACTTCTGGTTTTGCAGGACGCACGGGACGCAACCATCCCGTGCGTTTTTATACACATAAAAATACGCTCTTGGATGGCTTATGTTGGATTATGAAGCTAATGTGCATAGCAAAGGGTTAAATTAAAACATGGCCGTAATGGATGGGACGTAATGGGATCTGACGTACTATTCCGTCCGTTTGTTTGACGGTTAAAATTTTTCCCGTTTGGTATTTTTGTGAATTGTTTGGGTATGAATTTTTTTTTGTTTTATCAAGTTAAATTTGTAGGAAGAAAGAAATAAACTTGAGGTTGTTTTCTTTATGATTGTTGAATCGGTTATTCGGTGGCTCGGGATTGAATTTTTTGGTTTTGGTAAAATGCCCCTTAGGTCTCTTTAGGTATGTCATTAAGGATTATTTTTTTTTATTATGGAGGGGGGTTTGGGGGTTATCTGAACGGAAAATGTCTGTGGAGGGGGGTGGGGTTCTGTTGTCATCTGAGAAATTTTGTTTTGGAGGGGGTGTGTGATTTTTTAGAAATGGTATTTTTTTTTTTTTTTTTTTTTTTTTTGTGTTTTGTGTTTGTGGAGAATTTTGTTACAAAATGACATTAAATATGTAGTGTGTTACTAGTACATTTGTAGTAAAATGTACTAATACTTTTATTTTTTTTTATTGCTTTGTTTAATTTGTGATTGTTGGCCAAACATATTTCTTCTTCCGTGCCAGATTTCAACTCAAAGTATCTTCCACCAATTTTGTTTTTTGATAATGGATAATAAACAAAACATTAATATAATTAAATAAAATTAAAATAAACAAAAAATAAATAAATAATAAATCGTCGTATTTATTGATATGTTTGTTTTTAAATGTTAGTTAGTATAAATTATGTATGTATTTTAGAAAAAAATTAAAACTTAACATTAAAAGCACTTTTCATTTAAAATAAAAAAATATTTTATGAAGTTATTGCAAATATAAATTTATTTCCACCTTTTCATTATGAATTAAAATTAACTAAATTTTAAGTAAATATCATGCATAATTTCTTCCTATATTCAGCATTCTCAAAGCACATGAAATCTACTTAATGATATTTGAAATTTTTACATATCGATTTTGCAACTTTAGATTACTATTTATTGTTTATTTTACCACATAGTTCTGATATCCTTTTTAAGGATGAAAATTACAAATATTTTATTATTTTTTTTAGTTAATTAAATAATGCACTGCTTTATATTTTTCTCTAATACTCATCATATTTCAACACTCATTTCTAAAAATTAACCAAAGAAAAAACAACTATTTACGATATTAATGTCATTTATGTCTAGTAAGGAGGAGGGGCAGTAAAGAAGAAAGCAACTCTTTAGTGTAGAAATATCCATTTAATGAAGTGCAGCTCTGAAGAATTACATCCTCTCTCCACCCTTACCGCCTTTACTAGTGACAAAAAGATGGCGGTTAAGGGCAGAGTTTCAATAAGTGGCCGATAGATGGCGCTGATACAACACTCTGCTATCCTGACGTTTGTCGTCCCGACAAATAGCAATTGAATAAAATAAAAACATTCTATCTAAATATTAAAAGTAAACATGTAGCAAGATAAAAGTTAAACGTAAACACTTAGCAAATAATACACATAAATTCACTACTAATACTGAAAAGAACTATAAAAATTAGCATAAACAAATAAAATACTTTTAAGCATTTCTCTAGAAAATTATTCTAAACTCACTTTAAAATTCTCTTTTGAAAATTATGAAATAGAAGAAAACACTTATAAAATTAACTTAGCAAGTAAGTAAAAATAAATTTTAAAGTCTGTGCAAAAAGTTCTTAGCACAATTTGGGAGAGTAAAAAAATAAAGTTCTGGACTTCAGAAAGTTTGTAGAATAAAAGTCAAAGTTCAGGTTTTTGCCCAACTCTTCATTTGGTCGGCAGATGTGGATGTGCATGTTGGTCCTTCACCTGTACCGGTCTTGCGTACATCATATCTGTCGTTTGGGCGAACTTTAGTCACGACGTATGGGCCAAAAAACTTTTGACGAAGTTTTAAGCCTGTCCCGAACTGAGTACGTTTGATGGCGACTATATCATCAAGTTTGTATTTGGTAGCAGTCTTGCGACGAGTGTTATAGTTGTGTCTGCTCTGTTCTTGTTGTTGCAATATATTTGCTTTGGCTTCTTTGCGAATTTGTTGTTGATGTTGGACGACTGAGTGTATATGTTGTTCTTCTAAAATTTTCTTGATGTTAAGATCTTCTTTATTTTTCATTTTAACTCCTGTTAGAAGCTCGAAGGGTGTGTACTTAGTAGCTGAAGAGATAGTGCTGTTACTTACACGTTGTACAGCTGGTATGTGCTTGAACCATTTGTTCGGATCATCAAGGGATAACTTGGAGATAACTGGAATTAGCGTTCCATGGAATTTTTCAACCTGACCGTTTCCTCTTGGCTGACCTGTAGTGATTGTGATATGTTCAATCTTCTCATCTTCGCAGTATTTCTTGAATTCTGTTGCAGTAAAAGCTGATCCGCGATCTGATATTATTCGTCTAGGATTTCCAAAGGTGGTTTGCTGAAGTTGAAGTTTGTCCAGAGCGTCTTTTGCAGATGTTGACTTGACAGGATATATCCAAATGAACTTTGTAAAGGCATCTACCACAGTGAATATGTACTTGTAGTTTTTGTTTGTGCTTGGCAGTGGCCCTAGAAAATCTATATGGTATGTGTCTAATGGAATGTCACCTTTAGGAATGGGATGGAGAAATCCTTCTTGTTTTCCTGTTTTTCGTGAGGCAAGTATGCATTTTACACAGCTGGATATTACGTTTTCGACAGTTTTACGTATGTTTGGGAAATAAAATTGTTGTTTAATTAAAGCTTCAGTTTTATTGATACCAAAATGTCCTTTATTGTGTTCAATTTGTACGATTTGTTTTTGCATGTCTTGTGGTATTACTAAAAGCTCTTGGTCATTGACTATTTTGTAAAGAATATTATTTTTGTATTTGTATTCTGATGTTGGAGAGTGTTCTAGTAGTTGTTTAATACTTAGTGTGAACTCATCTTTTGACTGAGCTTCGCAGATTTTTCTGGTTGTGTCATCAACTTGTATTGTCATGACAGGATAACGGCTAAGTGCGTCGACATGTTTCATCTGCTGTCCTGGTCTGTGAATTAGTTCATAGTCGAAATCTTCTAGCAACATTGCCCATCTGGCAACTCTAGGAGGCAGTTCTTTTTTGGACATTGTTTTTTGAAACGCTTGGCAGTCAGTGAAGATTTTGAATTTGGTACCAACAAGATAGTGTCGAAATTTCTTTAATGATTCTACTATTGCTAAAACTTCTAATTCATATGATGTATACTTTTCTTCTTGTGGTGATGTTTTACGACTCATATAGTGAATGGGATGCAGGTTGTTCTCGTTGTCAGCTTGAAGCAAAATAGCACCAAAACCTTTTGATGAAGCATCACAGTGTAATTGTAATGGTGAGCCCTGTTTGTATAAGTGTAACACAGGTTCTGTGGAGAGTGCTTGTTTTAGTTGTAGAAAAGCTTGCTGTTGTTCTCTGCCAAAGTGAAAAGGTGTGTTGTTTCGTAAAAGATCACTTAGTGGCCTTGCAATGGCTGCATAGTTCTTTATGAATTTTCTAAAGAATGAAGTCAGACCTAAAAAGGATTGAATATCTTTCGTCGTTTTAAGCTGAGGGAAACTTAAAACAGCATTTGTTTTGTGGGACGATGGTCGAATTGTACCTTTTTCCAAGATATGTCCGAGAAAAGTTATTTTTCGTTGTAGAAAATTGCACTTTTTGAAATTAAACTCAAGTCCATAGTCCGAAGCAACTTGTAAAACTTTTTTCAGCTTTTGTAGACCTTCGAACTCATCAGATGAGGGTATAATCAAATCATCAAGATAGAGAATCAAAGTTCCATCTTCTAAAAGATCTCGAAAAACAATTTGGATAAATCTTTGAAAAACAGATGGTGCGTTGCATAGTCCAAAAGGCATCTTTGTGAACTCGTACTGTCCGTCTGGTGTTACAAAAGAAGTGTATTTGCGACTATCTTCATGAACATCAACGTGATAGAAACCATTTTTTAAGTCAAGGTTCGAATAGACAGAAGCACCTTGTAATTTGTCAAAAACGTCTTCGATGAGGGGTAAAGGAAATCTTTCTTTTACGATATTCCGATTAATCAACCTAAAATCTATGGCTAAGCGCGTTGAACCATCTTTCTTCTTACACAAAACTATTGGTGCACAGAAATCTGAAAAACTTTCTCGAATTATTTCACTTTGTAACATTTCCTTAATTTGTTTATTTACCTCAATTTTTTCTGACAATGCAAGACGGCGTGGTCTTTGAAATATAGGTGTGTCATCCGACAGAATTAATTTCATTTGATAATTAGTACTTTTAATTTTATTCGGTTTATAAGTTTTAATCATCTTCATAATAGTGTTTCGTACATTCGCATCAGATATGTGAGAAAATTCATCTTCAAAAAGCGTATCATCACTTACAATACTAAATATTGGATTGGTCCCCATAGTGTCTAATGGTTTGTTTACATTTTGCAATATGGGCTTGTCCCCTTGTACGTCTGAAGCGAAAATTTGGTGTTCGTAAGTTTCTAAATCTGTTAATTTGTTAGATTTATATTCTTCAATCAAATGTGAAAAACGTTTCTTCATATCCGTATTATTAACGTGTGTGAAATATAAGTCATTACCGTAGTCACAATCCATTGCGGACGTAAGATCATTCGCCGAAGTGTGTTTTACGGGAAAATAGGCTAAACCTTTACCGGTAGCGTTGTCAAAATTTAATCGGTTCGACACATCATCTCGTTCCGCTAAAAAAAATCTACTCTCTTCGTACTCGAAGTGAGCGGGCGAATTTGCATTCGATAGCTCCTCCTTTGCCTCTGATTGGTTGTGGCTTGCTTGGAGCTCCACCTTAATGTCTGGTTGAGAGGCGATTGGCGCGTCGTCTCTTACGCTCTCTTGCTGCGGCGACACAGAGTCGGCGATGAGTTTCGGTGTTGTAGACATTTCGTCTGCGACTTGTTTCGGAGCACTGTGAATAGTATTTTGACATTTGTTTTTTATTTCCTGGTGCAGGATTTCTGTTTTCGGAGAGAGTGTACTTTCATTTTGTGTTATTTGTGATGTTTTAAGCTCATGGAAAATAGAAGGAGGGATTATTAGATTTGAAAATAAACTCTCGCAGACAGCTGCGTCGTATCTCTTTGGTTGTCTATGTGGCAACCCGAGAAAAACCTTGGCGGATTTGGCGGTGTACGTGTCGCCAAATGCAGAAACTAATGTGATTTCTTCGTCATATGTTGTTGTTTTGGGTAAACAATCGGCTTTGACACAAATATGAGTGCATCCACTGTCAATAATAGCGCGCGTATATTTATTATTAAGTAGTACATTTTCATATTGAAGGGAACCGTGATCACGTGGTTTGGGTGCTGTTGGAGCTATTTGTAATACTGGACTGTTATTCTCGTGTGACTCGTTTTCAGATCGTTGGTTGTTTACATTGCGTTGATTGAAGCGAGTATTATTTGTTCCACGGGAATTTTGATTTTGTGGTCTACGAAAGTTATTATACGGTTGCCGATTATTGTATGGTGATCTGTTGTTTTGTTGATAGGTGTTATTGTTGTGTTGGCGACGGTTTACTTCGCTTAGAGATTTACGCTGGGATGTAAAGTATATATCAACTTTTTGTGCAAGATCATTTGGCTTTAGCCATTCTTCGCCTTGTGTGACAGCTATGTATGACTGAGTCTCTCGGTCAAGTGTAGAATACAATTTATCTGAAACCATTAATTGGCATAAAGTATCAAAGTCACTGACGTTTCTAATCTTGCAATAATATGCGAAAGTTGTTTGCAATCGTGAAGCAAACTGCGTGTGTGACTCATCTGCGAGTCTTTGCATACGGCGAAAATTAATTAGGCAATCCTGTGCGGTTGGTTGGAACTGACGTAGCACTGTATTTTTGACTTTTTCGTAGTCTTGGATATCATTATCCGAAATATTTAATAAAATGTGATTTGCTTTTTCGCCTAACATATTTATAAGTATTTCTGACTTTAATAACTCATCCGAAATATTCTTCGTATTAAATGCTCGTTCTAACGATGCGAAAAATAAGCTGTAATTTTCTGGACGGCTAGGGATTGGCATTGAAAGAGTTTTAACAGAACGAATAAGATTTTCGATGTTAGGTGAATCATCGGTTTCGGAACTTTTCGAAATATTATGCTGAGTTTCGGCATTGTTTTGAAGGGAAGCTAGTTCTATATTTCGTTCGATTTGTGCGAGTTTTACTTTTTCGACTTCTAATTTATTTCTTTCGATTTCTAGTTTAACATTTCTGTCATCTACCGTTTGTGCAATTAAATTTTTAACGAATTCGTTATCTTTCGTGTAGGTCTCACTGGACTCAATTAGCTCTTTAATTTTAGTTAACGTGGAATTTTCTGGAAGTACGATGTCCAATTCAAAAGCAACTTTCACTAAATCTTCTTTTTTAGTATTTTTATACATCTTGAATAGAAAAATAAGAAAACTTTTACCTTTGTGGTCGATTTTGGTTTTGTTTCGTCGGCGATGTAGTAGAATTTCTTACGTGCTCTGTGGACGATGTATTCCGTTTTATGGAGGGTAGTTTTGTTTTTCGGATTGACGTGCTGTGGACCTCGTCGTCGTGTGTCGTCTTCTGCTTAGCGGCTGAAGATGGATGACTCACGGGTGGCGTCTTCTGCTTAACGGCTGGAGAAATACCACTTTACGATGGGGTCGACGATGGCGAATGCGATCTTCGGCTTGGCGGCTGAAGAAGGAATCGCTTGACGATGGCGCAGGAAGTTCCTTTTGAAGCGGGAGTTTTCACTTTTTTCGTGACGATGGCGATTTTGGCATCGCTGATTTATTGCAGTGTAGATAAAAGTTCGTTTTTGTGCATGAGTTCGTGATTGCCCACCGTGGAGAGGAACTTTATGTCTGAACCTCGTGGGACTTGAACTTTCGTTTTGTAAAAGTTTAAATTAAAATTTTTTAAAATATATCGATTTTTGCGACGAGAGGCGGGTGGCAAGGCGGCGGTGAGCCCCCATGTCTAGTAAGGAGGAGGGGCAGTAAAGAAGAAAGCAACTCTTTAGTGTAGAAATATCCATTTAATGAAGTGCAGCTCTGAAGAATTACATCCTCTCTCCACCCTTACCGCCTTTACTAGTGACAAAAAGATGGCGGTTAAGGGCAGAGTTTCAATAAGTGGCCGATAGATGGCGCTGATACAACATTTATTCCAACCGGTGTTTCTACCTCTTAAACCACTACATTTATGCTAATGTGTCTCGTTTATTTAAATATAAACAACACCAAAACTCGTATTAATATCATTAATAATAATTTAATATAACTAGCACAACTGCGGAAAAGCGCCGCCCAAATGAAACTAAAATCAAATTATCCTCAAAAATACAACAAATTATCCGCTTGGTAACCCACCCAAACACTCTTCCCTGTCAACCCGGAGATTGAAAAGAAAATTAGTATTAAAAAAACCAAGTCCCCCTCTGTAAAACATTATTCAAGGTAATTTGAGAAAGAGCAGAAGGCAGCCCCCTCTAAAAATCACGGCAAAAACACGCATTTTTGATACACAACCCATTGGCTCGCAAATTGGCGTTGTGCGAGGAAAACACGAAGTAGCGTGATTATCGAGGTTAAATAGGATTGAGGTGGTGCTGGACTGAAAACAATGCAAAGACTGGTTTGCCAAGTGATGCCGTGATCTCTATTTTATGAGCCCAAACAAACCACTTGGCGAATGATTTGGCTCCACGTTGCACTCAATGAACTAATCAACAACAATGAAAAAATACTTTTAAAGGGAAATAAATTTTATTTAAACAGAACTTATACACCATTAAAAAGTTTGGTGCAAGATTGCGCCGGTGAATCCTGGATCTTTCTTGCAGTCCTATTAGAGTGTGGATTTACCGATTTTGTGGTAGACCATAACTTTGATGCAGCGCAAAAATAATAAATCAACATATCGTGGTGGCAGCTAGAAAGTTCCAGGATTCCATTGCAATATTGCACCAAATTTTTAACAGTACTTCTTACCCTTACCCATTTCAGTCCCAGTGATGCCATTTGGCATCATCATGTTTCAGATCATAATTTTTAAAAAATAATACGGCTGACATCTATTGGGATCAATAAAAAATATTTTCCAAAAAAAAAATTGTAAGAATCGAATGATGTGCTTTTGATATCATAAATGGCTACAGATGATCAGAAAAAAAATTCTAAAATGATGATGCCAAATCATCATTGGGACTGAAAGGGTTTAAACCGTGCAACTACTCATTATTCGAGTTTTAAAAAGCTGATTTTAAATTTAAATTGAGCGTTTTGCGCGATTCACGTCTTTTAGGAAGCATTGTATAAAATCGACTTGGCTACTTTTCGGCTGCTTCACTTCTTTTCCCTCGCCAAGCATTTCCCTCTTCTTTAACCCCCCACGAGCTTGATGGATAAAAAAGCTAAATGCTTGTGATGTGTGAAGCCCTTACTTATAAATATTATTGCACCGAATCTCCCGCACTTTTAATAAATCCGGCCAATATGAGGGCCCCGTGATTTAGGGCTTCATTCCGCGGATGGAAACGGATTCATAATTACTCAAATAAAAGAAGAGTTCGTTTCTGGACTGCGTAAGGCGGCCGTGCAAACAAATGAGATCCGACACATTTTTGCGGTTTAATTACTTTTATAGCTCGGGTGGCTTGAAAAAGCCGTAAACAAGTAAAAAATGCGCCGGGAGTGTGATTTATATTTTGAATAACTTGTATAATTTCTTGTGAAATTTTAGCTTTTTTTGAAAATGTTTTTTTATTAACTGTTAACTTTTTTTCTGAATGGCATGTCAATGAAAAAGTTTATTTTTTAAATGGCGTAACGACATTAAATCTCCTCTATTTTTATTTTACAGGTGAATATTCATAACGTAATTTTATTAGTGAGTTTATCCTCATTTTTGGTTGCTTGTAAATGAACGTTAACAACTGCATCTTAAGAGCTATTTAAAAATATTAATTCAGTAATGCATTTTTTTTTAATTTTAGAAAAAAAATATAGAAATGGGAGGAGAATTCAGTTATAATGATTCCTATCTCATTAAAAAAATATTAGTTTTTTTAAGTGTTGAATTCGTTAGAAATTCAATATATTGATGAAAATGCTTCACCATTTTTTTTACAAAATAATTTTCTGTGGATTTATGGAATAAATATTAATATGCTTTCACAAATTTATTCCAATAATCATTTTGATTTTGCCTCTCTTTTTCGTCGCTAATATATATATATTATTTATGTTACTGGAGAAGGGGGACTGGGGCTAGTTTTCCAATGGGGTAATTTTTCCACATATTTCGGAGGCGGGCTTTTACGTATCGCCAACTGGTGAAGCTTTGTTAAATGTTTCACGTAACAGAAAAGTTTTTTTTACAGTGCTACAGAGCGGCTATTATTAATCTAAACAAAGTTTATAATAAGTAGCTTTTCCCTATTTTTTTTATTTTGTGATGAATCCTCTAAATGTTGTACAAATACCTTATTCTAATTCACAATTAATGAGTTTATACAATGAATAATTATCGGATTGAGAACTAGTTAAGATTTGATATTTACGTTTTATAACCTTAGTTTGTAAAAGACCAAAGGCCTATGTCATAAGATAGTACTTTAGATAAATGCTCTTTTCTTCTACTGTACACATTTAATTAAAAAAAAAATAGTTGCCATTGTAGTTTGCCAATCTATCTTCATGCTGCTTAAATTAGTAATCACAGTGAACCATTTTTTAAGAGTGATTAATATCACTCAGTCTATGACAAGCAGGGATGGAAGAGGGAAAATATAATGAGATTTGACAGTTATGAACAAGAGTTTTCTAAAATGGAAACACCAGAATTAATGGGGTTTCGTATTGCGGATGCATCAATTGATCATCGGGATTTATCTATGACTTAGATAATAAAACAAAAATTGTATGAAATAATTTTTGAATCGGTCTTGCTGGAAATGCCGTGAGGTTTTTCCCACGGAAGAACATCATTAGACGCAGTTTTGGGCAGATGTCTAGTCTCTCCATTCATCAATATCAACATAAAAATCTTCAACGTACAATGGTGAATGATTTTTTTTCGGTTTCGGCCTCTTTTGGAAACAAAACTTTTCTTTAGATGTTTTTTAAAGTTTGATATTTTCTCCATTTGTGTGGAAATGTATGTTGTGTTAAGTTTTTTGTCGTATCTTTTCATGTCTAGAAATTGAATATCGAAACTTTTATGATTATTGTGAAGGAAATTTTTTAACTTAAGTTATCAGGTCACCATATTGCTGTTGTAATAACTTCAAAAAGATTTATTCAGGTTAATAAAAAATTTATTCTTAAATACCGGATTTTCAAACGATACGGAAGCTGTTTGAGGTGTAAAAGTTTGGTCTGAGCTACATATGATTTTAATGCAAGATGTCTTCATTAACCCTTTTGCTACGAAGGATTTTTGTTTCCTCGTAATATGCGATAGAAATATCATTATAGAATCCTTAGTAGTACTGCCGTGGTGGGCCGTTTCAGTAGTGAAAGATTTTTAAAGTGTTATTTCGAAGTTAAACACATTTTGTTTTCAAAATATAAAAAATTGCGACAATTGAAAATATTAATTTGGAAAAAATATTTTAAAAGCTTTTTAAAATAATTGTTAAATAGTAACTCGTGACTACAACTTTTTAAACTAAAAACACAAAATATAAGAATAACTCCATCCTCTTTGTCGCAGCAGATATAAACTTAAGTAATCGTAATAAACATGTCTTCAGCAGTCTTTTTGAATGTACTTTACGAACCCCACCGTTTAAATCTAAACGAAGTGACACTAAATACATAACTTAATCCGTTTTAGCGTCTATGGCAGCGATTAAGGGACTAAATAGTATAATTTTAAACTTAAAAAAAAAAACATAGAAAAGGTATTTTAAAAAATACAAACAGAATACACACAAAAAATAATAACGAGTTTATTCTAAACTTTAAATACTACACCGAAGGGAAAGGAAATTTATTTACTTTTCAAATAACAGTTTCTCACGGTTACTGTTATTTTGATGGAGTGCACTACGAAACGTCGCATCTGTCTACGTTTTTCGCAGGAAAAACGAGACCGTTACGATAGCTTCCACACTACTTTTATAAGGTAAAATGTGGAACCTTTTATAACTTACTTACTACTTTTCTAACCAACTTTAATTTCCCGAACTACAAATGCTAAAAAGAAGTGATACGTAAAAAAAATCCATTGCATAGAAACTAAATTCCATTGAAAATCTCAGAAAAAATCTAATTCGATCTTTTTTCACCAGAATTTAATGCTTATTTAAAAAACATAAGAGGATGGTTAATTTTAAATTAATCAGAATGCTGCAACAGTTCCTTCTTAGAAATGTATTTTGTGAGATTAATTTTCATTAAAAAAATTCATAGAGAAATGAGTTTAATTTTATTTATTACTTTTTGCATTCCACTTGAAGGACGCTGGTATGTTGAAACTTGAAATCCTGAATTGGTAAACAATAAAAATATTTTGATGCTAGTAAATTGAAAAATCATGTTACGTACATTTATTACGTTCGAAATTTGGAAGTGTAGTTATAAATAACGTACGAAAAGTAACAAATTAATATTTCCTTAACTTTTAGTAAAAACGCAGCTCTTAAGCGCATTTAGCGGTTTTTTAACTTTGAAAAAAAAATCCTGACCTGTCCCCTACACTCGCATTTTACTCCGTCATTTACAACACCGGCACAACTTAAGTAGACGTAATCAGAAAGGATGAAAACCCCTTTAACATCTTACAACCCCCTCCCTCACCCTTTCTAGAAAAGAGCCAATTTCTTCCAAGTTTTCAGACACACACTCTTAAAAAAAATAGGGGGAAGGAGAAAAATTTGCTTAAGAAAACTAATTAAATCAGCTTTAAAAAAAAGTACAACAGACGCGACGTCCTACAATGAAAACCTCTTAAAATGTGACGGTATAGCGTAAAGAAGCAGAGGAGACTGCATTTTTTATATCGTTCCTAGTCCGATTTTTTTTCCATGCTAGGTCATTACTAGGAGTCTTGAAAAAACTAATTACCAAGGGGGCAGTGACATAATTGTTTTTGTAATCTTTTTCACTACAAACTGCATGAGGCAAAAAAAAATTTTAGGACTGATCTAAAAAAATTATTTGCGCGTGGAAGTACGGGGATGCTTTAAAAGAAATAATAAGAAATTGCGAATACTTTCCGCTAATCTTAGCAGATGTTGCGGACTTGCTCATCTTCTTCCATGGTGTTGAGGTAAATTTTTAAATGCAGTTTTATTTATTTCGGACAATAAACGAGATATGTTTTAGTGCGTTTAAAAGTCACGCTTCTTTTAAAGTTACAAGAGGGTATTAGTTTTTTCTATCGTTTAATTTTTTTTATGTATACGGATTTAAGGTATGGAGTCTGTTGACTTTGAATCTTTTTCAAAGAAACGTTTTAATTTATTTTCATAAGATTAAAGTTGCAATTTATTTATGATAAAACATTTATTATTTTGTTTAAATTGTATTTTGAGGATGTTAAGTATGCATCGAAAAACGTGCTTGGTTTTTTATAGCTTTAAAAGTTAAAAAAAAAGTTTTTAATTGTTTATCACGAAAACAATAATCTATTTACTGTTTCTACTACTATTAAAAAATACTTTAACTATTTGTTAATAAATAGGTGTTTTATGATTTGCATTCTTGTAATGTACTAGAGTTGAAGAAAAGTTTAAGTGTTTAATAATCTGAATGATTCATTTTGTAATGTAATTCTGTTTATTTATAATTATTTTTCTCTTTTTAGGTAAGTACAACGAATTCTTTTATCTCAGTGTGAATGGAAATTTTAGTTTTCACAATGCCATAGGTATGATATATTTTGTATTATCAGTTATAGGTCGTTAAAAGCATTTTAACGGTGTAGAATTAAATAATTACTTATATTTTATTGGTCGCCGTGATCGTATAGGGGTATAGTGGTTAGTACATTGCACTGTTGCCGCAATAACCCAGGTTCGAATACTGGTCACGGCACGATATCTTTACCTCGGCATTTTTTAACATCCAAGAGAGCTCAGATTCACTTTAATCTGCGCGTCAAAATTGGTAGCGAGAGTCGCCTAGATGGTGCCACAAAAAATGACTCTCAGTTCTTGGGCATACGCCGAGTCTGCAAAGGCTTGACCGCCAATGTTGCAGCCCCATTAAAGAAAAAAAATAAGTTCATAAAACATTAAAATTTCATTCATGCTTTAAAATATCACAATAAGTTTCATTTGTTCCATGAAATATCATTAATCGACCATACGATATCTGAACTTTTTAAAACTTTTTCATTAAATCTTATCACTGCCCTGATAATTCATAAAACAACAAAATACTACTTTAAATATTTTTTTCAAGCACGATACATGTTTATTGTTCTCTAGTTCAAAAACAGTTTTTGGTCGTGACATCATATATTAATCTTCTGTCGCATACATATGAAAATCTGTTTTGGTTTTCTACCGGAAATTTTCACATGTTAAATGAGGAGGGTCTTAAAAAAAATAGAGAAAAAAAATCCAACAAATGTTATCCTAAACATACAAGAAAAATTTAAATTATGAATAGCGATGTGTGAGTGAATGACTTTTCAAATGTTACTTTAAAAGTTTTTTTTTTCTACCATGCTTTTCTCTTTTCTTTCTGTTTTTTAATTAAGTGGTGCAACAGTGATGTAAGTCAGCCTTTTGTGACAGTAATTGAGTTTAATATGAGAGCAGTTGATAGTTCCATATTATAGAATACATTGGGTCCTTTCCAAAAGTAAGTGTACATAAGCCTACGATGGTGGATGTATAAACACTGAGAAAAATTGGTAGAGCCATAAACACGGTGGCAAAATATACTGCCACCATGTTTACGTTGAATAACATTACACACAGCAAAGCTTCTTGACGGTTTTTATCGAGCGGTCTGTAATATTCTTTAAAAAAATCCTCTCGAAAAATAGATTTAAAAGCTGTTATACCAATATTTCCTCAAAGAAGGCATTCGTCAATTGCTATTTTATGACTAACGCAGCAAGAATATTCTATTCAAACAAATTGTCGAACTAAACTAACTTTGATAACAAAAGTATCTAAATTAAGGATAAAAGTAGAATGAATTTTGCAAATTGACAAAATAAAAAACCTTTTAAGATTGCTTTTTCGCTACTTTTTCACCAATCATTCTTTGTACTTTTCAATAGTTTATCACTTTTCATGATAAAAAAAAATTACGTCATAAGCCAAGTCACTTTATTCTGTTTGAAGTCATTTGGTAGCCATGTCTCCAATGTCTTTTCTCATGTCATAATGCGACTACTTGGAAAATGCTGGTGACTTGAGCCACTGCGATTCCCAGTCGGACGCCCGGGCATTTTATAGTTAATGGTGTTGTTATCTAACAATTAGCGAGGACGCAAAAAGAGGGGGCCGCTCACAATTTGTCACGACTAGCTGCCACATCCATTCTGTATGATAGGGACTTGTCACTTCCTACCCGAGCCGTTGAAGGCCCAAATCAGTAGGGGCCATATTATTTTCGAACGCTCACTTGGCTCAGGCCCCGACTGAAAAACAGATTAAAACTTTATATATCCGGTGGCATAATTACTATGGGGTGGCTTTTTAGGGGGAAAGTAATAAATTACTTTTAGGAGAGGGGGAGGGCAGTAAATACATTAGCCACTCTTCTGTGGACGAAAAAAAATGTCCTTTTTTGAGAGAAAATTAATATGCACGTATTTGTTCTTTCTCACTCCAGCTACGATTGTCACAGATAAGTTTTAAAATCGTGTTGTGTTTTTGAAACTAAAAAGGACGACAGAAGGCGAAGAAGGGAGATTTGTTTTATGTGGAGAGAGATAGATAAAAAAAAGAGGTTTTTAGCTGCAGCAAGAGGAAATTAGAGATTGCGATTTCCTCCGACAAAAACCCCGTAATTCGAAGTCGGCGTTGAAAGCCTCACATCGATTCCAGGGTTCGGTCGCAGTTATCTCTTTGGAGGATCTCTTTTAAATCTACAACAAGTTTAGTTGTTTTTACGCGTTTTTGCCTTTTTTTACCCAAGAACAAAGGTGCAGGTGATTTATTGGTATCTGTAATTGTCTATTTCGCTTAGGAAAGGGCTGATATTTATGAATTTTTTAAAAATATATATTTTTTTTTTCATTTTGGGAAGCTGGATTTTATTATTGTTTAGTGAAAGGGTTCGTAGTTTCGGGTTGGGGTTTTTAGATTTATGAAGGGATGAGGTCTCTGAATCACGTGCTAATTAATCAAGCTGATTGAATTTTGTCGTAATATCTATATCCTGACTCGAATTTCCTCAACTAATTACAGTTTAGTTCGTTAAAAAGGTTGTTTGATAATTGATGGAATTAGGCTTATGACTCATTAGGCTTGACAAAATTATTATAGTATGCGTAGGTACGAAAATGGTAAACTCAAATGAAGTTTCGAAAATACAAACTACCTAATTTGCTTATTGTATAAAAAAAATCTAATTTATGTACTCATTTTAATTTAGCTTGGCGTTTTAAAAATATTTAATTTATTATATGACAATAAAATTATAAATATTTCAAACATCCGTGAAAGGATTTGTAGATTCTCGATTCAAATACCGCTGCTTTGATCTAGGTGATTCAGTATAATAATAAATATTATATCTATTCAAGAAATTATTCTCCCCTCCCACTTTTCTTGGGACCCTTTCTCACTATTTCGTATAAAATTCTGAAGTCTAAAGAAACAAGCAAAAAATATTGACTTATAAATTATTGAAATTATTAGACGTAAATTATATTTTCGTATTGACAACTCTCAAATATAAATAGGTATTTGAAACAAATTAGCCTTTTGGGTATTTTAAAATTAGCCGTACGGCATTCAAAATGTAACGCACCCTTTATTCAACCAAAGTCCTTAAAAAATACCCTATCTACCACATAAAAGCCCCTTATTACTTCTATCCACGCGTTAAAGTCCCTCCCGTCCATACGACACTACTCCAACAACGTGAGAACTTCACACAAAAAAATTACACATAAAAGGAACATCTGCACACGTAGATGGAAAAAATGATAAGAGACAACAATAAAAAAGAGCGCCCTCTAGATTTTTTTCTTTCTTGTCCTTTGAGAACGGAATCGGAGATGGAAAGAGCCACATAGAGGAATCCCGACACCCTTTTTGATTAGGACTGCCGAATTGAAAATCGCCAGACTATAAAAAATGTCGCCAAGTGTATTAAAATAATAATTAAAACTGTGAAGTTTTTATATATTTTTTTAAATTACGATACCATAAATAACGCATACTCTAATAATACCAAATACAATTTAATTGTTACACTCTAAATTATCATTTACATCTTAAGAGTTACTTTTTATTTAAAAAAATCTTGTTTTTTTTTAGGTATTCTACTTTATATTGTATTAAAACTTAATGCTTACAAATTGTATGGTACAAAAGAACTAAAACACTAGTTAATTAAGTAGGTCCTAGAAACTAAGTTTAGTCGGTAGGAATTAGTTATTTCAACTGTCTGAAGGATGAATATGTCTAAATACCCACCATCTGAATGAACTCCACCAGATAGTTTTGAAGCAACACACATAGTTTTTATTAAAAAATATATATTTATGAAATTTTAAAATTTAAAGTATCGAAGAGTCATTTACGAAACTAAATATTACTGAAGCATCACTTTAAAAAATAAAAAATAATAATTCAGTTGAAAGTTTAAATTTTATATCGCATTCAGTGAAAGCGAGGTTACAATTGAAGAGCTTAGTGGAAGAACATGCTAAGTGACAAAAAAGTGAAAACGAGAAAATGAGCTTTAAAGTTTTTCGCTTGCACTCAGATCTGTTGAAAACGGTACTTATAAAGTGTAAAAAATATACTAAACTTAAAGTTTTTGAAAAAGGGGAAACTTGTTATCGTTAAAGAAGTTAGTAATATGTTCATTGACACAAAAATCTAAATTTTTATTCAAAATGTCACTTAGCACGTTCTTCTACTACGTTCTTAAGAAAGGTTGAATCATAAATTAAAAAACTTGACATTTAACTCTTTCTTACATAAAATGTATACATTTTACAGATCCACAAGTAACTTCTATTTGAAATAAAATCATTTATGATGCGTCTAAAAACACGCCAAAGTGCGATATAAACCCAAATACAGTTCCATATTCCAATCTGTATCTCTTGAGGGGTCCCCCAGCCCCCCGGGTGCGAAAGTCATAAACACAACCCCCCTCCTCTACGAATGCAGAGGTATTGAAATGTTATGATCTTGGGAAATGGAGACTTCTCATATTGGACCAAAGTTTAGTGGCTAGAGTCCAACCTCTGGGTGGGTTCTCCCATAAGAGCATACTTTCCCTGCTTGGCTTTTGTGTCGGTATGGGGAGCGTTATGTCTGTACCTGAGAGCTGAAGAGGTCTAACTTTTTCTTCAAAAGTTCAAGGATTTTCTTTTGAAAGACCAATTAATTTACACGCAGCCTTGTTTGACTTCCTTTTTATAGAATTAAGATTTTCTTTAAGATAAATTTGTTTACACACAAATGACAAATGACAGTGATTGCGCCCTCTAGAAGGGAGAGTGTAGGCTTTATAGCCCATTACCCAGCTCGCCAGAAGAGACAGTCACAAGAGACACACAAAGAAAGACGACACAAACACATTGACAAATAACAACATTTATTGACAAGCCCAAACATCCATGCCTTTTACCGGGATTCGAACCCGAGCCCAGCGGCTAAAAAGACTAGGACACTAACCATTGCGCCGACGGGCCGGTTGTTTACACACAAAGTCTAAGAAGTTGTACACCGTATTTAAGACACGAGTATAAACCAAGTTAAATTCAAGTCCTTAACCTGGACTTCGAGCATTGCAGCTCAGTTCGTATCGTTACCTCTCGGAATCGACAAACAGATTGAAATTTGCCTTTAAGTGATGAAGTGTTTCTATGTAAAAAATATTTTATGGAAAATTAGGGCAAGTTTGTAATTAAATGAACTCATTTTGTTAGTTGTGATACTCCCAGAGATCTTTGACGTAGTCTTAAAGTTATGCATTCAAGCTTTATAGAATGTAATAAATAGCAAATTATGTCTCCATGGTGGGCATCGAAAAGTACATACACCGAGAGATAAACTAACAAAATATACATGCCTGACAAACTTGAGTTAAAAGACTAAATTAATTGTTCAAGATTTTCCAGATGAAACTATGTTGGTAGGGATTTAATTTTTTTATTTGCATACTTGAGGAGATGGGAGATATATAGTTACGTTAATTATTTTAATTTTAAAGGTTATGGTATACAATGTAGTTCAATTTCAATGTAAGATAACGAATTTAGATTGAGCACAATTTTTAAACGGGTCTTGCTGTTGTTTCCTAAAAATTATTACTTGTCTTTTATTCATTTTTATTATTCTTAAAATTTAATTTTCTGTTGCCCAAATTCGTTATTTTGTTTTTGTTCCATTTCCCCAAAGGTTTACATAACAGCCAACATGTAGAAGACGCCTTACAGGAGTCATGATTTGAGAATGGATTGCTGCTGGTTTAAAAAAAACTGTGTAAATATGTAAATTATGAGTAGGAGTAAACAGTTATTAATAGTTGTAATTTGAAGCTAAATCACAATGTACATTTCGTCCAAAACTGCCCATATCAACTTGAATTAGCCATTGTTAGTGTTGTCCCTCTTTCACTCTGATACACAGATTTATCATATATTAACTCATAAAACATTAACAGTTGTGATTTGAAGCTAAATCAGAATGTAGGGTAGGCCTTCCGCTTGTAAGCCTTCCGTCAAGTAATACAGACACAGAAAGAGTTATTACTGTCACAGAGAAAGGAAGTACACCCAGGGCGAAGGCGGGAACCGAACCGCTTCCGTTACAGCGCGCTAAACTGTTGGCCTGCGATGCTAACCACTCGGCCATCCGGGACCCTAAATCAGAATGTGAATTTCATCCCAAACTGCCCACATCAACTTGAATTCTTGACGGTTGGCGTTATGCCCCTTTTACTCTGATGTACACATATATGAAAAGCATTTTTTAGATCTTCTTTCCACGACGACCAAAGCCCTGGGTCTTGATTCTTCGTCAGTCTGTCATGTTCGGGGTCAATATATTGGAACATTCTTCATGAGCGAGTTGGAAGCTTATCTTTTCGGTCCATCCTCCTTTTGATGGTGCAAAATGGATATTTTCTTCTGTCTCCAGTTTGAAGTGCGTCTTTTATTACGCGTATATATAAAAAAAAGAATGGTGTTGTGTGTATGGGTTTCACAAAGATTTTTTTTAGGTAATATTGTGTGGGGACGTGGGGAGGGTTAAGATTCTTTTGTTATCGAGTTTTCTATTTTTTGTTGCTGGTTGAGGTATAGATAACTTTGATGTTGAAGGATTGAGATGAGTTTTTTGTTGTAATTCTTTAATTGGATTTGAAGTTTGTGGAATGTTCGATTCAAAAGTTATGTTCCTCAGTGAAATCGTAGTTGAATTTTTTAAACCCTTTCCTGCTAAGTTAACAATTTTAACTTGGTACCGCGAAAAGAATAAAACATTTCTAACTTACACGCGGGTAGTTCAGTATTTTAAACAGTTTTATGCAATTTATAGATTAGCGAAAATTTATACCTATAAATGTGTAGAACATACAAGAAATTTAGAGAAGCTCTTTTTTTCTTGTTAAAATTTTTTTTCTCCCAAGACGAAGCAAAAAGAAGGTGCATCCCCAAATTACGCAAGCAGTCACTGGATAGCTTTGCTTTCTGCTTTCAATTTTCTCAATTTGTGGATGTGGATTGAAAATACTTGTTAAATCTGGAGAAATGACATAAATTTTTGTAAAATGCAAACACTTTCTCATTTTACAGTCATCCCTACATTTCCTGATTATTCCAAATTAGTTTGTTTCAGGTGGCGTATTTTCTTTCAGCTTTCATTGCTGTCTCTCTTTCGGTCGTATTTAAGATAGGTACTCTGCAAGCAACCTAAAATGTAAATAACATTCTTCAGCTTAATGACCAGGATCAAGATTCTAAACTAAAGTATTACTACTATAAAAACATTTCTCTAAATCTACCCTCAAATTTTAAAATTTTCTTGTAAGATTGTTTGTAAACCAGCTGATTGTGATCAAATTCCTTAGAAAACATTCGAAATCGAACATCTTGCTTAAAGAAAGAAACTTACAGGTGATTAGAATCAAATCTTTGAAACATTTCCAGCTCTACATTTCCAAAAATACTTTTATAGCGAAAAAAGGTACCCAAATATTGCATTACGCAAGTCAGTGCCAGGAAATTCCAGGAGCAGGAATTCCGTCATTTCCAATAGAACGTAATCAAACCCGCCATAAATTCAAATTTAGTTTGAGAGAGGGGGGTGGCTGCTGCTCAAATCGGATTTGCATCTCGCGCACCTGCCCCGTAATTTTCGACGCATAAATAAAACCGGTGGCATCGGGCAAGCATCCTCTGACGCAAAGTGTAGCCGAAAGATATCAATAAGAATATAAGCGCGAGACAGATACACTGGGCGGACCACGCTTTGCATATACAAGCATACTACATCTGTTCCTGCTCAAAAACCCTCTCCTTATCCCCAGCCCTCTTTTGCATGCCCCGAAGAGATAAATATTACAACCACAAAAAACAGGCAATCAGTATTCATATTCTCTTCTTTCTTGATATGTGCGATTTTTTCCCCTCCTCCCTTCAAGATCTGGATCTAAAGTTCAATAAAATATTCGAACGCGTGCGGTTATTTTTCCATTTTCCAGCACACTCTCCAGCAAGACCCCATTAGAATATTAGGGGGAATTTGAATAGAAACAACTGGAAGAGAGTGTTTTTCGACATTTTTCGGGAAAACTGCTCTCCGGTATCGACTTCTCCTGGCATGTATAAAGGCTGTGTTTTTCTGAATTGCGTGTTTCACCCCCTTTAGATACATTCTTTTTATGTTGTTTCTGTATCGTCCCTCCGCATTGGGTATTCTTCATTTCACCGGAAAATCGTTTGGACAGGCTCTGTGTATTTATTTGTGGGGCTTTCCCGTCTTGTTTTATCGGAAGTGAATTGAAATGGGGCGTCTCTGGGACTTGATACTCTCTAGTTTTACCAATAAAATTAAGTTCTAAAGAATCCTCGTACTTTTTATGCCTCCCGACATTGGCGTTCTTAGATTCTAGGTAAAGAAAGATGAATTTAAATTACCTTGTGAATAAGAATGGTTTAGGAAATATTTGCTATAAAGCTGCATTTTCCCTTTTATTTTGACTCTTAGGTGAATATAGTAAGGTAGTAGTTTATCAAAGGTAATTTAAGTAACTACAATACATATAAGTATTGTTCTGACTTAATTAATGTTTGAGATTTTTTTTAATTTTTCAGTTCTTTATCCATTTATATCAGGACTATTTTAAAAGATCGCCGTATCAAGCTTTCGAAGGAACTATACTACTGAATTCTTATCCATAAAGTGACTCCTTTTCCACTTTCAATTAGTATTTATTATAAAATCAAAGAAATGATAATTTTGATAACCTGACTCGTGGCAGTCCACTCAGCCGAATGAAACTCAGCCGAAACCACAAAGAGGAGCCAATTTAGTTAGATGGTGTGGAGTTGCTTGGCGAAGAGATCCCCCTCTGCTGTGGACAGTAACCATTTGATTCCATTTCTTCTCACTTAACAAAATCTTTTTGTATATTTTGCATCAAAAAAGTAACTGCAGGAATCATATTTTTAAGAGAATTATTTAAAACCATGTATACTTGATTTTGCTGAAAGGGCCCTAGCTTAATGTCCATAATGGTAATAATCAAATGAATACGAAAACAAACTACAATTGATCTTATTCCGTAAAGACTCACACAAGACCACCTGATTTTGAGTGAAACCTCTGATTCGATCCCAGCAAACGATCCTATCCCGACACACACAATCATCCAACTCTTGCAGCCAATACCATCCGAAAATCGTCTTTTGCTAATCTGGTTTGATCCCTCGCAGCCCTTGTGTGACACTCTCCAGACACCACCATCTTCCAGAAGATTCCTTTTCTTATCGCTTCGTGATTGAATAGTTCTGCTTCTGCTAGAAGAAAGGGGGGAAGGTACTATCGAACCTCTCTACTACTCCATTTGCATACGGTTGCCGTCAAACATTCTGTTCTATTTGATTAGAGAGAGATGAGGCCCTATCTCTTTACCTCACTGGCTGCTATCTTTTTATTATCTTTTGCGTTTGCTGTGGGGGTGAGGGATGGCATAGGGGGGGGGGGGGAGTGAAGTCTCTAATTTCGTTCTCTACCAGCATGATTACCGAGCAAGCGCGCCAATTAGGCGTGATTGGGCCCCGCCGTCTCAGGCGATAATTTGTCACTAGGGTTGTGGGGGAGATCGTTTGGTGTTTTGGAGATGGATGCTGATGTCAAAGTGATCGCGAGGCATCGCTCACCGCGTAGAATGTTCTTTGCTTGTGGAAGAAGAAAAAGAATGAGTTTCGTCGAGATCTTTCGTTTCGATGGAATTTTCTCTCTTCGCTTTTCCGCTAATTGTTCTCTTTTTTGTTCCTAGAGATTTATAGCGTGGTTAAAGCTCGATTATCCAGATTCCCAATTAACCAGGTCGTCTCGTGAGGCGATTCTTTCTGGCTGACAGGTTGGGAAATGGGATATTATGCTCGCGCTTTTTTGGAGATTTGTTTCTTGAAATTTACGTTCTTAAACTAGTACACTTTTTTTTTTAAAATTCAAGGTGATAGAAGCAAATTTTGAATTCCAATAAATCAATTGTTTTAATATTCCCTTTATCGTTTTATTAATTAGTGTAACTAATATATATGAAAAATGATAAATACATATTTTCGAAATGCTAACAAAAGTGTATAACACTAATGCAAAACTTTAATTTTAGCACCTGTCGTTAAAGAATAAAAAATTTATTCAAAAGGCTCCAAAGAAACAACTAGATTTTTTTTTTAATTTTCAAACATTCTAACTCAGTGGACTTGTTAAAAGATTTCAGTGCGAAATTCTACTTTTTCATTTTAGATTTTCAAAATAAATGTACTTTCTTCCCTAGAAAATGTCAAAAGTACTATTTCATTGACCATTTTCATTAAACATCTATCGTTTTCTTATAATACGTTAAAATAGCAACAATACCCCCAATAAAATACAATTTATTTCAAATCCCCAAACAGGCTATTCCCAAATAGACTTTTATCAAAAGAAGAAAAATCTAATGCTTCCAAGACAAAACTGTTCTTTTCAGCCATGTTTGGCGACTCCCATCCCCGTCCGAAAAGAAAGAAAAGACGCCAAAAGCGATGCATTTAAACCGTTTGTACAACGCTAATTGGCTAAACACTTTTAATTTAATAACGAGAAAATTTTCTTCCACCCGACTCTGACTACCTTTGGCGGAAAAACGCCCCCCAATTCTGGGAGCTGCTTCTTCTGGTATTTTGATTGTCTAAATCGCTAGAAGTAGAGGAGAAAAAAAATAATCCTGGCAATTAGCAACTAACTGTAATTAGGGCAGGAGACAGGGCCGTAACTTATAGGGGGGGAAGGGGGGGAGCCTCCCCCCCCAATAATTTTACAAAGGGCGCCATTTTGGGCGCCGTTAGGCGCCCAAAAGGGCGCCCTCTTCAACTTTTTTAACAATTAACTTTTTAAAAAATATTTAGCTATAATACGTAATTATATCATTTTATTTACTTATTTCCCCTCAATAGCTTTTCTAGGGCGCTATTTCCCCCCAAAGTGACACCCTGAGATTTTATAATAAACAACAGAAGCTTAAACTGGTATAAAGAACATAATGTTATTTTTTTTAAAATAACGGAAATCTTTCACTGTTGTTATTCCTTTCCTTAGAAAATTCTTACCGTCTTTAGTGGTGTGGGGGGGGGGGGGGGCAGGCAAAGGGGACTATCAGTGTTGCACTATCTTTTTTTCTGTCCCCGAAATGTAACTGGATGTTGGACCAACTGAACTCGAACACAAAAGGCTGTCTAGACATACTAGACATAGCTATTTAGGATTTTTTGGGCTGTGTGGGGGGAAATCCGTTATCTTGATAAGTCGATAACCCTAACAAGACAGTATCAAAGGGCCGAAAGTGATTTTGAACGAAAACTTACTGTACATTGCAATAAAAAGTGATGGGCGATCACACTATTTTCACGGGGGACAGATGGAGGCAAAGAGGCTGTGAATTGGGAGCCTTATTGTTGAATGTTGTGTATGTACAACTGTCTGGTCTTGTTTTATGTTATCTTTCAGTAGCCAGAGAGTAAGAGACCACCTACGGAGGTAGGTCGCGTTGTCTCAAGTAAAAAGTAAATCCTTTTTATTTAATTGTGCTTTTTAACGTATTTACGTGTTGTTTAAGAGAGAAAGCTAATTTTATCCACTTTTTTCTTTGCTTTTCCAATGCTTATAATTTTCGAAACCTTCTGAACTTCGCAATTGGTACAGAATAAAAATTAAATGTACCTTTTAAAATAATGGTTGTATTTTTCGTTGGGAATTAAAGTAAGGTAAGAAATTACTATTTATTCATTTTATTATCATTACATAGTAAAATACTTATTAAATGTATAATTTTAGGGAGTTAAATTGTATCTATTTTTTTTTTTAAATATGTACTTGTACATAAAAATAATCGAAATGAGAATAAAGAAAACTTATTTTATAATTATAATGGGAAATGACGAATGTAACTTTTACAATTAAATTGCGTGCAAAGCTACTTTTCGATAATTTCATGAAGCAATAATGTGTGTTTTTTTGCGTAATTGTATAGATATTCACATTGCTACTTGTATAAAAATTGTATAAAGGATCAATTAATTTGGAATCTCACTCGTTTCTATCGAATACTCTATTGCAAGGTACTTTTATAAAGCCAATTATTTGTAGGTTTAAATTTATCATAACTAATTCAGTGTTGTTATTTTCAAATTAGGTTAATTCATTTTTAACTAATTTACAAGTTAATTGTTAAACGATTAAATTAGTCATTAATAATTATTCAATTTGTAATTAAAACAAGTAGGTTTGTAACAGAATTTGTCACTTAACCCGCTTCCACACAACAGTTGTCTTCAACAGGAAAAATTTCACCAAACACAATATTAACTCTATTATAAACCTTTAAAGGCTAAATTTGGCTAGATTCATTTATTTTATTTCAAAAATTCAATAATTATTTATTTAATAATAAATTCAATAATTATTATCGTTTGCAAAAATTAATTTATATTTAAAAAATTAATATACAATATTCATCCCTTTTAAATGAATCCAAAACATTTGATGCAAATAACAGGTAAAAAGGCGCATTGTTAGTTCTATATTAAACATTTGCATGCTAATTTTGGCTAGTTTCATTTAATTTATTTCGAAAATTCAATAATTATTATTGTTTATCATTTGCAAAAATTAATTTATATTTCGAAGAATAAATATGTAATATTCCCTTGCTTTTAAATAGAATGAAAACATATCATATCAACATACAAAGAATCTCGTAGTGAAATATATTTCGCGTCATTTCAAACTGACCGATGCGTCACAAAAATAAATGTATTTGAATTTATTGTCTAAATGAATTAAAGTTTCTCGAGCAATTGTTGTGATGGCAATGGTGATTTAATTTTAATAAAAATGGCTTCCTATGCTTTTTAAATGAGCATTAAATTTTGCAGGGTTTTTTTAATAATTGAAGTACTCCGAATTCGAATTCTTTTCTGAAATTTTCAATGTATTCTGATTTTGATGCGCAGAATTTGTTGACGTATCACACTTGTCCGCAGCGTTTGTAGTTTGGGCTATGAGAGTGGGTGACGGGCAGACAGACGGACTAAACGATTATACATCCTTCCACTTTTTACGTTATAAATTTAGTGCGGAAGCTAAAATTATTTCATTTGTAATTAATAATGATGTAAGTAGTAATTAATAATTATTTAATAAGTAATTAAAAATAGTTTAATTAGTAATTAAAAATGGTTTAATTAGTACATAATTAATAACAAACAATTGCTTTGATTAGAAAGTTTAATTAATTCATATGTACTAATTGATGTATATAATTAGCCGTTAATAATGACTCTTAACTGACTCTCCAAAAAAATGTAAGAGGGCGCCAAAACGTGGTCCTCCCCCCCCAATAAAATGTCCAAGTTACGGCCCTGGCAGGAGAAAGAGGTTTTGTTTCGTAAATGATTCTGCGGTAATTATTGCAGAGTCGAGTAGATTAAAGGTGTTCCTTCTCGCGTGGAAAAACGCAGTTAGGGGATAGAGGCTGCACATTTTCAATGTTGGAGGTGCTTTAAAGTAAGACGAGTTGGTGAGAGGGTGAAATAGGGATGGAATGAAAATTCTATAAAAAATCAATTTTGAAAGGTATTTTTAGATGTAAACATGGAGTACAAACTTGTTTAGTTAAAGAGGTTGGTGAGAAGGAATTATGCCATCAATTCAAGGTAATTTTTTCTCAGAAATCTTATCCTTGAATTAAGCTCCTTCACAACCAACAATTTTTAAATTGTAATTGAAAATGTACTTTATATACCAATATATATTGGCTTTGCTTGATATCAACAATAAACAAAAAAAATCCCAAAAATAATTTTCTAGTCCTGATATGAAGAGACCGCTTTCTAGTACAAGGTTTCCAAAGTTTTGAATAAATTATCGTAAGTACATTTCAAGTCTTATCCTTTTCGACAAAAATATAACTATCAATATTTTTTTCTAAATTTCTCAGGTAACTATTCATACATGCTGCAAAAAATTCCCCAATAGATACGTGTTCAAATCATGTCTGAAAACCAAAATGCATTTTATTTATAACTCAAATACCTTCCTTTATTCAAATACACTCTTCCCCTTTTCCCCCTGCTTTATACAAATCTCTTCCCACTCCAAATCAAATCATACGAAATCCTAGACACGGACTACACCCCTTGCAAAAAGCAGACTTGAAAAGACTCCCTTTCTAGGACATGTTACAAAACTCCATCCCTATATAAAAAAATATATAAAGTCAAAACCAAAATACAAAAAAAAAACCTCGGCCAAGAAAAAGAGTTGAACCTTCAGGTTAAGTTACCTTCCCGAACTGATCGAGAAAAGAAGTCGGCCCTTATATCTATATCCATAGATATATCTTTATATATACCAGAGTAGAGATAGTCTCCCTTATTTTTTTGTATTCTTATAGGGGGCTTTTTTTTTTTAAAGTGAGAGTTTGAGGAACTTTTTTTCGTGTCTACATTTCGCCCTCCTGCCCTTGTGATATTCCCACTCACCACATTTGTTCCGCTATTGATACACCCCCGTCCCCCCTTCAACCTCTAGTTTGTGGTTCACGACGTAAGGTTGGGGGTGATGTGAGGGGTTAGCTACAAAATGAAAATTGGTTATATTGTTTCAATGTTTATTTCTATTATTATTATTATTATTATTATTTATTACCGTCAGTGCGGGTAACTTTGGCCAAAATCATAGAATGCATTTTAAAGTGTTTAAATCGTTTTTGTAGTTAAATTTTTCTACTTTTGTAAATAAAAAAACTAAGTATTGTACTTTTAGGAATAATTTTCAAGCATTTTCGTTAAATTTTATAAATTAATAAAAAAAATTATTAACTTAAAAAATTAGGACACTGTTAAGAGTCGGGCGGGTAACTTTGGCCAAACATGAAATATATAAGAAACATACTTTTTAACATCCTTAAAGGCTGTATTAACGAACTAAATAGCAATATTAAAACTTTTAACTTAAAATAACAAAGTTATAAGACATATAGTTATTAAAAATGGTATATAACTTAACATTTACATTGCAGTGCATCGTTGGAATGGCATTACACAATGAATACTAGTAATGTTTGACACTTAAAAAGAAAAATAAACTTCTATTTTAATAAGGGAAAAATAACTTATTAAAGTTATAGAACTTCATCAGTTGAATAAATTTCTACCTTATGTGCTATTATAAAACGGTCAATATTTTTGGGCTGAAATAAATTTCAACTTTGGATACTTTTTGTATCGTTTGGCGAAAAAATATCAAACATAAATAGTGAAGACGAATTTCTTTAAATATTTTCTTCCGTAAGAATTTTTTTGAAATCAAATAAACATATATTTCAAGCTTAGTAACCAAGGAGATAATTAAAATTCGATTATATATACAGTACATTGTCATCCAAAGCTAAAGTACATTCAACGCTTAAAACAGGAATTATTAGTTCATTTGTGACGTCACTACCAAAAGTTTATTTGTATTGCATTATACAACTTATAATATTTTTTGCTTCGCTCAACAAATAACCAACCATAGAAAAATTAGCTATGAAGCAGGTTTCTGTATGTACAATTAATATTATTAAAATATCCAACAGTTTTTTTAAAACAAATACATTTAGAGAAATTATTATCAACAATCTGAGAGATAGAGATGTACAAATCCGTAACTTGACTGTCAGGTTTTCCAGCAACACACATATTTTTTAAAAAAAATCACGACTTTTATAATGTTATTAAATTTTTAAATTTTAAGTATGGGTTAGTTATTTCTAGCCATCTGCTGTAGAAACATAATTTTTTAAAAAAAATTCTATTGTAATTTAAAAAATTGAATTTTTATCTTCTTTAGTGGAAACAAGTTAATACTTCAGCCAATCTTCTTATCTATAGCAGATGGTTAAAACTTTAAATCTTCCTCAGTTTAATAACAACTTTAAAATTACAATTACACAATAATATAAGAGCCATAAACAAAATACATAACTGTATTCCGTTTCCGATCTACAACCAATCTTTATCATTTGTACACGCCCCCCAACCTCTGAGAGTCCCGCAGTTAAGTAGCCGAAGAACGAAGGCGGAAAACATCAAACGATAGAAGCTGGAGAGCAAAGAGGGGTGAGGGAGGGGGGGGGGTCGTCGTTTGGGAAGTGGACTTTATGTCGGAAGGTGTTTAACAAGATTCGGGGGGAGGAGGAATATTCGCACCCCCTACTAAACGGGCAGACGAGATAGCGACACCGTTTTTTGCTTGCTTCCTACCTGAATGCTCTTTGGATGATGTTTTTAGGAGGAGGTCATACGGGAAATATGTCGTATTGGAGGCTTTTTTGAAGAGGTAGAAATGTTGTTTAAAATTTGATTCATAAGGTAGATTGAGTGAATGTTTTGTATGTATGAGAAACCGTTTAAGGTTAGTTTGAAATATACTTTAAGGTGTTGTATAGTGGTGAGTGTTGTGTGTTTGCTGTTACTGTTGTAGCGTTTTCTAAGGTTTTCTTCTTTACATTAAAAGTCGAATTAAGTACTATTAAGTGAAGCTATTTATTATAATACAAATCCATAAATTGACTTTAAAATTTTTCGAATTTGATTTTTGACATTTGAAATTGACTTTTTTTTTTATTATTTTACTGGCAAGAGAACTTTAAGAATCATTCAGGATATTTTTAATATTTTTTTTTATTAAATTATTTTAGGTATTAGTCAATACTTTAAAAAACTATATATTTCTAGGCATTGCATGTTTATTCTCTAAGCCCATATTTTTAGCACAAGAGTAAACATTATTATTCACTTTAATGTGAATGCTGCCACTATTTATTGATAATCATTTAAAATATTTGGGTTGAACAATTTAACTTGTTTTGTAACATTACAATTATAAGTTAATTGTTGTCTTACCTTAGACCGGTTACAACTTTTATAATCAAAACAGTTTTATCGTCTACATTATGCTATTAATGTACATAATTCACACTATATTAACCCTTCATTTTCCTATGCAACCTTAATCACTGCAACGTTTTCATTATACTGATTACATTAAAAACCGCCAATTATATAACCCAAACAGCTCATTGATGCATACTGACCTCAACTCTAAACTCCGTGCCACCCCAACTTGGGTAAAAACAAAGAGTAAATAGGCAAAGGGAAAAGCGCGGTTGGTCCGATAGTTGGAAACTATTGTAAGGCAATTATTACATTAAAAATGATCTGAAAACAACTTAACCAAAATACACTTTTCATTCTGATAAAATTTCCAAACTTTCTTGTATAATATTCAAATTTGTTAGACCTTAAACGAAATTAATGTTATAAACATGTTTTCTAGATGGATTTAAAAATAATTTATGGAACTCTTTACATCCGCGGAAGGATCTTCTCCATAGCATATTTCTATTTACCCAACTTAGGTTGGCAAGGAGTGTACACCTATTTCTTTCCGAATCGGAAAATAATTATAATCCTCGCGGAATAAGAAAGACTTGTAATTCCAAACCAAAAGGTTACACCCCCTTCCACATCTAACGCCATACGCACGCAAGGGTCCATTTGAACCTTAGAACATTGTATCAGTTCCACAATCGAAAATGACTTGGAAAAGATTCTCGTGTGGCTCATTTCGTAGTTTTCCCACGCTGTTCTTATACAGGAGGAGGTTCATGAAATATAGATGAAGTTAATAATCCGTTGCTCTGATATATTTTTTAGGGGGGGGGGGGGATGTCGGACAGTCAAGGTATATAGTACCATCGTCCTTTAGAGCTAGTTTTGACCTCGAAATTAAATTTTATTTCTGGAATCAATAGTTTTATGTTTATTTTTTATATCATTCAGTTAACCACACTCGAATCTTCATCCCTTTCAGTCCCAATGACAATTTGGCATCATCATTTTAGATTTTTTTTTTTCTGATCGTCTATAGCCGTTTATGACATCAAAAAGCACCTCATTCGATTCTTCAATTTTTTCTATAAGAAAATATTTTTTTATTAATTACAATAGATGTCAGCCCTGTTATTATTATTTTTTAAATTATGATCAGAAACATTTTGATGCCAAATGGCATCATTGCAACTGAAAGGGTTAAATAAATGTAAATTTTTGAGTCATTAACTGAGTCCATAACCCGTGATCCATAACTGAGTCCATAACTCTGAGTCCATAACCCGTGATATCTCGTTTTCAACATCAGACTTTTTTTATTATTATAAAAGCATCTCTCATTGACAATTAAAGTTTGACACAGATTTAGTCAGATGCGTTCAAATAGAAACAAATAAAACAAATGTTTAAAAAAAAACGTATGCATTAAATCTGAAACACTAACATTTACTTTCCTTTAACAATCTTAAAAAAAATCTACATGTAATCCGACTTTCCATGTGTTGTGTCACCATCTGTCAATCACGGAGGTCCATGTGCATATAACCCGAGATATCTCGTTTCCAGCATCTTCTGACATTGACCGTAAAATTCAGTCAGGCGTCGAGGGTCTGGAAGGGGTCCGTGGAAGGAAGACACGAAAGCCAGATTCGAATTACCAACTTCCGAAAGTCATTTGTTCTCGAATTTCTCCATTTCAAGACACTCCCACTTTTGATTTTGTCTTTGGTTCGCAGGACCATCTGTTACGTTGTCTTGGGTTGGAACAACGCATAAGAGAATGAATTGCAGGGATTATATTGGACTATTTGGTAAAAATACCACGTTAACATAATATTTTTTTATTTATTATGTAGATTTAGTCTTCTTAGAATAGTTTTCATTGTCTCTTTATCAATTGGATTGATACTAATAAGATAGTCAAATTAAAAAAAAATCGTTACCGGAACGACTTTGTCAAAATTTAAACTACAAAATGTTTCAAGATTTTTTTTTCACCAACTGTAAACAACCAGATAAGTGTGTAATAAACTAAAACAACTTAGAACTGAAATTTTCCACTGTTGTTCTTCAAAAGGATACCATAGTACAATTTATTTTAGTTTACCTTTGAAAGACATATAATTTAAAAACAATTTAAGACAAATCTGGTTGGTTAAAACACATTTTAGTGCTATAAGCGATATCGATCAAATGAAAGCAGATTGCAATTTTCAAGCTGCCAAACCGATGTAAAAAATTAACAAAATATTCAAATTTTCATCGGCTCTTCACCAACGTGCATTCTGAATCGGCTATCAATCGTGACACACCGAATAAAATAGTCAATAAGAAAAACCATGTGTAAGTTAGCCTGCAATTCCATCCATTCCCTATAGATTCTTATTCGTTTTTCAATTCCAACGAGCTTTTGTGTTACAAGTCGCTGTAATGAAGGGTTTCCTATTTCTTCCCTCG
Organism: Hylyphantes graminicola; assembly: GCA_023701765.1. NCBI lineage: Eukaryota > Metazoa > Arthropoda > Arachnida > Araneae > Linyphiidae > Hylyphantes > Hylyphantes graminicola. The sequence continues at coordinate 54,491,878 of CM043119.1, forward strand.
TCACCGCTGTTGATCGAGCATTTAATAAGCGACGGCCGATCCGTATTCATTTGGCTGTCAAGTAATAAGCGATGCTCAAAAGAAAGAGATGTAAACCCTCAATAAAAATAGACAAAGATCGGACTGCTTCGGGCCATGAATCGGTTAAAAAATATTGTTTGTACTAACTTCAGAGGTAAACTGTTCTAATGACTGTACTAAGGCTATGGAGGAAAGTGCAGTTTGTCTCTGATGTAGAATACATATGCAGTATGACCTTCAGTGGATTCATTTAATAAGCTTGCATCGTTGAGGCAAGATGGAGGTGAAGGTGTCGTCAAGTCAAAGATCTATGTAAATATCGGGATGTCTTATGAAGCCATTAATCGCTTTAAAAGTAGGCCCAAAAACAATGCTTGGCGAATAATTTGGCTCTTGTTTAATAACGAAAAAAAAAATTTCTTTGTGTCTTCAATATCATGAAATAATTCTTTCTTCTTCGTAAATTGTACCGATAGAAACCTAGTGACTTGGTTTGTCAATGCATATTGCAATGCAAAGGGCACATACTGGTATAAAGAAGTTATACAAAAAGTAAAATTGCCTACCATCATAATGCTTTAATACTCACTGAAATTCTTATAAGAAAACCAGTAGGTTTGTAACGTTAGCTGTCAGCTGACTTCCACACAAGTTTTTTTTAAAAAATTTGGAAATCAAATGTCAAATGCAGCATTTAATTGTAATTTAAACGTTTAAAAGTCAAAAAGCTGGTTTCATTAGTATTCTTTCATGTTTAATTAAAATTCTTTATTATTTGCTAAACTTATTTGCAGTTCGAAGAACAATCAGGTACAGTTGATTGCTCTAAAAATGGAATCAAAGTGAACATCACTTTAAATTATATATTTTTATTTTGTACAATTATGAATGTTTTGTACAAAATGATGTACAATTATCGAAAAAAAAGTACATTTAAAATTGAATATCGTTACACTCTCAGAAATAACACTTTCAATTTTGACGATTCCTGAATCCTCAAGCCTCATTTCGTTAATTTTGAGGAATGTTTCAATAAACTATCACGTGACTTTTGAGTAAACGCGAATCCTCACATTTGCGATCGTGATTTGACGATTCTGTATCTTGATTTTGAGGAAACTGAATCTCATTGGTTGTACTCACATGCTCATAAATGACGAAATATTTCTTTAGATTAGACGACATTCATATCCTCATAAAAATGACGATTCAAATTTCCTCACTTTGAAGAAACGAAAACTCGGAGCATTTGCCGTTAAACGAATCGTCAAAATTAAGGAAAATTTCGTCGTTTTTGAGCATTCATTTTTAAGAGTGTAAGAGTAAGATATGTTTTGGCCTACTTTATCTATTAGACAACTTTCAGACTGGCTCACTCAAAAAAAACGTACAATCATCAATACCTACCTCTAACCTTCTTCGTTTTCGTATGCTTTTCTTGTCGAAGCAATCTGTCCAGTTGTCTTACAAATGACAGGAAGTCAGAAAACAGTAGGGCTTGTTCTGTCCATTTGAGGATTCGGCTATTTTAATAAATGATTGATTGATATCTTATGAATCAAATTGCATGCTAATATTTTGTTAACATACGATGGTGTTCTCATATGTGACAGAAACGGTTGCTGGGCATCCGCTAAAACAATCAAACTACCATAACATATGCCATTGTTTTTGAGTAGTTGGGGGTTAGTTAAGTAGCTAAGAGGATACACTACAACGATCTGTCAAATCTAATGAGGCATTTGGAGCCTACAATTATAGTGCCAAATAAACTTTGTTTTTGGTACTTTACTTAATTGGGATAGCTCAATTAGAAATGAATCTAAGTACTTGGAAAAAATATAAATATATTACTGGAAAAAAATAAAAATTAAACAATAAGGTTTATAGAAGAAACTGTCAATTACGACTGAATCTATACAAAATTCATGCGTCTAAAAAAAGCATCAAGCACAGCATTTAGTTCGATATTATATTTTTAAACCTTCAAAATTAAACAAACTATATTTTGCATCAAAAATTAAATAATTATTTCTTATTGTTCACTAAATTTCTATGTATTTAGAAGAGTACATGCGTAATATTACTCCCACTAAGAACTGATAATAAATCAACTCACAACGTTGGACATATCCATCATCTTCAAAACATAGTTGAACGAAATGATTTTTAAGTATAATTTAATATGTAAAAGACAACGCAAAACCCTTGTCTAATAAATGGAATAGTTTGTATTTAATCAGTCATAATTCATTATTAGATGCTTGTGAATATACATGAAAAATCACGTCTGCATTTCATGAAAAATAAAATCCTTGTCCATTTTCTTAGATGAATAATACGAGCAATCAAAGAATCACATTATGTATTCGATGTCAGTCTAAACTGATTGATATCACAAAAATGATTTTCCTTTATATTTTATTTAATAAAATTATTTTTAAAGGAGCAAAGTTGCTGTGTGGCGAAATTAACTAACAGTATATTATTCTGTAACATTCATAAACGACTTGTGCAGAATTAAGTTTACTTTTGAAGATACTATCTCAAAATTATTTCCAAACTAAAGAAGTAGTTTTTCAAAAAAAAAAAAATCATCATTTATAAAATATATATATATATATATATATATATATATATATATATATATATATATGTATTTCTTAATTTTAATTTTGATTCAGATTTTCAGGATTAATTTTCAGAAACACTTGTGCTATCATGGCAATGCCTGGTCTAACACTCCGTAAGTTAAAATAATGGTTCAAGTAATTTTAAGCAGAAGTGGTGGTTATACCTGCCCCCAACAGTATACACTGCAAGAGTCTCCTTGATGAAAAAAAAGTTATTTGATTCTAAACACAAAAGAAATTATCTCATATGATTTATACCTCCTGCGTTTAAAATATCTGATTTCACATTCAAAGTGTGACAAAGATGCAATAAACAAGATGGCGCTGCCTCATTGTCAATCTTGAGTTTCTTGAAACCGTTCACAATATGCGTGTCCTCAAAGGACACCGTCGACGCATAAATCGGGTGGTGGCAAATTCGTATGCAACTCTGGATGTGACGTACGTTTTTTTGTCACCCCCCTCCTCATAATTATTTTGATTTATGATTGCGGTGGACGAGGCACAACAATGACGGATGTCGTACATCACTGTCACTTTACCGAGGCTTGTTTATTGGGGCTCACGCTTGCAACAATGCCCTCGGTCATTACATTGGAAGCGAAGGGTTTAGGAGAAGAATGAAGTAACTTACTGGACGACTTACACCACATTGCTTCGAAGAAGTCTTATATCAGAAATTAATAAATTAATGATTTGTTTTAGAAGCAGAATGGCGTAATGATTTTTGATAATTACTTCATTATGATTCTGGTGAAAGATGTATCCTAATCATCCATCAAGCTCCCTTCTGGAGAAATAGTCACACATAGACACAGGCTAAGGTGTGTCTGTGGCTCTGTATTAATATTCATTGCCGCATTTAGTTTCCCATCCGTTTTTAATCGCTGAAAGATTCTAATTGCGAACCATTCAAAAGTGAAGAGGGACAAAGGGCTGTTGAACAAGTCTTGTCCTGGCTTCTTCCTTTTCCTGATATTATATTATTTTTCTAGATATTATAGTACATTATTGTTTGATATATTATAGATTGGATTATTACTAGATATTATATTATTTTAAGAGACGGTCCTTTTTGGACAGATAGTACGACATATCATATACTTAGTCGTATTCTTCATTATATTTTAATTTTCGAATTATTTTGCTTTATAAACGTTATTTTTTCAACTTTTAAACTCATCAAACACTATGTTTTACATATACTTTTCAAACACTATGTTTTACATATACTTTATACCCACGTCACCGATACAATTGTCCAAAATTATTTTTCTTACATTATTGCCTGCTTCAACAGCTTACTACAAATATATTTTCTTTAACTCATTAACGATGGTTGGTAAAAATATTTACCATGCAAAAAAGGGCTTTCTGCTTAAATTTATCAAAGTAAGCAAAATATAAGACACATCATGGTCCTAAATAATTTATGTCGGGCAAATTAAATTATACGAAAAAGGTTTTTATGAAATTAAAGGGTATTTTTTTATTCGAATATAAAAGTGTTAATGGTTTTCACAAAGTCGTCTTTGATGGGTTAATAATAAAAAAAAACGCTTTTTTCAACATACCATCCCCATATAACGAAATATATACCAAACTTATCTTCTACAAATAAACCCTAATACGGAAAAGTAAAAAAGTTTACCGCTGACACCAAGTCAAAAAACAAAACCTTCTTCACCCACCTTGTCAAGCTGAGCTGCACCGGGTCAACAGAATGTCAATCGAATATCAACGAAAAAAAGAACGCCCGCATTCTAAAATGCAGACGAGAAACAAGCGATTCGAACATCCCTTCCTCCGTCAAATCGTTTGGTTAGACCTCGAGAAAGATTTCATCTTGTACCCGACAGAGAGTCAGTCCCTCCTTCCCTTTTTGGGTTTCGGCTTTTCTGATCTTTTTATTTTCTTGTTTTTTTCCCTTCTTTTGTTGTATGTGTGTTTTGAAGAGGAGATTTTATTTACTCTGTATCGGTCGGTTTCGCGTTGTGGGGTCGAGTACAAATTGCAACTGTAAAGGTTGTTTCGGTCTGACGCTGCCGTGTTATGCAGAAAAGAAAATATTTAGTTTTTGTGAAAGTATGCTAATGCATCAAGAATCTATTTCAGTCAGAAAATGTTTTTAAAAGAGTAATGGGTATTTTTTTTAAAGCAGAATATTTGTGAAGGAGCAATTTTATGGCAAAGTATAATTTATTAATTGATTTCTATTAACAATTTATTTATTTTGGCCTTTTTCTGGCTTACAATATTTTGGGCAGAGGGCTCTATTTGAGCATATATGCTTTAGATATTGTAATCGTCGAAATAAAAATTATTCCATAATTTGGATGTCGTTTTAATAGTTTTGGGTACAAACAAGTAGGTTTTTAGCAGAAACTGTCAAAAACCTATTTTTTTCGTCCATATTTGAATATGTTATTTTTTTCTTACCATATTCTGAAGAAAATGTTATAAATATCTACTTTTTCTTATAAAAAAAAGAAGTAACTTCCTTCATTGATTTCCTTGAATTTTATCCACGTACTCTCATTCAACTCCTTTACAGCTGATTTCGATTTTTTTTCTTGTAATAATAATAATGATTATTATTACATATTTTAATAAATCGATTTAATTGACTTTCAAAACAACCATAAAAATCCTTCACATCCCCTATTCCCTCCAACTTTTTTCTGAAACTCTTCATCACACACCCCAAAAAGACAATAGCCCTTAATAATTACCAAACCCAGCAATTTATATCCATGCTCCGCACATCCATTTGTTACGCACTTTTTCCTCATTTGGCCCATCACTAATTATACAAGCGACATGCCAATTAAAAAAACTTCTCCAAGGGCTTCTGCCATAATTATTATAACTCTTTCCTTTCGAGTCATTTCGCAATAAATCACGTAAACAACCCCTGTGAGGTTTTTTTCTCCCCTGGCTTGGTGACAGCTGTCAGTAACAGTGAGGCCGTCCGAAGATGAATAGGACGGCCATTAGCCGGGGACCGGGAACAAGGGATAGGCCCTGGTCATCTTCCTCTTTCGACCTTCTTCTTTTCTGTCTTTGCTCTTCTTCATCCCCATCTTCTGCTTCTTTTTTTTTTTTTTGTTTGTTTGCTTCTTCTTTTTCGCTGGGGAATGGTGGTGGTTCTTTTTGAAGAGCAGTTTTTTTTTGTTGGTGTAAATCCTTTCCTTTTCGCTCCTATGAAGTGACGGTTGAGGTTGTTAGCTTTTCCTATAAATTATTATTATTATTTTTATTTGAAACTAAATACAAAAAAATAATAATGAATTTATACATATTGTCCATACACATATTTTTATACATTTTTCAAGGATAAAAAAATTGGTCTTTTATGACCGTTTCCTTAAAAATGTAACTCGATTTGATAGTGTAACTCGTTCTATTTAGAGCGAAGTTTTTAAAGATTATTTTTTTATTCTAATCTCTTGATACCATGAACTATTAAAATACCACTCTTATTTAAATAATTGGATTTTTTTTATTTTATGAAGATAAAACCATTCTTAATTTTGCTTAAAAATGTATTTTGGATACAATTATCACGGTATCATTCGTGGGGTTATGTCTCTCCGTATATTACCCCAATACAATAATTAAAGCCCTTTATATTAGTACTATGACTTGTAACTTAACATTTTCTAAATAACTTGTGAAAGGACCCGTTTACAAGTTACTTAGTTTACTTACAAGTTACCCGTTTACAAGTAACGTGAAAGGACCTGTTTATCATAAATAACATGTAAAGAGAAAGAACATGTGTTTTTATCACTGCCATCTTTCTTTAAGCTCTCGGAGGATGGAGAGCAGTTGGGATGATGAGGATAATAGAAAAAAGGGGTGGGGTGGTTGGAGGGAGATGTTAGGCGTCCGGTCCAGATTCAGCATCTGTCAATCTTCTTTTGACGGTGTGAGCGCCGCCATTGGGGAACGTAGGAAACTATTTTTCCTCTTGGGATATTTGTTTTTGACTTTTGTTTATGTATTATGGAGCATGAATGGTTTTCGATATAGTAAACTGAATTTCTAAAAAGGTTTAATTTATTTTTCAATTTGGTTGAGTTATCATTGGATTAAAGCTACATGAGGGCTATTAACAACGGACCTCTTAATTTTGAACCGCTGTTAAGTTACGGACTAACACCTAAGCTGGCACTTAAATCTATCCTTATAGAGATATATCCTTAAAATATCAATGCTTGAAATGGGTTTTCATTTTAGTATTGGTATTTGTATTTTATAATGTGTTATTGCGTAATATGTGTGTGAGAAAATAAGAGTTTAGTTTAAAATGATTCGTCGTTGAATTATATTATAGTTGATCTCCATTCCAACAAAATTTTATATCTTCACTCGCTTCTATTCACCACACTCTACCGAATGTCTTAACATATATTAACAAAACTTTTATTTTAATTAATTTTTAGTACTAATCGCAAATCAGGGCAAGAAATTAAAAGTAGCAGATGCTTGTACTTTCCAGAGTTTTAATACAGAGCCTTCATTAAATTACTTAGTCTAATAAAAGTTACAATGGTGTTATGTAAACAACTGAAAAAGAATACACTAACTTCATCCCTTGTTTCTTAACTTTAATCAATCAGATGTCAACTCAGTAGTTGTAGCGGTTCCCTTTGAAAGAAGATCAGCAAGCAAAGACAAAAATCACAGCCCCAAAGTTCTTCTTTGAAACCACGCCGCACATATATCTGTGACTCTTCTTTTATTGGGGTCTTGTAATTTTCCCTGTAACCGTCCCTGTCTCACCCCTCAATCACCACGGTTACTGATAAACTCTGCTAATTAGGTTTCGCTCTGCGAGTGTAAATCTTACTTTGTGTCAAGACGCGCGAACTACAAATTAAGTACTTAACAATGACTTCGTTAATAAAAACCACTTCGAAGACAGCGGCATTTTTTTTTGTCTGTCCGTCTTAAGTTTCCTCATTATTTTAGTGCATTGGAACCATAATAAGTCAACATAGACCCACGGTATTGGTAATAGTATGCAGTAGACTGATTTAAGTAGTCTTATTACAATTAGCTGAATTGTTTTCTGGTGCCAAAGTGCCTAGTGGGAATTTGAGTACATGCCTAAGAAAAACTTTGAGTTTATTTATAAATTTTACGATTACGAATTTTTGATTACAGTCACTGTTATTAGTAAAAAAAATCAATGAAGAAATTTTATCATTTTCTAATATATGTATACTGTCACATGAATGCATTTTTAAACTTTTCCTATCAATGAAAAGATGTAGGTCTTTTACTGCATATGATTCTTTTTTCAAAGCCTTTAAACTTATTAACCGTATCTTTAGTTTTTCTGATACGGAACTTTCTTTTGAATTTCTTGTGCAAATATTTGAATTTCAGCACTTTTTCTGCCACATAAAATATTTAAGAATGTAGTTTTAATTTAAAAGCTTTAGCATTGTCTTTCCAGGTTATCTTAAACAAGAGGCATATTTTTCACCCGATTTATAAAGTTTTTTTTCTTATTTTTGTCTTTCTTATTTCATACTTAAAGATATCAAATATATGAGCCCGTATATTTAGTTCAATATTTAGTGCGTGCCCAATAGGCTTTACTGTTTTATGTCGCAACATGAGCTCTGTAGTACATCGAGTATCGCAAAAGTCTTGCAATTTCAGAATCACCCAATCATTATAACTGAAATCAAAAATGCAAGCGAAAATCTTGTTCGCTGGAAAACATTATTTTCCAACATTCGAATATAAGTAATGAAAAGAAAGTTCCATTTAATCGAGATAGAACATATGCTTTTGTATGAGAAGATATATTCGTGCAATTACCCATCTTTTCTTCTCAAATAGGGGGAAAGGGTTCCAGTAAGTTCCTCTGGGAAATAACAATAGACCATTAGTTTTTTAAAGCTGTCTTCGTCAAATTTTGCTTAGTCCCACAAGTACTATACATATCTCAATCGCAAGATTTCTTAATGTTGGCAAAAGTATCATAGAAAAAGCACACACACACACACAAAAAAAAAAAAACGCATGTAAAAGAAGGCACTGTATGATCTCTGGCTCATTATATCGCGTTCTGCGCTCGTTACTTCTTTTATCTAAAGGTTGTTGGCAATTTGCTGCGATTCTTATTTTTCCACCCCAAGTTTTGCCTCCAAACGTGAATAAAATATTGTTGAAGAGCTCAACGGAAAAACAACAGTCGATTGGGGAGATCGGGCTTGAAATTTTTCTAACTTTTTATATTATTTTTCATTTGGAGCTCTTCTTTTTCTTCCAATACTGTTCTAATCAAGTATGTAACGTTTGTATTTCTTATATTAGGACGTAATACTGAAACGGTTTTTGTTTTCAGAACTAAATAAGCTTAAGTCCAATTTGAATGTTTGTATAGGCTTTTCCCCTCCGTACTAAAGTCTGTGGGTTGGAATTAAACAATCGCATGCGCATCTATGTTCGTGGCATCTCGTAATCTGCTTTAATCAGCTAAATCTAATTATTCCACTTGTTGTAAAAGAACGTGCAGTGATAACCGAAACTAAACCAAATCTTAATCTTAAGTATTTTAATACGTTTTTCGTGTAACTTAATTTGTCCTACCTAAATTGTTCTGCACTATATGGTCTTCTACAGCCTTATATTTTGTTTATTTGTATAAATTTAAGCAGAAAGCTTATATTAGCGTGCCAATTTTAACCTGATTTCGCATGAATTGTTTACAAAACCTATAAATATTTTTAAAGTTTAATTATTAATAATTCAATTGCAATTGTAGTACAGTCAAATGAGCGACTTTGGCCTAAACGTAAGACCTTGTTTATAACTTTGTACTTGACTTATTTCTTTAAGTGTAAGCTATGTTGAAACTTAATTGGAAACCGAAACACCTTAAATAAGTGCATTTAATTACGAGCTATTACGGGGCAAAGATTTTAAAAAGCGGAAGTTTCCATATTTGACGGTACAAAGTGTTTTCTATCACTACAACTAAGATGTGTTTTTATTGTTATATTTATTTAAAATTCACGTAAAATGACTTATGCCAGCCTAACTCTGATAAACAGATTTATCTCCAGCATAGTTTCACATGTGAAACGTTGACAGTGCAACTAAAATAGAACATCTATGTGAAAATAAGTTCGCAACAATAAGAAATACCCAAAATCGAGTGCCAATTATTGTAGGAAGTTCTAGTTTTACCGGAAGATCTCTAAGCACCATTGTATTTTATATATTTGGTTAGAAAAATATTTGGGAACCTGTCCCTTGTTGAATTTAGTTTGCTTGAGATTCAATGCTTTGAATACATAAAAGCGAACAAGTGTTTTGAGTTTTCCAGTGCAAATAAGCTCAATTTAGATTTTGTTTCACGGGACATATTTTTTTAACATCCTCCATCTAAGTTTATTCATGTTTAAGTTCGCCAACTCTTTAGTTTGAAAGGTACTTTAGATTAGATTCATTGTATAATTTTGCGTATTTTCAGAAGAGAATGCGTTAAGAACTCTAACATATTTCATTAAGGGTTTTTATGAGTTTAATCTAAGTTAACCCGATGAGTACTCGATGTTCTCTGCATATATTTTTCCATTTCATAAATCGTTTTATTTGCAAATTGAAGACGTATTTATACCTTGAATTGTCCAACACTGAAAAATATCAGCAAAATTTTTTTCTAGTTAATTTGAATGGAAACTAATATGGTTAAAGTTAAACTGTTTGAATGTTTGTGTGAATCATATAATTACATATATTTTTACTTCTTCGAAATCATGCTCAAAAATTATGATTTTTCATTTCCTTAGGCTAGGAATAATTTTTTTTGTCAAGTCACTTCCATTTGGGAAAAATTTAGTTTCAGAAATATTTTATCGTATTCAAATGCATATATTGTCATTATAATAGAGTCATTTATCTAACTATAAAAGAACATTCTAATTTAAGAAAGGTAGATAATATCGTTCCTTTATCGTTGTACTTTAATAAATATCTATGTATCCTCTTATGTTAAAGTTTTCCGGGATTGTATAATGCTAGTTAGCAAAGTCATTAAAAATTTTGATCAAATATATCGCATTGTATGTGTAATAGGAACGCTTTTGCCTAGTTAACTTCGGACGAAGATTATTTATTATGTATACCAAAGATCTTTTTAAACTTAGATTTCTTGTTATTGGCATTAAAAAAAATACATGGAACAGGACAAAAGCGCACAATAAAGTTCGAAATTAAAGCTTTTTTCGAATAATTTGTTGTTGTAAATCTTCCCACTTAGATTCTTAATCACCTGAAGTAAGACTCTACTATATCAAAAAATAAAAAAAACACACCATTAAACCAATAATTATAACATCACAAACCTCACACTATTCGTAGTAACTTTAACAAATATCGTCACTAAAGACAATGTCTCTAACCAAAGAACTTGCATTAAAAATAAAGCTCCCATATTGTTGATACCTGATAAATCTCCTATTTATCCGGCCGCTACCATTGTGAGTGATAGGGTCCGGGCATCCAAATAAAAGGGGTTAGGCCAGCATTAGATAAGAATCGGGTCCATTTCCTGAGTCCTTTTGTGCTGCCGTCCCATTGGCCGATCCATCACACGTGATCAGTCATATCAAAGTCCCTTTCTTGCCATCGAGACGTGTCTTGCATCCTTTTTCTCAGGTAGGGATTTTATAGGAAGGTTTTCCCCTTTTTTTTGGAGAATTTTTCCCTTTTTGTGAGAGTTGTACAGCTTTAAGTTTAAATGTACTTGAAAGTGTGTCGACTCGATAGAGATATCATTTAAGGAACATTTGGTCCACTTTAGATATATTTGAAAAGTAACTTCTCTATTGTTTGTTAACATTTTTTAAAAAACTTCTTGAACAATCGAAGAGAAAAAATTAAAACTAAGAATAGTTAAATTCTTACAAAACAAAATAACCTTCCTTAAATCAACTCAATATCTGTATTATTTTTACTTAAATTTTTTATTTATTTTCGAAACAATGAGAGGTAGCTAATATCTTTACTATATTATCTGTCTCCTTTACGATCTTGAGACTAGAAATTTTAATAAACTTGTGTGCTTCGTTATGATAAATTGCATGAACTCATCAAAGACTAACTTGCCATACGAAAGCAAGTTTTCTGCTTTTGTTTTTCCCAATAAACACGACATAATAAAGACCAGGTTAATGAGCAGTTTATGCAAGCCCTACTAAATCACTTTTAAGAGGAATTTCAAAAAAGTAACGTAAACTTTTTTATCCAGCAAGAAAGCAATTTATAACATTTTCAAATAATGATTTTATGATTTAAAAAAAAAATCCCACTTTACACTCTCAAATCCCCACCCGAAAAAAATCACACAAATCAAAATTCCCTACATCTCATGGAAAATTCCCTACACCTCGTCAAAAAAGGGGAATAACTGGTCAGTCCTTTTTCCCCACGTGCTCTGCAGAGAATCGGACAATAAAGGGGCGGAAATGGAGGCATTAGAGGCGGCGATTTTGCCCCAGAGAGACCGTTAGGCATATCAAACCCTCTTCTGATGGATATCAGGGGGGTCCTCTCCTACTATCATCTTCTGATTCTTATTTAAAAGATGAATAAGGGTTGCTATCGATGGCACTATATGAAAAACAGGGTAATGTGTTTGGATTTGTATGTATGACTGATTGTGTTTGTTCGGTTTCAGTTTATCATGTAGAATCGTAAGTATGAATTTATAGTAGACTTACGTTGGCAATTTTTATATTGTAATGTATTATTTTATAATATGGGTTTAATAAGATTATAATATTGCTAACATTTCATAAATTCTCCTCAACTTCCTGCTATCATCTTCTGATATCTAATTTAGGATCGAATGATCCTCAATGAAATCGCTTGAAAAATAAAAAAAAAAGAGTGTGTATTTTTATTTTTTTTTGGAGTGGTGGCATGTATTGTAATTATCATGTTTATATTGTTGCGATTATGGAATTGTAAAACATTTATAGAGTAAACGTTGAATAAAATGTTTTGTTCGTAATAAGGTTTTTGTAAGCAATTATCAAAAAGTTTTATAAGTTTATTCTGTTTGGAGTCCCCCCCCCCCCCCCCCACTTATAATTTGAGAAAGCTCCTAATTCAGTTTAAACCTTTTGATTGTAACTAATTGGAATTTGCCCAGGTTTCTTGTGTTGATTCGATACACAGTCAAAACACATAATTTTTACAGAAATTCTTCGTCCCCTCAACGGTTTAATATAGTTTCGCTTACTTTACTGTCTTTCTTGAAACGTTTTCTTAAACTCGTGTTCAGTTGAAAAACGCGTTCCATCTTTTGGCGCCCACCCTTTATATAATTCGGTGGTAGATTCGTTCAGATGTTTCGTTTGTGACTTAAAGGTTACGAGTTCCATTAACTCTTAATACCAACAATTTTTTGAATTTAAAAAATATGAACAAATTCCAGTATAAACACCACTTTAATTGAAATTTAGAAAGATTCTGTATTTCTTGCGTTTTTTTTAAATTTCAAATCAGCTTCCAATTGAAAACCCCTAATTTGATCTGATTTTTTGCTCATCATAATCGGGCACTGGTACAAAACCAACCACCAATCCAGCCCTCGCCAAATGTGGTGACCTGGGCCTTGTTTTCGAGCACCGAGATTGATCAGCTGTCATCCCCCGAGCCCAAAGGCTAGATCCTTGTCGAGGCAATACATACTTTGGCCAGTAAATGGCCTTTTTTCTGGCCTATTGGATTTTCTTTCTCTTATGACTTCTCGGGATGAAACGGATTTTTACAGCTCCATATTTCTCCGTTTCTTATTTCTTTTTATACAGAGGTCTTCAGCAGTAAATCTTCAGGTTCGATGATGGTTTTTGTTTTATTTCTTCAATCGGTATATCTAGGTAGAAGAAATATGGATTTTAATATGATCGTGTAATTTTCGCTTTTTTTTATTTACGATCATGATCTGAACCTCCTGCTTAAGAAAATATTTATAAACTTTAACTAGCAGTGATATCAATCAGTTACTTTACACTTTTTATAAGAAGGTGAAAACTTGTCTTTTCCTACATACAGTTTTCTTGCATGCCTTAATTCTTACATTTGGAGGGTTCAGATTACAAGTGAACCAAATCCACTTTTTGTCATTTTCGAGTTAGCAGCGCAAGTGCATGCACTAACATTGTAGAATTTTAGTACGAAAATAAAAAAAAAGTTCAGAACTCTAAAATTTAAATTATTATTTTAAAAACTTTAAGAGGTAAATTTGTCATAAAGCTTTAACTTTAATTCCCTGAAGTTCAAAGACACTTTTTATTTTTATGGACTTGGTTCACCTGTATTCTGAGCCCTCTATTCGTATGTGACCAACGTTTAAAATATTTGATTTTTTTTAATTATCTCTATTATCAATAATTTGAATAACGTCTTACGACACTTACTTGTTTGGTAAAACGTTTTACACTCTTAATATTTAGGCTTTTTCAGCACCCAGAAAAGATTGATTGTATAATGTATACTTATCTTTTTTCCAACTATTTCATTTTTTTATGTATTATGAATGTGGATGTAATTGTTATTTTTTCACGTATTTTTTATAAAAATTATTTTATACTCATTTAAATAACTCGCATAGTTTTCACTGACTACGTTGAATCATAATTTATACTTTTATTTTTTAGATATTAATTGTTTGGATATAAATGTTTCCATTAGTATTTTAATTTGCCTTTCGAATATAAATAGCTTACTGAAAATAATATTAAAAAAAAGAACAGTCATCCCTTCTTTTGTGTCATTTTGACGATTTCTTGTCTTTAAATTAATGTCCACTAATTATCGTTTGCTCTCCCTCTCTGGAACTTCACTAATTATCAAATTATTCAATTTTCTGTAATTGGAAAAGTCGTCTGAAAATAAAGAACTCCAGGGTGGGTTGAAACGACTGAAAAAAAAATTCTAAAAAAAGAACATAGAAATTGGAGGTGAAGAAAAAAATTTTAGGAATCGAGCACTCCAATAACAGAAGAGGAAATAAATGTTGATTCGATTTTTTTTCGTTTGCTGTTTTTTTCCCCCTGAAGTTTTTTGTTTTTTTCCCGGACGTTCTTTTAAATGCTGTTGTTCTTTTAAGGAATTACGATTGATTGTCGGCATTCCTATGACTAGGAAGTGACGGTTTTTAAGCGATCGTATCAATCTGGTAAGGAATTCGAAAAAAGAACTATGAAGGAAACAAAAAGAAAGAAAAAAATCGAAAAATAAATCAAGCTGGAAGGGAAAAGAAACATTAAATGCATCTTTTGGGTTTTTTACCTTTCTTTTTCAGAAATTGGTTCATTATTTCTTATGTTCGTGTTTTTTAATGTTACATACTTACGATTTTGGGACACCTGAATATTGATGAAAGCTATTTATCAGCCTTTCATCACAAGTTAAAGCTTATTTTTTTTTCCCTGCGTACTCTTTTTTTTTTCGTATACCATCTTTTCAATTGAACTGTATAAAATTGTTCAAATTTTATGTTTATGATCATATGATTTTGCAACACTAAGTATTGTTTTTAATAGTAAGGAGGTGGTTTGAAATTTAAATTTATTAAAACGATTGGAGGTTTTAATATATATTTCTTTTAATTTTTTAGTTTGCAATGATAACACTTGGTTGCTTAAGAAAATCATTAATAGTTAAATGGTTATTCTGTGATTTTTTTGTCAAAAAATAATATATTTAGTATCGTATTGAAGCATCAAGTTTCAATAACTATTAGATTGATTACTGAAAGAAACATTTATTGCTATCTGATAAGTGGAATGGATTCTATGATATTTTCATTGTTTAAATACAAGATGAATGAATAGTAAAATGATTAAAACTTATTTTTATTCACTTTTTATGGGAAGGGAATTCAAAACTGAGGTATTTTTTAAATAGCGAATAACAAGTGATCCAAATATGAAGTGTACTCTACTACATCATTTACTAAAACAACTGCTTTATAAGATACATTTTACGATGTTCTTTTTTTCAATTTCCGTAAACAGTTGTTCAACTAAAAGCAGGTAAAAACTGAATATTTAATTACTTTTTTAACATCGTAGGCGAGGTTGAAAGACAAGCCGCGTCCTAATGATACATCCCCTTATTTCTGATTACCTCTAGGTTCGCGTGACCGAATGCATTTCCCGCCAATTGCATGGTCACGTGACGCCCTACGCTCGTCCTGATTGGTCCAGCAACTGGGGGTTGCGCGCTATAAATCAAACCGAATGCGAAATTTAAAAGATTTTTTGATTTTATTTTTCTTTATTTCTTTTTTTACCTGATGTGAAAAGAACACCTATTTGTCAGGAAAACGCGCAGTTAAAGAAGAGGGACCGATTGTTACGTGTTGGGTGTTAGGATGTAATTCAGGTTGCAAATTTTTAGTTTCTTAATAGATGTATAAACCAATTTCTTCATCGTAATTTTGTAACAATGTCTAGTGACGAAGTTGACGCAGGTCTTAACAGCAAAAGAAAATTTAAATATCAACGCCAAAAAAGTTATTGAAATCTATATTATTGAATATTCTTCCACAGTTGGACTTGGAACTTGTTGGACTTTCGCAGTTGGACACAGTAGGAATTTTTAACCGCTTCAGTGACTTATATGCTTGCGCTAGTTAAATCGCTATTTTAAAACTGCAACCCTATTTTATTAAAAACTTTAACTCCCTCACTACCAGGACGTACGTAACGTACATCCTCTCAATTCAGTCATCAACGACTAGGGCGAACACTGCGTATACGCCGTCCACTCTACAGTAACAAACTCTACAGTAAAGCTGCAGCAACAGCTTTGCTAGCATGGTCTATAGGATTTTACTAAAGAAATTAAGCCTGGGATTGAAGTTGTTAATTATAAAAATATATAAAAATAATTTGCAACTTTCTGTAATAATAATGCAATCATACTTTAAAGAAGAAATGAACGTATCAAAAATTATTAATGTTTAAACTTTCATTTACCAAATTGAAATAGTTAAAGCTGAGAAAAATATTAAAAAAAAGAGCCTGCCAATTTCAAAATACATTTACAAATGTCATAATCCAATCAAAGTTTTACTCTCTGACACTATTTTTTCCACCATAATAATCGTCACCACATCCGTGACCTTCCCCACTTTACATTCACTTCCACACCTGCCATATCACTTACCTCACAGACCTCACCTCCATACACATCTTCCCACTGTCTCTCCCCAGAACAGATGTCCCCTCTTATGTCAACCCACAAAACCCCAAGAATTACATCATAACACCCATAAAAGTAACCCAACAAAATGAAAACCTCCACTATAAAAAGACCCCATTCACAAAAGAAATGCATAAAAGTTCGGATTTTTCGGCTAACCGAATCCGCATAATGGACTTTTTTGGTTAACCGAATCCATATAATGGTGACTCCATTGCGTATGCATAAAATGGGAATGTGGAGTGGCCCTCACAATTATGTCTAAAAGCCGCTGAGTGCTATATGTTCTCTGCGGCCTTTGTCCCTTGGTCTAGAAATGTCTTTTTTTCCCAAGGTATATTTGGGAGTTGTTGGTGATTTTTCTTTCCGTTTTATAATCTGGGTTTTGTATTCATTTCTGGTGGTAGGCGCTGGATGGCTTGGAATGTTACCGGTTGATCTTTATTTACATGTTTGAGGGAAGTTAGTTTTTAACCCTGTAATGCATGAATTTTTTTTTCTTCCCGAAAAAATATATTTCTATCTTTAATACTCATGTATTATGGTAAAA
Organism: Hylyphantes graminicola; assembly: GCA_023701765.1. Lineage (NCBI taxonomy): Eukaryota > Metazoa > Arthropoda > Arachnida > Araneae > Linyphiidae > Hylyphantes > Hylyphantes graminicola. The sequence goes on from CM043119.1 coordinate 54,509,329, forward strand.
ATACTGAAAAAAAATTAACTGCATTGGAATTTAAATAATTTCAATTTTTTAAATTTTTGCCATATGGCAAAAACCAACTACAAAATTCTAATTTTGATAAGAATGATTTTAAACTACTGAATATATTTTAAAATAACCCTCTTGTACTCTAATTATTTTTTTCAAAACAATTTATTTGTATTTAGTACTAATTTTATGATTCTTTGAATATTGCCAAAGACGTAATTTCACAACAGTTAATAACTTCACTCTTTAATTTTGAATACACTTTTATTACTGTCATATATGAGGGTTATTAGTAACTAAAACTTCAAAAATGGAATACAATAGATGAAAAAACACAGATTTGTCGAGAAGGCTCTCTACTTTAATAGAATAAAGTGGATTATGTTACTTGTTGCCATATGGCAACAATATGCATTAGAGGGTTAAACTAAGATTTACAGAAATCTTTTGTCTTCACTTTAACTCTTTGATACTTTGATTATTTGATTGTTGATACAAAAATAACGCATATTTTTTTATAAAAAATCTACAATCTGGAAAAGTTTTTCTGCACAATAAATCTTATAATCTGGCTTTTGTATTCATTTCTACGGATTCGATGCTGAATGGCTTGAAATGTTTCCGGTTGTACTTTATTTACAAATTTAAATGTGTGAGAGAAGTTAGTTTTTAAAATAAGATTTTCAGTGCATAAGATATTTTTTTGTCGTCACTTTAATTGTTGTGTCTTTGGAGATACTCTGATTATTTGATTGTTGATACAAAAATAATACAATAAAAATTACTATAAAAATTTTACTGTCTAAAAAAGTTTTCGGCACTACGAGAAAGTACTTTTGTATTAAATTTAATTTATAAATGTAACAATTTCTCTCATTCGCAACTTTATAATATTGAAAAACTTTTAAATTTAATAATAATCTATTATTGTAATGCATTTCTTGGTGATTTTTTAAATACTTATATTTTTCTTCTTTTTTTTCTAGGTAAGTGGAACATTCTTGATTTTCTTGTGAATGAAATAATAGCTTGGGTTTGGTAAGCTAAGAATTCTTTATTGATTCTAATCAAAGTACCCAAATTCCTATCAAACGTCATTCGCATAAAAACACAGCCATGTTTTTATAGGTTAATGAAATAAACTATTCTGGCATCAAAATTTATTTACATCAGGGCAACCTATGTGGATGAAATCATTTTAATGAACTTTAATTAATAATCTGGAGATAGAATATATTTTTATTACCTCAACAGTTATAAATGTTTTATAATGATTTAAAAAAACCATTGACACATTGATAAATTTCTCTTAATTTCTTTTCAAAAAAGTGAATGCTATACTAAAGTAGAAAAACTGATAAATCTGTAAAAGTTTTTTTCCCCTCTAAATACCCAAAAGAGTTCATTACGTTTTAAGAGTAATTACAACAGAAAAATAGTTAACATTATAAACTTAATGCTGGTTGCTCGTCATTTTTTTTAACTTTACCCTTCTGCCTTTAACATTTGGATGTCAAAACTAAGCATTATAATTATTTTTTGCATTAATTATCCCCAGTACTTGAAATAAATGAAATTTAAAGCTGCTAAACCCAGATGCCGGGTTCCTTTTTTTAATATATAAGGACATTAATGTCAATGTTAATTACTCAGTTGATTATGCACTTCAAAAAACCATGCATGTTAATAATTCACTTAGAACTCTACGTAAAAGCAATTCCGATTAATATATCGATTTCATATGCCTTTTTTTTTCATCAAACGACCAATAAAAAGACAACATACAGGGGTTAAGGGAAAGGTTTTTTTTTTTTTATAATTGTTATTAAGAGAGGCAAAAAATGTATATTAGCTTCATTCGTTAGAATATCGCTTAACGTGTTTTTTCCTTTCCCCCTGTATAAATTTTTTTCTTCAATGCCCTTAATGTTGATGCTCTCGGGCAATTCGAACCTTTTTTTATACACAAAAGCAAAAAAAAAAAAACCTACATCGAATTAAATAGCAAAAAAAGATAGTAAAAAAATCCTCACAATTAGCAATAATAGCGCATACCTGCAAAACACCCATTAGGCAAAGCTGGGATGTTTTTTTTTTTTTGTAATTTTTTTTATCTGCCTCTCCCCCAAAGCAGCCGTGGCGGACAGTATAAAAAAAACGCACACAATTAATAATTTATGGTTAATTGCGCATTTGCATGGTACCAGAGCGAAACGGCAGCAAAAAAAAAAAAAGCTTCACAGTAGGAATGCGTTTTTGTTCTCCGTTGTGGGGGTAGGGTTACATGAAAAAATGAAATTAAATCCCGTAAAAATTTTAATGTTCCCAAGGAAAAGTGATGAAAAACTTAATGCGTGAACTAATGTGGAGAGTGGGGATTTTGTTTTTTATTTTTCTGGAACATAAATAGTTTTTTTTTTTTTTTTTTAAGGAATTCGTAAGTTTTTTCCCTCAACCGAAGTTAAGTGAAAAGTAAGATTATAAATTATACTCATCAACAGGCGGCGGGGAAGTGATAATGTGAAACCATTTGTTTGCTACGGATGCTTGAAGCTGGGGATGAAAATTGTGCGTTTCGAAAGCATCTGTCTGTGCTGTTCAGCCTATTTTCTGGTCCACTAGCTCCTGTTTAATTTGTTTAGTTTTGTATACTTGGATTTGGTACTGACGGGGAAATTTTATAAATGCTTTTAATTTCATAAATCTTGCGGATAATCTAAAACAGCTCAAAGTTAAAAGCGGTACACAGTTATAAAGTTTTGTACAAGGTTGCACTGGATTCTTTTAACTTTCCATCTGCCAACACTATTAGGAACATGAAATCACCTATTAAGTAGTAAAAACCATTACTTTGATGTATCGCAAAAGTGGTAAATCAACGTTTTAAAGAATGGCGTCCGTTGGGAAATTCAATGATTCCGGTGCATTCTGCACTTAATTTTTGAATGTATGCATATTTTGAAAATAACATTCTATAAACTTACGTATATTTTTTTTAAATTATTTAAAAAGATTATTAAACATCTTGCAGTTACAAGCAGTAATTAGGAAAGAAAGGCATGTTAGAAGCATGGTCAAGTGGTTGAGAAGAAACGAACAACAAAAATTATGCTTAATTAACTGAATTTGGACATTCTATTTTAAAACTCTTTATAGAGGGGAAATGTTAAGACTTGAGTTTCCACATTGGTGACCTGTAGCAAATTACCATTATAGTTTTCTATGAGTGCTGTAAAGTTTTCCATCACCAAGTGATAACAATGTTCATCCAACATTCCACTTCCACACTCTCAAAAATGAATGCTCAAAAACGACGAAATTTTCCTTAATTTTGACGATTCCGTTTACTGGCAAATGCTCCGAGTTTTCCATTCCTCAAAGTGAGGAAATTTGAATCGTCATTTTTATGAGGATTTGAATGTCGTCTAATCTAAAGAAATATTTCGTCATTTTTGAGCATGTGAGTACAACAATGAGATTCAGTTTCCTCAAAATCAAGATACAGAAATCGTCAAATCAAGATCGTCAAAGTGAGGATTCGCGTTTACTCAAAAGTCAATTGATAGTTTGACGAAACAATCCTCAAAATTAACAAAATGAGGCTTGAGGATTCATGAATCGTCAAAAATGAAAGTGTTATATCTGAGAGTGCATCCACCTTGGTGGCGCTCCCATTCCAACCAGACTTCAAAAGAAACCGAAAAGTCATAAAATTCCGAATATGGGATGCGAGAAGACCCCCGTTAGGAATAATCTTCGTCCATCCATCACCTCGCACCGACTGCAAAGAAAGCTAATCCCCAGCAGGCACCCCTGGCAATGACCAATCAGGGAATCCGGCACATAAAAATCACCCCGGAAGCGTAGAATCCTTGCCGGACCATTTGCAGTCCGTCATTGATAGATCTGGATCTGCCCGTGCTTTGCCAGTCCCAGCGGGGTGATAGGCAGTTTGGACAACAAGCCAGCTGCCCCGCTCGTAAATATAAACCTCTGCAGCAGCAACTTCCACTCCGGCTTTTATTGATGGCTAAGGTGGACATCGTGGAGTTCAGAAGGGGATGGAGATGGCTGCCGGGCAAAAACTGGTTGGCCAAGTGATGCCATGTTGCTTTGTAGTGAGCCCAAACAATCGCTTTTGGCGAGCTATTTGGCTCTGTTCTACATTGGAGTTTGTATGCTTAACATGGACTTGGCGGATTCTGACTATCTAATGAAAACTAAAATTATAATTCATTTTTCATACCTGTGAAGAGAATTATTACCATCTTGTAAAAATTCAAACCTCGTGCTATAGCCAATAATTGCTCAAACAGACTCTATTTCTTTTTTATAGTTGACAAATTTTACAGAATAAAACATTCCTCCATGGAATAAAATGATGTGCTTTACCATGCACTAACATTGAATGAGCAGTTTGTTTGGGCTTGACTTGAGTGGATCCGTCTCATTCAAGTCAAGTACGACTATTGGTCTATTGCACTAATTATTTGGGTTAGGTAAGGTTTGAATTATCGTCGCACTAGAGCTACACGAAGGCTATTGGCGACGGGCGTCGTATTTTAGAACCAGAATCAAGTGACGAGTCGACACCTGAATAGGCACCCAACGCAACTCTACTAATTGTTTGGGCTTACTAGGGTTGCTTAGCGAATTTCTTGTCGGCTTCACATTTTTCTCGCCAATCATCTGCATCTTCTTCCTAACTCTAAGGTGGACATGCTATATAGCTCTCTCTCTCTCCTCCGGCTCGATATTTATTATTATTTTTTATTTTAGTCCGGCCCCCTCCCCTTTCAACCATTTCTTGTGATTTATAGATCCTGTCTATCTCGGCAATCTACACGGACTCATTATCAACGGGTGCTTCATGATGGTTGCTCGGGGCAACAGCACAATCAGAGGCGCATGCGCCCCTCTATTTTTTAAATGTGTTGGGGGAACTGGATTTTTGGAGATTTGTATTTTTTTTACCGCTCTTTGTTTCTTATTACTATTTCATTTAACGCCCTTTCTTTCGAAGAGGAATCGGGGATCGAATGCAAATTGAAGAATCGCAGCTTTGATCTCTTTCTATGTCAATGGTGGCTGAATGATCGGTGATCGTATGACATTAGCGAGCTACACAATACAAATCAGACTCATTTGAAACTTTTTCATACCTTTCATACCAAATACATAGTTGGTGTCATACCAAATACATAGTTGGTGTCATACCAAATACATAGTTGGTGTCATACCAAATACATAGTTGGGGTCCTACCAAATACATAGTTGGGGTCCTACCAAATACATAGTTGGGGTCCTACCAAATACATAGTTGGGGTCAGAATTCGTTTTCAAGAGACTTCCTACGTAAATTATTCAGGATTCTGATTTTCATTTGTCTTACGTCTTTATTTTCACATGATATGTTTATTTGCCAATAGTGTTTATAGAAATAAGAGTAACGTCCTATCATGGCTTACGAAACACCTTTAAATTACCTTTAGGTAAATGTTTTACTTATTCTAAGTCATAATTCAACCTTATATTTGATGAGTTTATCTTCAAATTCTAGATGTCATGCTCATAACTCCACAATTGCTTGCAGTTTAAGCAACTAAAAAATTGCTGTCTTTCTCACTTTTATTTAGTAAAGTTCGGGATAATATGTATATTTTTTTTTACTTTTGTGGAACTTCTAAATAACAATACGTATCACACAATAAACAATAATTTTCCTCCCATATTTATTTTCTAGATTTAACTTTCGGGGAATCATGTGAACTTTTCTTGGAGTTTCATGTTTGGAGAAAAAAAGATTGAACTATAAAATGGGGGGGTGGGGGGTAGGTTTGTTTAAAAATTAAGAATTTAGCACCAAAGGTATCTTAAAAATATCGTATAGAAATTAAGAGTTTTAGCAACCCTTTAGTTCTAAAAAACCAACCCCCAAATATATGATAAACTGCATTAAAAAAAAATCTTCAAGTGCAGGATCAGTTGTAAGAGGCCTTCTGTATCTAGGAGAAATTGCTGTATCTAGGTGGAATAGCTAAGTGGTGTACTACGCCTGGCAATTTCTGGGCAGGAAACAGGCACCCCGTGAATGGGAAGGGCGGCGATTTTCGGTTTGCAATTCGTATTGATTTCTTCTTTTCCTCTCGAAGATTTCTTTGCTTAAATGGTCGGGGTTGGGATCTTTCTCTGATTGGGAAAACGTAGGCGTTTCGGATTTTAGATCAGAGAGAGTGACACTCACACACAGAAATGTTGTTGTAAGAACAGAACTTGAAATGTGCTCGTCGCAATTAAAATATTAAGACACGTATGAACAGGTTTTATTATAACAAAATCACGAATGTGCGAAAATGCAGAGATGGGAAAACTGATTTGGTTTTAGTTTATTTGAAAAATAGATTAAAGTATTTTTTAAAAAATTTAAAAGCGATCGTTTTTTTCCCCTTCAACTGGAATTTTTTAGGTGATTACTTAGTCATTAACGTTTGGTTGTTACTGACACAGCTGTTATATAGATTTAAATCAATGATCCAATTTACAGTTGAATAGAATTTATATCCATGATCAAACTAATCTTACTTTACAACTCCACTTTAAAACTTCCGAAACTAATATTTGAAGTCCTTAAAAATATTTACGTTATTGCCTTCAAACCCACAAGCCAAATATTTAAGGAATCCCTCGACAAGAAAATTAATCTTGTTTTCATTACAACTAAAACAAGTTATTCCGAAGATTTCAACAATTTAAAGATCTCCCGTTTAATTTCACCCCGTAATTTTAAAACAAGAATTTTCTTCATTTCTGTTCCAAGAAATCTGCTTTTGACAGCTAATTTACGACAGATAGCGGTGGAAATCCGAGACCTTTTCGACTATTGTCACTTTTCATCGATCGTGTCAAGAAACCCACGCGCTAGTACTCACTTCGGTCGGCAGGTGGCGCGCAGCTCAATTGATGATGAAGATCTAAAAGTTGTTATTTACATGTGTTCTTCTTAATAGGATTTTGAAATTACGCATTGTTTTAATGAGATTACTGTTTGTTTCATGCCTTTTGTTTTATAGAGAAGTGTTTTCTTATTTCTAAATATACTGTATTCAGTTTTTCTTTAATTTATTTTTTAGGAAATAAAAAAAAAAGTTAGAACACCTGTTTAAACTAGTTGCCTAAACTTTTTTTAAGTTAACATTCTGCAAAATTACAAAGCGTAACTTTTTGATGGATTTTATTTTTTTAACATAAATCTGTTTTGCTTTCTACTTACACTAACGGTTTATGTTTAACAAGATTTAAAAAAAAAAAAATAGGCAGCACCGAAGATTTAAAAAGTGAAAAATCGTCACAGCGTCATAACTCAATTTATAGTAAAGTTTCAATCATCTGAAAGTTTCTGATCTCTAAATATGTCAAACAATTTTTAATCAAAAAAAAATAAATAATACTATGGAATCCCGAAAATTTGAAAAAAGAACAGAAAACGATACAGCATCCTCTCCAAAAAGAACGTAAACATTGAATCCATGTCAACGCAACGTGGAGAAATTTGTTTTTACGCGATGCGGGATAGAGGGCGCTGTCTTTTGTGCCCGGGTAACATCTTTACGTCTCCCGCTGCTGACAGACATCACTCAAAGATTACTGCGGCACAAACAGAAAAGGGGGCAGCTACAAATTAAATTTAGTTCACTTTAAGGTCGGGTATGGTTTGATATTGCAAGTTTGGCTTTTTGTGGTTTGTATTTAGGTATACATTTGGTTGAAACTTTGAATAGAAATTATTAATGATTTAGAATTGCATAGTGATGGTTTAAGCACTTTTTCTGTGTCCAGACATGCGTAGGCTGTCGTTTGTGTTTCTTTTTAGAGTCACTGCATTTTTAAATTTCACAGCTCTCATTTGGGACTACTTAATTTCTCACTTTCAATGTTCATTTCACTTTGAAATCTAAGGTCAATTAAATGAAATCTTTACGTGGGAGCAAATAGGATACCAAGAATTAATTGATTTAAAAAGAGAGAAATGTCAAACGAATACACGTATTTTTAAGTATTTATACGTAATCAAATGACAAAACAAAGTTATTTAATAACAAAGTAGGTTTGTAAAAGTAGCTGTCAATCCTTTACTTTCACCGATAGACACAACTTATGCCTTTTCGGACATTAGCAATTAGGCCTTGCGTTTACCAAAGAGAGCACCTGGTAAAATTATGTTCTTAAGACCTTTAACGCCAAGGTTGCTCCAATTTTGTAGATGCCAGTACACCCAATATATTGGCTCTAGCCAACACAAAGGCAAACACCTTTAGACCCTTAAGACACATTGTTTTATTATAAGATAAATTCAGGTTTAAATGTATCACATTCACCCTCGAACAGAGATTAAAATTAAATATGTACCCAATCTGGAAAGTCCCAAGTCTCAGCCACAACCCTGACCGTCAACCGGTATGTCCTCAAGGTGACACCACAAGTTCTCTTCGAGGTAATTTGACTTAATAATGATTTGCATTCTTCAGTAAAACCTTTCCCTGTTCGAAAACTTATACTCTTGAAGGCGAAACCCTCTGTAAAACTCCACACGGGCCCCAGGATTTAACCATGTCAGGATCCCATGAGTTTCCAGTGGGAAAAGTTGACTGATTTGGCGGCTTTAAAAATAGTCGGTGTGTAAGGAGAAGCGAACGAATTTATTTTCTTCGCCTGTTCGAAAAATGGAAAGGTATTAAAATTCGATTCCCATCGGAAAGGTGGAGGAGGGTCGGATCCACTTATGGATTCAAAAAGCTCAAATAACCGAATCAAAGACGAATGAAAAATTAAAGGAATTTAACTTCGTCAGGAAAAGGGTAACTGTGGTATCGAGTCATGGAGTCAAGAAGGAGACGGAATGCTTGGCGCGAAATAGGGTGAAGCCATCAGAAAGTTGCCAAGTAACCCTAGTAAGCCTAATCCAACCGCTAAATCGACTAAACTCAACACTTTCGCTACGCAGGATTTTTGTTTTCGAGTAATATATGATAGGAATATCATTATTGAATCCTTAGTTAGACGGACGGCTGGACCGTTTTAGGAGTGAAAGGATTAATAAAAAACGCATTCTTGTATTCTTTAAAAAGTGTCTATTAAAAATCAAATAAACACCTTTTGCGCAGTTGTTGGTTGTAGCACGATATCTGATTTGACCCAAGATGGTAGTAATTTTATTCACAGGAAATAATTGTTGGGATTATAGTTATTTATAGTATAGAGTCACAAATCAAGAAGTCGATGTAGTAGGGCCTAGTAAGTAGAAAGTAAGCCTAGTATGTTGCTGTAGTAAGCAAACTCCTCTGTATGTAGAATAGAGCTAAATACTTTGCCGAGAGCGATAGCGTTAGTTTAGTAATCGAGAAGTCCATGTAGCAAGCCTAGTAAGTTGCTGTAGTAAGCAAACTATTCTGTAAAACATCGCCAAATACTTCGCCAAGAGGGTTAATTTGGGCTTACTACAAAGCAATCAATGTCTTCACATGACAAAACGGTTTTTGTATTGGATTTTACTCAGCAGCCTCTCCATCTTCTTCCTAACTTCATCCAGCAAAAGGGTAACTTTGTGGTATCAAGTGTTGTCTGTACGAAAGGGCTGTTTCTTCTGGGATGTACCCCTTTCGCCACACACGCGTTCGGAGCGATTAATTTTATAATAAAGAATGTCAAGTTGCCGGCGGCGGGGGGGAAATACCCAGAGGATGAATAGGTTAGATTTTAAAGAAATCTGCCTTCACCTGGATGTCGATGAATATTAATGTCGCAGATGTCGTGACGCATTTATTAAACATCGCTCAAAAGAGCCTCCCTTGAGTTCGGTGAGTTTCGCTTGTTATTTGCGACTGCATTCCTTCCTGAAGAAGGACCATTTTCTTTTCGCTTGCAAAATTTATAATTTAAGGAGACTTGACGGAATTGCATTTTCAGTGCAATTAATATTTACCATTTTACACATGTCATTAAATATTTGTTTTGTAGTTTTAATATGAAAGGGTTCACGATTAATAACCCTTGACCTAGTTGTTTTGTCTTTGAATAATACTTAATTAAAAGTAATGGAAATTATTGTAAATCCATTATTATTGGCAGTAAGAATAAAAATATTTTGTCACCGAGAGAGTAAAAATATACCTATCCGGCATGATTACCGAAGTAATTATATATAAATAGGTAAGATAAAATTCGATCCCTTATAATGTTCATCACAACTTTAAAAATTCATTCATATAAATAAACATTCCCAAATAGCAGTAATACAAACAGAAGGGCCCTAATTTTATCTAAAAGTGTTTTATTTCTTTTTTTGCAAAACGATCTAGAAGTAAAAGATATCTTTAATCTTGAACAAGCTTTTAAATATTTATTTACTTTAACATTAAAAATACTATATGTTCTAAAGTACTTTGGCGTTTGAGTGTTTAAACCCTTTTTTTACATATTATTACCTATCACCTTAATTTAAAAAAAAATAACAAAAAATGGAAGAATTATATTAATCAGAATCAAACATCCACATAAAAATATTCCAGAATACCCATCATTTAAACAACCACAAACTCAAGATACAAATTTCTTATTCTATACCAATTAACCTTCTCATTCAACAACAACATATCGAATGATAATCCAATCACAACACAACTCTTTCAATATTTTCATTCATAACAACCTCCCATTGGCTTCAGCCGTGTGTGGTCATCTCAAGCGTATCAAACGAAACTTAAACAAGCCTCGCCGGACCGAAACCAGTTTTAATTGTCCTTGCGCCGCTGTCAGCTGCAAGCGATGAGTTATGATGCTGCGGATGGGGATGATCCAATCCCGTGATGCCCTGCGTCATTCTGTCTGTCTCGTCATCTACCTGCCTGCATAAATTAACACGCCCGAGGGGCTGTGCACAAATTGAAGGGGGGATTTTTTTTTTGGTGATTGGTGGTGGATAGGGATTTCCGTGAAATAGTGTAGGAAACTGAAATTGTTTTTTTTTTAAGGTATGAGGAGGTGTGTTTTGGTAAACATATTTGAGGTACTTTTAGTCAGATTTGTAATATCGGTACCAAAAAGGCATGTCTTTTTTGTAATGTTACCTGTTACCCGAGAGTAATTTCATTTCAACTAATATGCATAATCGTTGTTTGCATTTCAACAATGATATTTTACAAATAATCTTTGTGATGTTACTTCAACTGTTCCAACAAAAATATTAATTTCAACTATATACATAATCATTGTTTGCATTTTAATAACAATACATTGTAAACAATACTTGTAATATTGCTTCAACAATAAAATTCGTTGCAAAAATATATTGTTAATTGAATTTGTGATATTTCCTCTGTTTCTATTTCAACAAAATACTTGCTTTAGATACCGTTTGAATGATTAAAAATTAAATTGTCGTACCCGCTAGAAACAATTTGTTGCAAAGTATAATCAAACTTTCGCGAAGTTGTTTTTCTTTTAAATGCACATAAAATCAAGAAAAAATTGCTATTTCTTCAAAACATGAAAATCGCACTTCAAGAATTAAGTAAATCTAATGAATGCATTTCAGGTGCAAAGAGAAGCTATATTTAAGTGTTATTCTTCAAAATATCATTATAAAAATCCATCATTAATGCGACAGAATATTACTTTTAAGAAGAAGGCATTTCAGACACAAAGATGTTAAGTGTTATTCTTAAAAATATTCCAATAAGAATACATCTCGATAGAATATTACTTTAAATAATAATGAACAAATAACCAAAACTGTCAAAACTTTAAATGTGCCTCATCAGAAGTCAACCTCTGATAATTACAGCACGCCATCTTACACGTTACTGGTTACAATGTCAGGCCTTTCCTTCCCTAAGTCCTCCACGTTAATTATGCCTTGTGATTGAAGCAAAGTGGCCTCTTGTTTTCACAAAGCGGAAATTTCCAGAAGGGTTTTAAAACATCCGAATTAGCCTCCGGTTCTTGATGTAATAATCCCCACCTACCTTCTTTTAAAGACGGATGCGAATGAAAAGAACAGTGTTCTCGTTTTTACCTGTTTGAGAGGAATGTGTTCTTTAATTGCGTGACTATTTTCAATATTTACTCTTTTGTGTTCAAACCAACTGGAAATACCTTTCTTATATTGACTTTTTTTTTTATCTTTATTGGACCTTCTTCACTATATGTTGTTTAAAAATAGTTAGCTACAAGTTCGCAGTTGTTACATAGTTACTAGTTGTTACATGGTTACTATGTTGTTACATCGTTACCCAATTTCTTCCAGGTCATCATTTGATTTTTCAGTTTTAGTCGAGTCATGGGATATGCTTATTGACATCCAATATAAAGGCACAATCAATCATTAATTGTGCCACTGCGGATTTCAGTGTTTAAAAAAAGCAGTTAACCGCCTATATTTGATTAGCTTCTTGTTGTTTTAGTAGTTTATTATTTCAGTTATGTATAAAGATACTAATCATTTCAATGGGAAAATTTAGCTGAAAACATAGTTAAATACTTACTTTCCTTTCTGCTGTGTTGGCTTTCAAAAGCCAGACACAAAGTTAGCTTACTTCATTTTAGCTATCCATGTTTTTATTATTAAAAATTTAGAAAGCTTGGATTTGGTATGTGTACTCAATCAATCATCATGTTCTTTTTGTTCTATCACAGTAGTAGTTTTTTAAAATCGTCCATTCGCGCTTTGGTTGTTGCAATTCAAATTTTAAAATTGTTTAGAAGTAAATTTTTGAAATGAAGAAAATACGATTGTTATTTTAGATGTTTGTTACGATTGCCTTAGAACTCCCCTTCTGAATGTAACGAAAACCTCCTCAAAATTTGCATACAATTGTTATATTTTTGTTTAATCAATTTAGATTGTTGTTAATGAAAAAAGGTGACAATGATACGAGTTAACAGCTCCTTAAATATTTTATTTGTTAAAAGCAAAAGCCATAATAAATATTTTGGTGCTTACACAGAACAAGGGAAAATTTATTAAATTGTTAATAATGTCCAGAATATTGTTTGATAATGACCTTGTTTGGTAGACATTGTTTTATAGTATTGTTTGATTAATACCCGAAAGCTTAAGCTTGTATTTAAAATTTAGCGACTAGTTAAGTGTCTTAAGTGCTTAATAATTTAGTTTAAAATGTATTTAATGGAACTATGAATTAATTATGTATACTTTGATAGTTTCTCTGAAACATTACATAATTGCAATGACAAAAAAGGAAGAATACAATTTTTTTTTTAATTAATTGTGTATATTAAAAAAAAATGGTATTTTTATTTAATACATCTTTTGAAATGTTTGCATCAAACATTCGAATTTCAAAGTTAAAACAATCTTTTTTTCCATCACACCATTTGTAACAAACCGGACTACAACATTCATGATAGTAACCCAAAAACTTAGGCAAACAGTTCATCTAAAAGAGCCATTAAATTTTAAGCTCCTGCCTGTAAAATCAATTTTGTGTCTCTATTGTGATATGGCTGATTTGCAGGAAAGGCGTCTCAGCGTGGCAAGGATGTGTCGGCTTTGTAGCAATATCCAAAGGATTTTTGAGAAGTAAATTAGGTTGTTAGGGTTATTCGTTGAACCAGACTTCCAAATTGGGGCCTTGAAGTCCCCTCTGCGATGGCATTCGTTTGTCTCGATTTTGATGTTTAGAGAGTTTTGGGTAATATTTGGGCGAGTTGATTGCTATATTGATGGGTATAAGAGAGTTGTTTGTAATTATAAATGTCTCGGTAGTTTTATATTTGAGGCGGTAGTTATTGGAAATGAGTTGTCTTGTTTCGACATCATTGTATAGCTAAAGCTGTGTAATTGTTTTTGGTTGGTTATTTCTTTACTTTGCCATTACTAATCTTTTTTATGCTTTCAATTAAGAATCTTGAGCTTTTTTAGAGTTAAACTTAATTTCAGCCCTAAAATTTAAAATATGGGGCATACTTAAATATTTCTGTTTCGAATCGAATTTTATTGTTATTTTCAACACCGTGTAATCTTCTTGAAATTTAAATTTGGAAACGCGTTCATTAATTTCAATACTTAATAGTTTTTTTTACTTGAAGTATTTAATCTCTGTTTTTATTCTTGGATTTCTTTAGTGTTTTCGGTGATTTGTTGATATTGCACGAACAGCTCTGAATACTTCATTGATTCACCATATTATATGCCCGACCTTATTTTTATTCTTTTTGGAATTCTTGCCATACTCAAGGCATAAAAATGTCTATTTAACTCATAATTTTCATAATACTTAATTACTTTCTAAAATTATTTGTTGTAGCTAAAGTAACATTAAGAAAATACATATTGCACAACTTTTACGACGAACCTAGTACTAATTGCACTCACATGCAAAATCTTAATGGATGAGGGTTTTTACACACATCATTGCCTTACTCGATGACATTGAAAAGCGATCACACAATGTCACGGTCCAATATAATTGGACAAATTGAACTGATAGCTAATTTATTTTTTTCACACAACAAAAAAATATATATCCTTCAAGAGCAACCACGAAAAACACATCTCTTTTCTACCCGCATTTACAATTTTAGCATATCATTATTGATTGGTTTTGTTTTGTTGAATTAACGTAGTATCAGCTATTGGCGATGGGAGCGATCTGAGGTAGAACACAATGAAACCTCAGAGCGACATCGTACGCGGAGTCAGGACGTTGAACATCACAGATTTATTGATTATGAGTATTCTAATGTATTCGAAGTTTTTTGTTGTTGCTGGATTTCGGTTTTTTTCCGTGTATACCCCTCTAATGCATGAATTTTTTTTTCATCACAAAAAAATATATATGCATCTTTAATACTCACACATTATCGGAAAAATACTTAAAAAAATTAACTGCATTAGAATTTAAATAATTTCCATTTATAAAATTTCTTCCATGTGACAAAAACCAACTGCAAAATTCCAATTTTGATAATAATGACTAGAAAACTGCTAAAAATCTTTCAGAATAACCCTTTTTAACTATGATTAATTTTTCAAAACAATTTATTAGTATTTAGTACTAATATTATTATTCCTTGAATACTGCCAAAAACTTAATTTCGCAAAAGTTAACAACCTCACTCTTTAATTTTGAATACATTTTCACTGCTGTCATCTATGATTATTATTAGTGACTAAAACTTTAAAATGTAATGAAATAGATGAAAAAACAGCAGATTTGTCTAGGAGGAGCTCTAATTTAATAAAAAAAAGTGGATTATGTTACTTGTTACCAAACGGTAACAGTATGCATTAGAGGGATACAGCAGGGTTTGCAAGGTCAACGGATGCTTGTCCGTGGCCGATCGCATGCCATACTAACTGGGCAACTTCGCCCCCAATAC
This sequence comes from Hylyphantes graminicola, assembly GCA_023701765.1. Classification (NCBI taxonomy): domain Eukaryota; kingdom Metazoa; phylum Arthropoda; class Arachnida; order Araneae; family Linyphiidae; genus Hylyphantes; species Hylyphantes graminicola. The sequence continues at coordinate 54,524,734 of CM043119.1, forward strand.
CGTTATTAAAGTCCCATAAGTCACTCAACAGGAGAAGTTAAGATACAACACATCGAGGTTTATTTAAAACGAATTTTCTCACTTCATGTTTGTTCTGATAATCGTGCCCTGTCCGTTTCTGGCTTACTTTTACAATTTGTTATCGCTGTACAAAGGCACAAACTTGGATCAAAAAATTATCTTCTATGCTATTAAAATTTGACGTCAACCCCATCATGGGTTATTATCTAACATCAAGCTGCGACAACCGCAAACTCGTTGATGAAGATCGTCAAACGAAGAGGACCTGTTTTCTGATGTCCGCATCATTGCGTGTAGGACAACTCGTTGCACAACCGCTTTTCTTACATGATATATGGTTATGGTGCTTGTCAGTCTAAGAGGAGGAAACTGTTTGGGACACGTTACAAATGGCGGAGGTAATTGGCAAGTCTTTTCTCTTTAACTGTTTTCAGGGGCAAGGATTATTTAATGACTGTTGGAAGAAAAAAAAAGGTTGGACAAGCAAGTAGACGATGGATCATTATGTTCGTCTTCCAATTACAGATTTCGGCTTTGGTTTGACTGTATGGTAACTGCAGTGTTTGAAAAATCTAGGTTTTGAGTCTGCTCTTGAAGGGTCTTGATCTAGGTATCTAGGGTCTCATGATCTAGATTTGAGTCTCTTGTGGCTGTTAAAAAAATAACGTTATCTCAATAAAATTCAATAGATGACCAAATACTTAAAGTAAAAATTAAAATCACATACTGATTTTGGTAGCTGGAGCTTTTACAATTGTCATTTGTCTGAAAATTCTATTTAGAAACTCAATAAATATAAACAGATAAATTGAAAATGCGCTTTTTAAGTTTTATGGACGAAAATTTAGCGTTTTGCTTATACTAATTCTATGACGAAGTACTTGAATCTTTTTACTTTTTCAATTGGAAAATAGGCCACACCTTTTTGATGTAAAGGCTGCAGTTGAAGATATCTTATGTACTTTTGGTACTGACAATTGTTTAATCACCTCTTAAAAAATGGGACGTGTTTTTAGTTACACAAGAAAATCTGATCTTACTGGTTAATAGTAAGTACAAAAGCTAATCAATAATATATATCCATCTTATTATTTTTTTTTATTATTATTATTTTTTTTTTGCAATTGCATTTTAAATTTGAGTAGATATCTTTTTTGATATACAGTTTTTCGTTTGTTCAGATAAAACCTTTTAAAACCAAACCAGGTCAATATTGATGCGTTGCAATCGTGTACAACTTGAGGTATCATGCAGCTCAAGTAATGCAGTTCCGTGTGCATTTGGTTGTTTTCAAGTCTGAAAAATAATTTTAAAAGAGCTCATGTCCTTTTTTCTAGCATGAAACAAGAGTCGTTTTTCTCTTTAGTACAGAAATGGTATGGAAATTATTTATTTCTATGGTTCAATTAAAATGACGCCCGAGAAGGATCGTTAAAAAAGCTGCTTCGGTGTTGAATAATTTAATTTGAATGATGCCAATGTATTGTATGGTATGGTATGGTACATATATATTCCAGCTTGGGTGCTTGTTGAGAGAACCGCTTATAAGCTTTCGTCATGTGGGACAGACACAGAAAGAATTTTTGCAGTCACAAAAAAAGGAATAACACATAGACAAATAACAACATTTATTGACGATCACAAACATCCATGCCAGACCGGGATTCGAACCCGACCTTAGCAGCTCCAAAGGCCAGCGCCCTAACGATTGCGCCACCGGGGCGGCATGCGAATGTATAGCCTTGTTATTATAACATTATGTAATGAAATGTTAGGGTGCAAAGCTCAGTTTAAAAACTTGGGGTGTGCAACCCTACACGGCTTTGAATTACTTCGAAATAAATAAATGTATGTAGTTAACAGTATTTAGATACACTATTAAGACATTTCAATAACTTTAAACATAAAAATTTAAATAGTAGATATACCCTTTGTGCTTGCGAGATTGCCTCAAAAATCTTATCATGTCGTCCGATAGTTCGATCTGTAGAGTGGTTCCATTCTAACATTCAAAAACTACTTTTTTATAATCAAAAACTTGCAAAAGGTGTACCTACTAAACACAAAATCTCCATCTTGTCGAATCCATTTTGGATTTCGACAATGCTCTCGTGATCGTGTATTTCATATCAGATAATATTAAAAGTAATTTTTTGATAAAATGAATAGGTAATTTCGATCAAAAGAAAAAAAAATGAATGATCGTTTGATCGTTTTTTTAATGGTATTAAAGCATGTATACAATAATTTTCAAATAGAGTAAAAGTTTTACCACACTTATAACGCATTACCATAAGTTCTTCGTTTCGTGTTTTTAGTCGCAACTATACAGGAACTTTTCCAATATCAATTTAAATATCAAATTATGTATCAATATTTCAGAATATATTGCCCGTTATAAAAAAGCATAGAAGATTACAATAAATAACTTGATACGTTAAGACAAATTTTTCCATGTAAAAGTAAATAAAAAATTATTGTTAAGGGGAGCGGACACCCCCATTCTCTTTCCTACCTCGATCGGACTGGCTAATGCTAAGTCTATGGGGAAAAAATGGTTTTTGTTCCAAAAAAAAAGCAAAGAAATTATAGGAATATTTTGATGCGTTTTTTTTTTAATTCATGAAACTCCAATAAAGGTGTGCTTTTAGAAGTTATTTTTTTTTAAACATTATTTACTTTTTTTTAATTGAAAAAATATTTAGATTAAAAAAAAGTAAACAACGTTTTTAAAAAAATAACATCTAAAAGCACACCTTTATTGGAGTTTCATGAATTTAAAAAAAAACCGCATCAAAATATTCAGATAATTTCTTTGCTTTTTTTTGGAACAAAAACAATTTTTTCCCCATAGACTTCCATTAGCCAGCCCGATCGAGGTAGGAAAGGGAATGGGGGTGTCCGCTCCCCTTAACATATATTTCGTAGTCCACACAAAATTAAAATATTCGGTAAAAGTTGATTGACATTAGCTACTTACTTTGTATATATTTTTATACCTCGCAATTAAACAAGCTCGAAACGTATATTTAATTTTTTTTCATTGATTTCCTCTGCAGAAATTTTTATAATCAACCTGTTTTCACCTCTGATTACTTTTCTTAATTACTTCTAATGAAGTGCTTAGAGCCCCTGTAACACCTTTTCACTTGTAATTTGAGGATCTTTCTATACTAAAAAGTCCTTAACTAAAGCTGAATTTGAAAACAATTCTAAAATAACGTAATTAAGAACTTGGGAAAACGCATTAAAATTCCTCAACTAATTCTCTGAGTCGCAGACGCTTAAAAAAATCTGCATAAAAACAAAATATCAAAAAAGTTATTTAACATACAAAAAAAAAATCGTCGAGAGAAAAAAACGCCAAAGAATTTTAATGCTGTTTTTTTTCATAATAAGCAGTTAATTGACTTAATGCTGCTGGCAAATCTTCGAAGTGTATTATTTTAACCTTAAATAAAGTTTTGGTATGTTAATTTTTTTAAGGAATGTGTTGAATCTGTAAAATAATGTGAAAAATATGAAATATTCTGCTTCCTTAAATTACTTCGATTTAACTGCAATTCCAATGAAAGTGTTGCTGAGTTTTAATCTTATTTGTTTATGAAGATTAGGAAGAAATTTGAAATTTCTATCAAGCTTACATCAACCTACATAGAACAATCATGACCACATTAAATTCTAAATCGGAAAACGGCGGCGTAATAGTCTAACAATTACATCAGCTTCATCTTCTAATGTTCAGTAATTATTAGTTTCTTTCTAAAAGTATATATTCTGGTGTTCTCTATTAAAAAAAATCGAGATTTGTAAAGTTTTCTTACACTTTGGTGGGAAAGATATTTGGTTGGGTAGGAGATAAAATATATACAATTAAATAAGTTTTTCTGAGTATAAGCTTAGCATTACTTGATGCATTTAATTTATTTTTTTTGATGGAAGAAAAATTTATTCGTTGTTAAAATTGTTCAACATTATATTCTAAACTAATTTTTTAAGGGGTCTAAGGAGTCTTAAAAATGTGCAAAGAAGGAACTACAAAGCATAGTTTGATCTTTCATGTAATTTTTTAACTACTCAATATACAAGTATAATTTTTTTTATATGTAGTTCTACAAGATTTATTTAATATGAAACAAATTTTAAAATTTATGAAACTTTAACCAAAACTAAAATAAGTGATATTAAACATAAAGCTATTTGAACACATTGTGATTAGGCTTGTGCGGCAAATTGTGAGGTCAAAATTGAAGACATGACCAAGAAAATGACTTTATATTGTACAAATATGTACAAACAAAGACTTATACCTAAATTCTCAGCTCAATTTTAATTAGAATTTATTTTAAGAACTTTTTTCTAAAAAAAATTATAAAATTTTTGAATTTTCATAGATAGCAACTATGAAAAGTTTTTCCAAGTTTTCATTAAAGGTAAGTAGTCATTGCATCTCAATTCATTGTCAACACCAATAACTGTGAATGTTATTGATTTTGAAAGATAAATTTTTAATTATTCAATTATGAAAAACCATTTCATTAATTAAATTTAATTATTAAATTAATTCGATATCAATTATCAATGCACGTTTAAAAAGTATTTCATTCGAAATTAAAATCCCGAACGATATTCCCCAAAAATAATTATTCTAATAAGAAGAGCAGCGCCTTTTCACCTCAACTCAAAACCAACATGGATGCCACTGCAAAGACATCCCATCACTCGCGGGAGACGGGAAGACGCCAGCCCAAAATGGCTGAAAAATATTGATTATGCACTTGAAGCAACGGTAGCGCTGAGCCGAAAGCAGCCATTTTGAGTGATCCACGTCACATGATTGACAGCTTCTGCCGCAGCGCCATCTAGCGGTGGCAGCCTCAGGGTCCGATTAGTGACGTCATTTTCGTTTTCTCTCTCTTCTTCGGCTTCCTTACTTCGATCTCGACGCCATTTTTAATCAACTTTTCTGAGATTTGAGATTTTTTTTCTCCTTCAAACACTTATTTCATTGATTGTTGGGGTGGCGGAATTAGCATTGATTGAAGAATTTGATTAGTATCCAAATTCTATCATGTATCAAATTAATTGCTTGAGAAAAATTTATCATTTAAATTATTGACATTTTTTCTTCAGCAAGTTAAAAAATATCAGAATTATATATCACACACACAAATTGTTGCTGTTTAAGTAGTTTAATTCATTGTTTGATTTGTAGTTTTCTCTGCAATAAATCCAAGTATTCAATATATTAAGTATATCATATGTGATGTGTGTTACTTAATTCATATATTTTTTACTATTTTAATAAAAAATATAATTTATGTTGTTGTTACAATTTAAAGAGACACATCCTAACATCTCGATACATATTGAGTCCAATACGATAGCCTTAAGCCAACTAACTTGGTGTAACTGATGTCATTTAACGAATGAAAAGTATTTATTTTTATTTTTTGGAACTTAAATAGAACCTTTATTTCATAATGATTGAAATCCTAGGGTTGTCATATTTGAAACAAAATATTTTATTTTAAAATGAAAACGTAGATTTACACAGATTTGAAAGTGTCATTTTAGTTTGGCATCGTGTTTTTTTATTGAAATTTATTTACGAACTATATATTTTCTTTTTCTTGTTGTTTTAAATTATACAGTTCAAACCAGGCTTGTTTCTTGAAGCAACAAAGTTGTTTCCATTTGTTTGTAAAACAACTTTTCCAACCAACCATTTTAAAATAAACTATTTCCTCGTTAAAATACCGCATGCCATTCAACTTTTCAATGGCCTTAACATAAACTTTGCGTCCGCATTCCACAACCTAACTATTTTAGTGTTATTAAGTAACAGAAAACACAAAGGTTAACACATTGTTAAACTGTAGTCACAAAAACAGATATACATTTTATTCAATCTATTTTTTTTTTTTTTTGTGAATCTCATTGATAACTTTAAGTAAATAATTGAAAAGTGTTTTTAGTCGTGATTTTAAGTATTTACTAATTTTATATACTCGACGTTGCATAGGTTTATCCTTAATGTGTCTGACTTGTAGTTTTTATCAACTTTTAATTTTGTGCTAATCCATTCCCCTTCTCACTGGCCAGCAACTTAATTTTTTTTATAAATTTGAATAAATTTAGCCCCATATTTTCAAACAAATAACTTCTCATTAAATACACTTTTAAAAAATGTGATTTTCTTTTTCAATTAGTGAAAACTCAATCTGGACCCATGAGTAAAAAAATATTCAAGAAGAAAATAAGTGCTAGCTAGGGCTATAAGTCCTTGAGCCAAAGTTATCATATTCGACAGTAAGTACTTAAAATTTTAAAAAATATGCATATAAAATTCTATAATTTCAAAAATGATAATTTAACCCGCTAATGCATACTGTTGTCGTTTGGCAACAAGTAACATAATTCACTTTATTCTATTAACGTAGAGCTCCCTCTCGACAAATTTGTGGGGTTTTTTTTCATCTATTACATTCCATTTTGAAGTTTAAGCTACTAATAATCCTCTACGATGACAGTAGCAAAAGTGTATTCAAAATTAAAGAGTTAGATTATTAACTGTTGCGAAATTTCGTTTTTGGCAGTATTCAAAGTATAATAATATTAGTATTAAATAAAAATTATTATTATTTTTTTTTTGAAAATTAATTATAGTTAAAGTAGGGTTATTTTGAAATATATTTAGTAGTTTTCTAGTCATTATTATCAAAATTGGAATTTTGTTGTTGGTTTTTGTCATATGGACAATTTTTTAAAAAATTGAAATTATTTAAATGCTAATGCAGTCAAATTTGTTTCAGTATTTTTCCCATAAAATGTAAGAGTATTATAGATACATATGTATATTTTTTCGGGATGAACAAAAATATTCATGTATTACAGGGTTAACGAACCAACCTATAATTTATAACTGTTACTAGTTTTAGCTCTAATTTATTAGTATAAAACATCTGAAAAAATCTTAAAAATATCATTACAGATTAATTTCTACTATCCTGACATTCTTTTGACACAACAAAACCTCTTATAGTATATCCCATCGACTCAGACACAAAACGTCATCTCTATCTCACGCACATCCCAAAGTATTCTATCGTTAATCGATTCTTTCATTCATTCGATCCATTTAATCTATTTGAGTTAAAAACTCCACAGTAAAAAAAAATCGAATGGAGAAACACAGAACCGAATTTCACAGAACCGAATCAATCCCACACATGCTCTTTGAAGGGTAAGAAAAGAAAAAAAAATGTTGATGAGCGCTCTAAAGCCTCATCAGTCACTTCATTCGAAATTGTCCCCTTCCACCCCCAAATAAACAATAAGAAAAGCGGAAAAACTGATATATAAAAGTGTCAAAACGATGGACTGTAAGTTTAGTAATTATTTAGCTCGCAATCTTGCGTGTAGATATAAAGAAAAAGGAGTTTTTAAAGGAAGCAAAATAAAAATAGGCGGGAATCCGAAGGGAAGCCGGTTGTATTGGCAGTAGCATTGATAAACTCTGCTCCAAGCTAGACAATGCATCTCGATTTATTATATTGACAGGTGGGGCAGACAAGTTCGACTCGCCAATCGGGCCAGCGCATCTTTCTATTTTATCTATCTTTGGCACGATCAGGGATCAGCGATAGTTGTAATTTTCGCCGCTCCAGAAACGGGTCGACATGTATTTGAAGTCAGCGCTGCCTTTGGCGGATTTGGCGATTTTTATTCTGTGAAAAACACATCACCAATTGAAGTTTTACTAAGACGAAAAAACTTTCTACATCCTTGAAAATTCCCACTGTTCTTGATACTATGCATTTTGTATATTATTAATCCCAATAGATGCCAGCCATATTATTATTATTATTATTTAATTATGATCAGAATCATGATGATGCCAAATGGCATCACTGGGACTGAAAGGGTTAACATCGTACTTCATGCAGACCCTGTTTGAGGAAAATGTATCAAATAAGATCTTCGTAAAGTGGTCGAAAGAGCGTTTGTATTAGCTAACGTTGAGAGTGTTTTACTTGTAAATTTTGCCCTCGCATAGCTCTAGTGTGATACTCAAACCAAACCAACCAAGCATGTTCGTATCATCAAACCCATTTGAAAACGAGCGACTAAAATAAATAGTCCAAAAAAATTTTATTTTGTATAATATGGTATGTTGCTTTTCTGTTCTATCTTGTCATGTGGAGTAGCTCTAGTGCTTAGTAATTTAAACCAAACTGTATCTTTCGCTGCTTTATGAAAAAACTTTTGTCGGTATGGAGTGTGGCCTTTGAACTTTATTTGTCAATTTTGCTCATTTTATGCTTAGATAAAACCTGTCCAAATGTCAAAACAACTTTTTCTATGCTACAGAAATCCTAATTATTGTACTTTTTTTTTTATCAATCCTCATTACCGTCTGCTAAATTATTTAATACTTCGCGTTTTTAAAGAAAGTAATTGCGGTAAGTAGAAATATTTCTGTAGTCAATGTTTTCAAAAAGCTTTTGGATTTTGCATGATTTTTCAAAACACATTTTAAAAAGTCTATGATTTTTCCGAAATCTTTTTAAAAGTCTATGATTTTTCAACAATCCTTTTTAAAAGTCCATGATATATTTAAAAAAAAAAAAAAATTTTAAAGCTTATGATCTTTTAAAAGTTCATGAATTTTAAAGGTTTTTTTTTTACAATCTAATGAATGTTATAGCATTGGTGATTTGCCTTTTCGCTTATAGCATATATGCATATAGTGTAGTGTAATCGTTTCCGGCTGCCTATTTCTAGCCTCCATTAGGAGCTCTAACACTATATACATATAAATATATCAAATACATATACATCAAATCCTTAATATTAACAGCCCAAACCGGATTTTCTGTGTTCACTTTCTTCCGGTCACCTAATCCCCCCATCCCGCATCTTGGCTTCATTTCAATCACGAGCAAATACATCTGATAATCCCAGCAGCATCAAAACGATATTGCGTTACCACCGCCCTCGCAATGGCAACCCTACATACACAATCACACCGGTCCGAAAAGATTTTCCCCCAATACTCCCCCCTCCCCAATAAAATAAAACCGCACGAGAATATGAGGGTGGGCATCAATAAACCCAGGCTGCATCACTCCCCCACCAGTAAACGAGGGATCGAACTGTTTGTAATTGTGGACAACTTAATCATGCTTCTCATAATCTATTTATTTACGCTACCCCGTTTTAATAGACGCTTTGTAATGAGGCCGCCTCGGCCTAATGAATCCACTTCAGGTCTTGATTATCGGATTCATGTAGGAATTATTCCAGGGGTAAAAGGAATCATTCCGTATTATCGTTATTAAAAGCAATATTTGATCGTTTTTGCATGAATCTAAAAAGGGACCAAGTCAGTTGGACCATTTCCCCGTACGCTTATTTAGTTCAATGTTTCAGTGTAAGAAGGAGCCTCTACGGAAATATCTCTGTAGGCTTAAACGTTTCATGTGGAATCGGGCTGATAACAAAAAAAAAGCTCTAATGGAAAGCCTTATGAACGAATAAAAGCGATACAAATTTAGCATAGACGATAATTATTCGAGCATTGTGGTATTTCAATTTTAGGATGCCTCAGTTGGTTTTTCAGTAATTAGATAGCCCTGCTTCGGGCAAAGTGATACATAATTATTATTCTGATTTCCGATTGTCTGTAGTTGGGACTGGAGAGTTCGATTTTTGAAATGCAGGTGTCAGCTGCGATCAATTGTCTTGCAGTAGACAGTCACTTATTCATAAATTAACAAGATTGTTCGCGAATTATTCGAAAAAATTGGAAATTTAAATTGGTTTGGCGAAATTTATTAATTAGTATATTTCACAGAAACTTTGTTTCAGTTTTTTTTTACAGTGGTACTGGTTATGAACCAACGACTGAGAATTATAAATGGTTTCCTAAATAATTGATGCAAAAAAGTTTTGTGTATCGAATAATTTGTGATTAATTTTATTAATTCATTTGTGAAACTATTATTGAAAGTTCATACAATTAATTGAAATGTGTTTGTTTTTGCACATGTTTTTGTCAATATTAACTATACATTTCCTTGGAATTTATCAGCTAGGACAATAATTTATTTTCTTGAATCATTACTGTTAAGGCACATAAACTGACTGGCAAGAAAATGTGGCATTCGAAAATCTGTCTTTTTATTAAGTTTATCTAAATAAACAAAACATAAGACAAATTTAGACTATAGTAGCAACAATTTCAAGACTATAGTACGTAACAATTTATGTAGGACCGATTAGGCTGCACTAAAAACGCCTTTTAAAATTTGAAGGTTAACGTATTTATTCGGTAAGGAATGTGCTGATTTCCTTTACAAATAATAATTTGTTAATGAAACCTTCACTTTTCTTGTAATTAATTTTTTAACTCATTAAAATGGAGGTAAATACAGTAAATTTAAGAAATAATTGAAAAATTATTGACTGCTCTTTTGATAAATGAATTCTCTTTTCTTTTTGAATCAATTTGCTATGTAATTTTTTTCAAATATAATCTTTTTATGGCTAAATCACATGAACGCCAATTTAACGGGATAGTCGACAAGTGCTGTTTGATATGGTTGCGGCCAGCTGTTGTAAAACTAAACAGTGTAAGCGTTCCGAACTGTTTTCAAAACCTAATAGTCTAAAATTCCTTTGTATGTTGATCATCTGTTTGATCAGCCACTTTAGCGGACCGATTAATTTACACTGTTATGTAAAGTCTGTTGTTTTTACAGAAAGAAGATTTTGTGGCAGAAAAATAAAGCATAATATAAGAAAAAAATTCTGTATTTTACACAAATAATTTGTAATTTAATCAAAAACAAATATGTTATTTAACAGACAAATAGAAAAGAAACAACACATTTTCCTCAAAGGGGAATAAATCCCAAGTGACAGGAATACGGAATACAATAGTACCAAGGATATTATAAACTGACATGTACTAGGGCTCTCTCCCAACTGCTGTATTTTGGCACTCAAAGTATCTGCAAACAGTTAAAATGATTGCTCGATTGCAGCCTAGAACTCTTTACGCAATTAAAAACGGTAAAAAAATATTTACTTTAAACGGTATATTTTTTACAGAAGTACTGTTTAAAGAAAACAACAGTATTTTTCTGTAAACATAACTTTTCAGTAAAATTAACAGATTTTTTACAGTGTACTAATACAACATATAAATAATATGATACTTCAAAATTTGACTGCCATTATGTCGAAATCTTGTATGGTATAGAAGCAGCTCTAAGTTACAATTACTGCCACAAACATAATTGTTTCGAAAAGACCCCCTACGACGACCAAAATTTTCTCAACGGTTTACAGTCTTATTTTCTCATTTTTGAATTTTTTCAACCATGCTGCGAATAGAGTAACTGAGACGAACATTTTTTTTAATCGTTTGTATAGACTCGACTGGAACCATTACTTTTTATTTTACTTCGTCGGTTGTTTAAGACACTTCCAGAAAAAGTAATTGTTTACTTTAGCTTTTGAAATCTGTTCCTGAGTTCGGAAGCCGAATCGTCTCCTTTGATGTCTGCTATTTGATTCATTTCAAATGTTGCTATTGAAAATAGTCTCTAAGATATTCCTCGAATTTAATGAATGAAATCGGTATATGATTTTTTATTAGATCTTCATTGAGCAATATTAATTAAATGGTTTATTGAATGTTTACCCGTTGAATTCTTGTAAGCTTTAAAGTCTACAGTCATAATATTTAATTGTTTGTACTGCATTCGGCCATTTTCGACTCTGAAAGGAGTGAAAAATAACTCAGACTGACTTAAAATCGCTCGTTTGCTAGTGTACGATGTTAATGGTTCACCAATCGTAAAATCTAACGGTTCACCAAAGCCTCCAAAAATACGCTTCGTCCTGATATTGAAAGACTTCTGCGTCTCTATAGTGTGGCATTATTTCTACCAATCCTTTAGATCCAAAAATTAGCCAAAATTTCCCGTTCCCAATGACATTGACGAAGTATCCAGAAGTCATTCCTTTGCGATGACATCCAAGAGAGATACGCGACTCTTGATGTAGGGACGCGCGGTTTATGATAGATTGGGACATCTCTTCTGTCTGTCCGGCTGACAGCTGAGAAATGGTCCCGAAGGCCGGACAAATCCGGAATACTTTGCTGTGACACTCCCGTGTCTCCGAGATATGGGACCATCAACGACTTAACTATAATGTGACTTCTAATGTAGTGGTAAAAATGTCATATGTTTAGGGGACCAGATGGATTGGCGAGAAAGTAATACTTGCCGCTGCGTAACCGTGTGTGCCAATAAAAAATATAATAAAATTATGCTTAAATGCCATTTTTTTTTAACTTTTGTCACGCATGTGTTATACATACAATGTTTTTTTTAAATAAATTTTACGTCCATTTAGGACATTCGAAAAGTGAAAACATCGGGGTTGGTATAATTATTTAAAAGTCTAACTCTAATTTGGGAGAAAGATAGCTACGTTTGGCCACTTATCGGGTACGTAAGAGTATGTTACATTAAAAAAAACTAAGATATAATTTTATGTGAAAGCCATTTTGTTGCACTTTGCTACGTATAGGTTTGATACATATGATGCTTAGTTTAACGTCTATTTTAGGACACTCTGAAGGTGAAAATGTGTAGGGATTGTGTAGGATTATTTGGAAATTTATATCTAATTTAGCGAGAAGAACTACTACATTTGTCAACCTTTTGGCGACGCAAACGTATGTACCATTAAAAACTAAAACATAATTTATATTCGAAAACTAGTGTGTTGAACTTTTACTGTGGAATATGTTCGATACACAGTCTGAATGTTACGTTCATTTTGTGACATTCAAAAAGTGGAATTATAAGGTTTGTTTAGAATTATCTAGGAAAGTCACGTGATTTTCTTATCGATGTAGGTTCCCTTTTCTATTTGCCAATGCCCAGTACATTATAACTGAAGTCTAAGGGGGCGATTGGTAATCCGACGTCGCTGTGACGAGTCAGCCGTCATTTTTTGGTATTTGGGAGTGATTAATACATGAATACAGAGATGATGGTTGGTCTTTTTTTCTTATGTGGATATAGGTTGTTGGTTGTTGTTTTTGTCTCTGGAAAAGATATGGTGAAATGTTTTCTTGGTAAAGGAGACTTTTTGCAATGATCATCGTTAGAAAACAATTTTGTGATTTTTGACTATTTTACGCTTGTTTTCACTGCATCATATTAAAATATTTTATTCAAAATTTGATTTTAATTTTTTTTTAAAGGAGATCGTTATAAACTACCGGTCCATGCTTTAAAATTTTGTAAAATTATAGAATTTAAAATTGTTAAAAAAAATAATGTGTATTGGTGGAAGACCTGACAGTCAGGTTACGTAAACGGTTTACCCGTATGTATACCTCAGAGTATTAAATGAGAAATTTTTTTGCTTCCGAACTGAACATATTAGATTTTTCATATAAATGAAGTGTATATAATAATTATGCATAGCTACTGCGTTGCTTGTGGTAAACTTGTATTACTTTCTAATATTTTATCTTATCTTAATATTCATATTTTAAAGTAGGAAATTCTTTCTTTTCAACAACTTAAAAAGACTAATTAAAAATAGCGTTTAAATATTCTATTCATCTTCCAACTGTGGTCTTTGAAGTTCAAGACACTGTTTCCAGGTGTGTTTTTTTACATAACCATGTATTTACCGTTTTAGAAACATGTAGTATTTTTTTTAATTTTAAACTTAATACGATTTTCGAAAATATGCTTTTTTGAAAGAAATGAACAGTCCTTACAAAAAAATTTCAAAAAATGGGACAATCGTGGATAAATTTATGTGATAACGCCATTTTGAGAACTGCAAAATTGAATCTGTTTTATGACTCCGATTCCGCTGCGACATTACAAACGATAATACGTACGGGAATCAGTCATAAATGTCGACCTAAATTTATTATCTTGTCCGTATAAAACATTTTCCCTTTGTTTTAATCAATCACAAAACTGATACTGTATTTGAACAGACGCGATATATATTTCTTTTTTGCCTGAAATCAAAATGTATGTTTAAGAAATCAAACTTTTGCAGGTGTAGTTGTAGGTAATAATGGTAAAATCTGTCTTGGTTAAACAGATTGTGTAGTTTTAGTCTATCAATGCGACGCCATCAGATTTTTTTGATGAGTAGAGTCGATTTTATCTTCTTTGTAATAGTATTTTCTGTGTATAATATAGACAAGTACTTACGCAATGGGAAGTGTAAGATTTATCCAATCTAGTTTTAAACATTCTAACAATTGTCAAATCGTCTGCTTTTATCTGGATTCTTCTCAGGCACACATTTTTAATGAAATGTTTTTAAAAACTAATTGCAGCTAAAATTCTATAATTTTTTCTTAATACAGATCATCTTTTTTACTAGACATATTTTTTTTAAATAACTAAAAACTTTCTAGCGGCTCAGTGGCTGAGAGGTTAAATGCGTCCGCTTCGTAAGCCCAATGTCGCAGGTTCGAGCCCCGGCTGAGTCGTCGGATTTTCTGGATCGAAAAATCTTGGGCACGCATGTTATATAATTATGTGGCATGTGAAAGATCCCTGGAAGGGCCATTTGGCTTGGGTTCTCTCGGCAAAATTAAATCTCAGAATTCACAGAGAGCTCAGATTCAATGTAATCTGAGCGTCAAAATTGGTTGCGAGAGTCGCCTAGATGGTGCCACAAAAAATGTCTCTTCTGTTCTGGGATTTTTGCCGATCCTGCAAAGGCTTGACCGCCAATGTTGCAACCCCATTAGAGAAAAGAAAAACTTTCTTTTTCAATAGTAAAATATTTTTTTTAAAAAAAGTATAAAAGGGCTCTAAGAATATTTTTTAATATTTTTAGTTTTTAAATTACGTAAAAAATTATTTTGGTGAATTTTCCATCCTGATATAAGATATATAAGAAGACTAGGAGAAAATACCAAACGTGTCCAAACATATTACAAACCATTTAAAAAAAATACTTTGATTTCCGTTGTATCTGACTTCAAGGTTTTCAATCTAGAACCGTACATCTCTGGACGATTCTACTTTTTGCATGAATTTGTTTTAAGGAATGTTTTCTTTTAAAGAAAATTTTAAGACCCTAAGTACTGAAATGCATTTGAAGCAAGTTAGCACAATTCTAGGAATAATTTTCTAAAGGCAAAGATGCAAATACACAATTTCCATTTTAAGTCCCCCGTCCTTCTTATATGCCAAATCAGCTTCTTCGTCTCTGATCCTATCTGCTAATAAGCATTCATCCAAAGATAAGACTTAAAAGATAAAAAAAAACTAAAATTAGTATCATTTTTAATGCATGTCACATAATAATTAATATCTTATTCAGACATTTTAAAAGAAATTTCTTTCTGATTAAATTCCTTATTTATAACCTGGATACTCTTCTTTAATTAAAGCATAAAGAATTTTTTTAATGGAATTCGTTTCTAACTCGGTTTGTTAGTGTATTTTATTATAAGAAAAGTAATTTATGCATCCTTTTTTTTCCACCGTCTCTTTTCGTTTGTTTAATATTTAAATCTCGAACTTATTTGCATTACAGATTATTTTTTTGTCTATTTCCCTTCAGTTCATTGCGAGGTATCAGTCATGTTCGGGGTATTTCGCGTTCCGTTGCCAGATCGAAATGTCAGGGATTCTATTCTATTATTTCCCCCGTTGTTGGTTTTTGAAACGCCGTCCCCTTTCCCTTCTGTCAGTAAGTTTTATGAAGAAAACTGAACTAAGTCATACAAGCAATTTGTATAAGTTATAATGTTCATTTTTTTAAAATATAAAGATACCTTAGTAGCTTTTTCGTATTAATTAAAACACAATAACACTTATTATTCGTATTAATTAAACACAATAAACATTTTTTTTATTTTATTTTATGTATTAATAGAATTTTTTTTTATTTTAAATTTGACTATAAAGTAAATGTTTAAATCAATAATTCTTACAAGTGCACAGGAACGTTGCATATAATTCAGTAAAACCTTTACGAAATATCAGTATCATTAACCATTTGGACTAATTTTTTCTCAATTTTATAATTACGTTGATATACTTATTTTTTAATCAAAAAAGTACATTGAAAAGAATGTTTTAATTTCATAAAAAGCTAAAATTTAATTTTCTGAAATTTATGTTGTTCTGGTTACTTAAAACGATCTACGGAGCATTTATTTTTCGAACACTGTAAATTTCATTATCATTAATTAAATTTTAAAAATGCTATATTTGTTTTTAAAATGTAATTTAATTGTAGTATTCTTATAAAATCTAATAACTTTTTTTTATACGCAATGCATTTATATACGCACTGTGTTACATTTCTTGTTTATTATCCTTAGTCCTTTGATGTATACATTTTTTTAAGTTGTTAACTTTAAAACTTTTAAATGTAATTTTTTTATATTGGATCATATTACATATAGTTATTTTTAAAAAATCAGACCAATTAAGCAATTTTAATGATTACCTCTTCCAGTATTTAAAATCATTATAACTTTTAATTCACTTTTCTCCCCAATATAAACCTTTCACTCCCTCTCTCTGCGCTTTTTTTCTACTCTTCTGTCATCCATTAATTAGTGACATTCGCCTGATACTTTCATTTGGCGATGAGGAATTCATCAACAAAAATTTTTAATTCCTCAAAAATAATACAAAACAAAAAAAAACTTTTTCCAGAGCAAAAAGAAAAACTCAAACAAAATTAGAAAAATAAAATGACACGCGTAAAAATCTGCTTATATTCCATAACTTTATTATACATGAGCAATTGAGTTCATTAATGAAATAAAAATTCACCCCGGACTGTAAAAAAAAAAAGTTCTCAAAACGAAATGAAATGTAAGTCGTGTGAGTTTTCTGTTTCATTAAGTATTCCGTATTCGTTGCGCAAAATACGCAGTTTCTTTTATCTAAAACAACTTTTTAAGTCCAAAGCATACTCGACGCACGATAATGACATTAAATATGTATAATAAATTTTTTACCTGTGTTTTCTGCAGCCTTCATTTAGTTGGCTAATTATGTTAAGATTTGTTGTCTATAGATTTGTACATTTCTTATACATTCAGATTGCTTTTTTTCTCCTGTTTAATTTTCAGTTATGTTTTAATTCTACTCTGGTTCTTTCGTGATGCACTTAAGGTTGTGTTTTGTAATATTAATTAAAATTTCCGGTGCTTTTTAAAAATTCCTTCGACTTAATTTTTGAGAAATATTGTATACATTTGTTTTTTGAATGCTGAATGGCTTATTGCACGCGTTTTCATTTTTTTTACATGTTGCATATATTCTCATTTCATCATTAAGATCACATTTGCAGTGAAAAAAAAATAGCAAAAGCTTCTTTCTTCTTTCTATAGCAATTAAAACTGGAAAGTTTGACTTGTATAATGAAGGCGTGGAAATAAGCAATGATCCTTTCAACTAACTCAAAATACAATAACTGAAATTAGAAATATTATTTTTAATCAATGCAGTCACACACGGGTGGACTGTAAGAAAGATGCAACAATTGCTTTCTTCTACCATTAAGCGGTAAACATTCAGCACACAAGTATTAAAAACTGTTGTAGACGGAACAGTGTAAAAAAAACATTACTCGATTGCAAACAGTTATAGTCCATTGGCTGAAGTGACGTACACAAAAATTCCAAATGCAGTCACATACGTTGGACTAACTATAAGATTAATCCATTCATTGCATTCTTCTACCTTTAAGCAGTAAACTACTTGATTGGAAAACAGTTATAGTTCATTGGCTGAGGTGACACACACAAAAATTCCAAATGCAGTCGTTCACCGTCCATGAGATGGATCTAACGATTGTTCAAATTAAACCAATCTGAAACAGTAAGTAAACTACACACCGTCACGGTAAGAAGAGACTGTTGCCACTGAAGCTAATTGCTTTTCGTCTTCCGACATTTGCAAGAAAAACAGTGATTTCCGCTTTTAGTTTATGTATTTCTTTTTTTTTAAAAACTTGTAAATTTTGTTGTTTTATCATTCACCAGGAAATCATTTCTTCGAGCTGAAGGGTAACTGTGTTTATTTTAGGATGGGGTAGTTGAAAATATATTACAATTGGAACAAGGGTGTTGCAATGTTTACTTTGGATTGTGGCTTTCTGATGAGAGATGTAAAAAATCGAATAAAAAATAATATAATTACAATTAAGTTAGACTCGTGTAACTAATTGTAGCCATAAAACGAAATTATCTCAATATCGTTTTAACATTCTAAGAAAGGCAATTTTGACAATATATAATTAAAAATTTAATCTTTAAAAAATATTTATTCGTTACATAGCAATGATTTTCAATGAGTTTTAGAAATCACTGCTATCAGTGAAAGTACAAATTTAAAAATATATTTTCTAATATTTAGCAAACATGTACTAGACTCGAAATTACGAAGTAACGTCACTTTACTATCAAACAAAATAGATTTCTTGTTTCATCACTTGCTAAAACTGTTAACTAACTAATAAACTACTCCAGATCTATTAAACCATTCGCGACGTTTGGCAAGAAATTACCACTCGAAAATAAGCCTTATGCTTATGTTTATCTAAATAAACAAAATATATGATAAAAGGCCATAGAATAATGAATAATTTCTGGAGTGCAAATTAAATTACGCGAAAAAAAATTAACTTAAAGTTTAAGTCGTTATTAAAATATGAAGGTGATTAATGGTATTAACAAAATCGGTCGTTTTAAATTCAATTATTAAACTTTCTTTTATAAAACTTTTAGCAAGTAAACATATTTAATAGATAACGTACCACCACCAATCGCCATTCTTAAATTAAAAAAAAAAACTGCACCTGTGGTCACCCCTTCACGTCCGTACATAAAATACGCAATTTAAGAACTGGCCCAGGTTAACTAAATACCTTCTTAGCCATGTAATATATGGTTTCGAGAACTCTTTGTATTCCACCGGTGTAACAGGCGATTTCTATATAGCGAACTTTATTATTCAACAAAAAATGATTTTCCACAATTACTTAAACTATTACAAGCTACTGCAGATATATTAGTTATTAAACTTTCTTTTATAACACTTTTAGCAAGCATATATATCTACCACCTCCTACCCCTAAAAAAAAAAAAACCCTGAACCTGTGGTCAGCCCTTCACGTCCGTACATAAAATACGCAATTTAAGAACTGGCCCAGGGTAACTATTACCTTCTTAGCCATGAAATATATGGTTTTGAGAACTCTTTGTATTCCTCCGGCGTAACAGGCGATTTCTATATATCTGCGGAAATGGATGGGTTTAGGCCGCTGCAGAGATGGATATTTAGGTCTGGGCCTTGTGTTTACGGCGCTCCTATCTTTTATGTCCCCTTGTGTGGCGGCCATTGGAAATTCTGGGGACAGGGAAAAGCTGGTAAGTTGGCCATTCGTCAGAAGAAGTGGGGTTTGTGTTATAGCTAGTGGGCTGAGGGGTCGTCTGTATATTGAAGGTGCTGAAGATGTTGGTTTAGTTAGAAGTTGACTGAGTGAGACGTGTAAGAGTTGTGTTTTAAAATATTTTACTGGTTATGTTTAAAAGTTATTTCAACTGAAGAGTGGAAACAGTGCAATTCCCAGTGTTGAAACTATATACAATAATTGCGTTGCGACTAAATCCTCATGCATTGTTAGCACAAAAATTATATCGATTCTGCAACACACATGTAGTTCAGCTTCTACTCTTTAATGTTTTGTACAAATAGCTGTACTAAAATATATATTTAGGAACTATGAAAAATGACAATGAATGCGCCCTCTAGAAGGGGGAGCATAGGCTTTATAGCCCTTTACCCTAAGTGACACTGTCGCAGGAGACGTACACATAGAAGGGACGACACAAACACATAAACAAATAACAATATTTATTGACAAACACAAACATCCTTGCCTTACCGTTATTCACATCCGACCCAGAAGCTCCAAAGGCTAGCTAACTAACCGTTGTGCTAACCAAAGGCAGTGTGGGGTAATGTTTCATCATATTTTCGGTATTCGATTGAGCCAAAGTAAAACGCCTCATTTTATTAATAAATTGAAAGCCTTAAGAAAGTCGCCAAGTAAGCCTTTTAAGCCCAAACTAACCGCTCAGACATATTTTCGGTATTCGATTGAGCCATTTATCAGGTTTTCGTTCTTAAAACATGAAAAATGGTTCAACCCAAAACCGAAAATATAGTGAAATATTTCACCACACAACCGTATTAAAATTATGTGCCAAATTTTTAACACTGAATAATGCCTCGCGTAAATCCACCTTTGTATCGCATATAAACCTTAAACTAAGTAAGGGAGTTACTGTAGGAACCATTATTATGGTGAAACCACGCGCCAAATTTTTAACAGTGAATGGTGCATATGTATAAATCCATCGTTGCACTGCAAACAATCATTGAACTGAGTAACCGACCCCCTGGCCTATTGGTGGGGGCGGAGGAATAGATAGAGCGCAATGGGCGACACTTGTCATCGAAATGACGAACGTGAACCGCAAGACGAGTGGCGCGCCGCATCCGGGAGAATAAATAAAGAGACAACACCATCCAAAGAAGCGACCGCTCTTTATAGAGTTCAGAAGAAGATGGAGAGGCTTGGCGCGAAATTGAGTGAAGCCGTCAGATAAAGTCGCCAAGTTACCCTAGAAGGCCCAAATTAACTGCTCGCTTATTGGTAGTTCAATGTAAGACGCATCATTATATTAATGAAGTGAAAGCCTAAGAAAGTCGCCATGTAATGTAACCCTTGTAATCCCTAACTAACAGCTCAGCCAATGATAGTTTTATGTAAAACGCGTCATTTTATTAATTAATATGTGTTTATTAAAAACAAAGATAGTTTTCGCAGTTGTAGGATGTAACACCCTAGTAAACACATATCAACGGCTCATTCAACGTTCGTTCAATGTAAAACGTGTCATTTTATTCTTTAAAATGTGAAGATTCAAACGAAGACAATTTGCGTAGTTATAGAAAGTAGCACCCTAGTAAACACACACCAACCGTTCACTCAACGTTCAATGTAAAACGCATCACTTTGTTCTTTAAAACATTGATTAAAAATTAAAATATGACAGTTTGTGCATAGTTGTAGGCTGTAGCACTTCCTACACAGGATGGTAGTAATTTCCTCCACATGTAAGAATGCATTGTATTTGCAGTTCTTATTATTAAGTCAGAAATCACCAAGTCGATGTAGTAAGCCCCTGCAAACTTCGCTGTAGAATAACGCCAAATACTTCGCCAATAACTACAAAGAGATCAATGGCTTCACTTGGCGAGCCGGTTTTTGCATTGGGTTTTTTCCGGCAACATCTCCAACTCCTTCTTAACTCTATACGATCACTACTTCTGCACTTTTATCAGAAAAAAAGGGACAGTGTCCTTTTCCATAGCATTAGACATATGTCCTTTTTCTGCTAAGGCACAGATTTATGCCGCCTCTAAACCATCGCGCGGAATTGCGTCTTCCCCCATAAATATGTCTTGAGTGTCCATGCCTCAAAAATAGACTCGGAATAAATAGTCATTGTACTTTTTTTTTCTTGGGGATTCTTGCTTCTTGCATGGTAAATTGTTGTGTTCTGGAAACAATTGTTCAGTGGGATCGTGCATCCCCCCCCCCCCCCACCCCAAAATATGGATGGGCTTGATTAAAAATGATTCCAGTCAAATTTGTTGTTTCGAAAATTTTTAACTTTGTTCAAACTTTGTTTTAAAGCTCTAGATTTAAAAACGGACATATTTAAGTCTAGAAATAAATCTTTTGTAAATAAAAAAATTTCATATCAGAAATGTTTTTAGTTCGTTGTCGCTCTGTCACTAAGAAGTTAGAAATGAAGAAAGGCATTTGAAAAAATTTAAAAACAAAAGCGTCAGCTTCCCTAAAAGAGTTTGTTCAAAAAAATTGAAGTATTCATTGTCGTTTTAATTTTATAGATTGCTGTCATGAGGATTTTTTTTATAATTTATGTATATTGATTATACCAAAATAAGCAATTATTTGGTTTATTTCATGTACTTGGGTGATTGGAAAAACAGTGCATATTATTCTGAAAACAATCCCATTCTAATGGTTCACGAAACTTTACATTTGTATTCCCTTTTTATTATGAAACACTTCATAGATGTAAAAACGTTTATAGTTTTAACGCATGTCTTGAAAACAAGCTCAAATATCAATGATAAAAACCTAATAATTTGTGCTAAATGTTTATGTATAAATTAAATTCTTTAGTCATATACCTTATATTATTTAAAATACTATACAAATATTTCAATTTATGTATTTTAAATCTCAAGATCAAAGCACTTATATATGAACTTCTCCAATCGAAAAAGATATAAAACAACATTACTAAACTACCTTTATTTACCACATAACTGCGAAAGACCAAATTGAAACACATTATAACCCAAGCAGAGCTAAAAGAGGGACACCCAAAACTCATGATATAAATCCGCCTCCTTTTAAAGATCACTCATGAAAAATAACTTCACATATAAATTACTACTCACACCAGATTCAGCGCTTTCTGTCCGCATCCACACTTAGCGCCCTGGCATCATAAGCCCGACCTTAAGATCCGTGCTTCAGTTTGATAAAGTCGTAAAAGATATTTGAGAGAAAACGATGGAAAAGGGATGCTGTGTTCATTTCAGCTTATATGAAACGGGTTGCACTGCAGAAGATGTTCTGGCCTGTTCCTGTTGCTTAAACTAAAGTTCCCAAGTTAGCTTGGTTCTCAATCTATCGACCCACTCAATTGATGAAAGCTGAGTGAACTTTGTCCAATCTGGTATTCGAACTCCAGACCTGTGGTATATTGTAACGAAACATTACCGTTCAGCCATTGGGCCAGCACGCAGACTTTGTCTACTGTAACTGATATTTTAAACTTCTCATGAAAATACCCTTTGATTAGAAGGCCGGAAAATTAGGATGATTGACATCATATTAGTGGACCGATTCTGTAGTTTTGACCAATCATCGTTATAACTCTATCTCATTTGAACTTTAATTAAGAAAAGGAGAATCAAGCCGTCATTGGTCAACAATTCAAAATCGTTCTACTAGTAGTGTGACGTTATGTTGCTTAGATCTTCAGCCTTCTAATCTATAGGTGGTATTGCTCATAAGCCAGGATAGTGCAGACTCTTAACTATCCCTTCCAACTCTTAGATCAAGAAATATATAAAACTTAATTCACAATTTACCACTCTATGAAACCAACCTGTCGTGATAGAGCGAATGATAACGAGGCATTACTATAGGGAGTGGGGGGACAGGAGGAATAAAACTTAGGGGGCTGGCCGGATACAACCCATAATTCAGCTCTAGAATGGCGGAAATAAATCTGGCTTCTTGGACCGGGGTCTTCATTAAGTGTGTGTATGTCTTGGCGCTGTGTGTGTGTATGTGTTGCTGAATCAGTGAGGGATCTCGTAGTCCTCGTATCTCCTCAAGTTGGCTGTCTTTTGATCCATCTTTGCTGGACTTTTGGATGATGCCAAGGGTTGCCGTAGATGGGGAACTGATGCCGGTTGGTTTTAAGTGTCGCCAATGATAAGTGGAGGGAATCAAGAGTATTTCAAAGACGAGAAGAATTTCTTTTCATAAAAAAGAATCATAATGATTTTCCGGATTGGCTGAGAAAAATAATATTGAGAATTGTATATTTCTAAATATACTAGTTAAGTATTTTTCAAAGACAGTCTAAATCACTTTGAGAATGACTGTCTTTGAAAAATATTGTATGTAAAATACTTCTGATGGTATTGCTGCTTGAATGTTTCCACTTTTTGAAGAATATCAATTTCTTTTCCTAATGGGATTTATCTATATTTGAATTTTTAACAATTGCAACTAAAATGGTCTTATCCTCGTGGGCAGGTAAACTGCAGCACATAGACTAATGACTTGGAACATGAATGTAAGCACCCTATAACTTAAAATTACAAGAAAGTATTCTGAAAGAATGATTATTTCAAAGCCAAAATTTTCCAATTGTTGTGTTTACTGCAGTTTTCCTGCCCACGGCATATTGAGCCTACTAGTTTTTTGAAGTAAGGGTTCATTTTCTCATAAAACTTCCCAAACATTCTCTCCATTGATATTTTGAATCCTTCAGCAAATTTATCTTAAAAACACCTCTGAACTTTCGAAATTACCCTTTTTTTAAAAAAATACAATGCTCTCCCAATCTCCACTTTACAACAACAGTGTTCTTCTGATGTCAGTCAACCCAATAACTCAGGCATACGTGAGAATAGCTCAAGACACAACGAACAAAGTCCACTAAATTTTCATTTGGCTACATTTCCAGCTATGCAACTGTAGCTAAAATACGAGCCCTTTCCAACGCCACGGGAAGCCACAGCAGAAGGAAGATCATGTTGGGATCGAGGCTTACTCGTCATTATTTGTGACGGCTCAGTAACTTTATGGTAATTGGATATCTTTAACCAGTTACTTTTACCAGTTACCTGCTCCCAAAATATTCGATAACTTTGTATTTACATTCTTTAGTCGTTTTTTCCAAAGAAAAAATACTAAACCTATTCGCCTCACGACCGACTTTATCTAACAGATTTCGTTCCCATCTTTTATTACTGCCAATAACCCGAACCAGACGGGTAACGGGACGTTTACTGGAAAAGAATAGAAAAAATCAACTCGTGATGGATGGGCCCGAGTACACTGGGACAGACGTGCTCGTTAAATCTGTGGAGTCCAAAGTCCCAACGGCGTCAGCGTACGAAGTTCCGTTGGGTGCCCGCTCAAGTGTCGACCTCGTCACTTGACCAGGGTTTGAAATTACGAGGCTTTATATGGTTGTGTTAAAGCTCCTAAAGGAGGCTAGAAATAGGCAGCCAGAAACGATTATCATTACCTACCGGGACTTTACAGAGACCTTCTCTGGCCATTTGGAAATCTTTTAAAAAATTAAACAAGAAAATTTTACTCCAATAACTCAGGTGGTGTTGAAAGTGAGCACGCCTGTCCCAGTGAACTTGAAACGCCCATGATTTAGTGATATTTAATACCATTATACATCTTTTTATGCGATGGGAGATAGTCAGATTTTTTAACGGGACTTCTAGACGAGGCAGGCACTTTAACCATCCCAGCTTTCGGTTACTTGAAGATACAACCTTGATTCTCGGCTCAAATCGTGTTGTTTTGTTAACATTCACAAGTTTTGAAGGTCCTGCTCCAACAGAATAGTGCGTACACATCTGACTCGTTATTTAAATAAAAAAAATCTTATCACATATAAAAAAAATTGAAAGCACACAGGGAGAAAATAAAACGAAATATCTCAAAAACCCTTCACATTTTATTTTCTGCCAAAAGAATGGAGAAATTCACACACACACACAAAAAGCCGGATTCCTCCAGAGCGGACAATGGTCCCCTTCTCACACACGACCGAGGTGAAAAGTGAGAAGTGGTACAACCATAAGTCACCAACTTCCATGCATTATTCAGGACGGACGGACAGACAGAAGATTTTTGTGGAGAAAAAAAAAGAGAATGACGAGACAGCTCTGGACCATAACACGGCTTCCTTCTGAGATGAGTATCCCGCGGAGACGGAAAGGGCTCGTATTTCTGCCACAGTTGTAGGTGTAGCGAACCTTTAGGATCCTTGTAGCTTGAGCTATTCCCACGTTCCTGAGTTATTGGGTTGACTGGCATCTGGAGAATGGTTGTTTTTAGTCGGGCGATTGCCAAATAGTTGCATCCTTTGCGGATGCAGGTATCAGGCAAATGGTGAAGTACAGAATTGCTGGACATCTCAACCAAAAAAAAAATTACACTCTTAAAACAAACGAGTGAATTTAACTCAGGCTGAGTTAATTTTCACTCTTTCCAGTGTCGAAAATGCACTTCTCCTATATGAGTGGATTTCACTCTTTTGTTTTAAGAGTGTACCAAGGGCAATAATGAGTTAGAAAACGAATAAGTACATTTTGATACTTAAGTTAGTTCATATTTATTTTATAAAAGGAAATCATGTTGGTGATTTTGTGTCTTAAGCAATTATTATCCCCCTATCTGAGTTAACAGAGTTAACTCATATCTGAGTTAACAAGGTTAACTCATCACGGTCATAAACGGTATTTAGTTGCTGAAGATATTACAACAACCGCATCCACCAAAAAGTGCCCTAATGTTTAATACCCAGTGACTTCGACTTATGTACTACAATATTTGTTATAATATAGTTGGTACTGAAGTGCAGTAGTTAAACAGCGCCATCTGGCGTTAATGTTATCAGAGGTTACGTGTGTGGCGGTCGCTTTTCAAAAAGTTGGAAGAAAGGACCATAAAATAGCATTTCGATTTGAATAATTTTTATTCGTATAAAATGCATAAAAGTATGAAGCACTATGCACGGTGTTCAACACGGATGTCGATTGATAAATACTACTGTCATCTACTATTATGGACATGACGGCATGAATCAAGTTTCTAATGAAGAAACTTGTAAAGAAGTATTTAATGCTTTTTATGAAACAGGCAAATTTTATGCGCAATATGTTATTCAATGACTTTACTTTATTGTTATAGTAAGCTCATCATTTAACCACATTCTAAGCTTCTTATTTAAGGTCAATTTGTGACATGACTCATACAATGAAACGAAAAGTATCATTTTTCGTGAAGAATAGAAATTAATTCGTCTTTCATCCCTTAACGCTACTTTTACTATCGAATACCCTATACTTTTCTCAATGCGCCCTGCACACTTTTATGCATTTTACGAATAACAATTCTTCAAATCGAAATACTATTTTATGGTCCTTTCCTCCAACTTTTTGAAAAGCGTATCCGTATCTTTATGTTGTAATCGTTTTCTGTAACCCTATATAAGTAAGGATATTAAAGTTATAACAATATGTTCTTTAACATTAGTTATATTTTTGACCATCAAAAAAGAGTAGTTCGTAATCTTTAACAGATCTTAACATTTAAACGAAATTACTTCATTCCGTTTATATTTCCCATAAAATGCCGTTCATATAATGTACAATCTTTTAACTAATTTTGTATCTTTTATATTTTCCATTAGAAACATCTTTTTATTTGACGATGTATGTTTTAAATACGAATATTCCGTACTGGATCTTTGAGAAAGCACTAAACAGTGTCATTTTATGAGATACTTTCCCTTTCGGGGGATAAGTCACCAAAAATGTACAACTACCGCCAAACGGAATATCTTCGATGGTAACCTTTAACTGTATGTACTGGGGTCTTTTAACTGTGCATGCTGTATTATGTCGGTAGAAAATTCTGTTTGTCGACGAAAATGTCTTTTTTGTGAGATTTGCACCCATTAAATGGGAAAGTACCCTTTGTTATGTTTTTTTAAATAATTTACTAATAAGTTACTTTTTTAATAAGTTACCAATAATAAGTTACTTTTTAATAAGTTACTAATAATAAGTTACTTTTTTAATAAGTTACTAATAATAAGTTACTTTTTAATAAGTTACTAAACTACTACGTAAAGAAAGCCAACGCTTCAGTATTTTGATTCACTCCTCAAGTACACATTGTAGTACTAAAAGTATTTTAAGTATCGTTTTTATTTATAATAATGTACATTTGTTATACAAGACTCAACAGATTAAGAACATTTCTAAACAAACTTATTTCATTAAAAAAACAGATACTGATAAAAACTCCTTTACAAAAATACCCTAAGTTGAGTTACATCTCCTCCGTATCGCGATCTTACCTCACACTTCTTATTCCACTTATTCACACGTTCCCTTCCACGTAGAGTGACGGGTATCTCGACAACGACGCAGACGATTTATGGCTCGCCAGGTAGCACCGAACACACCGACTCTCCCACAGAAAAATCCCCCCCCCCCCCTCAACTGAAAAAAAGTGTCACTGGGCCCATTCAGAGGTAATTTAAGACCCGGATTTACGTTTGGCGTCAGGTAAAATATAGATATCGAGAGGGATTTCTTTTTATATTCGTCGTCGTGAAAAATAAAGAAATGTTGGACAAGACAGAAGGCAGATTTATGGGGCGATTGCTAGTTTCGTGTGGGAAAAAGCTGTGAGTGTTTGTATTTTGTGTTATTGGCGCGGTTTGTGACGCAATTCTTTGGATGTGTCTGTTGGCCGATTTGGGGTGGGTAGCTTTATTTGAAGGGCTTTTTTTTAAAACTTTTTTCAAAATTATTTTAATTTTATAATGGCTGAGTTCCCCTTATCGTAGAATTTATAATACAAGTATGTTGTAAGATAATCATTATTAGTAGTTTTTATTCAAAATTTTGTCGTGTATTTTTGTAATATATTTTTCGAACCATAATATTTGTTTAAAATATTATTTCATAATGTACAACAATTTATTACAACACTTTCTGTGCAACTTTCTCAAATTATTTAAAGTTTATAATGGCCGAGTTCCCCTTATCGTAGAATTTATAATACAAGTATGTTGTAAGATAATCATTATTAGTAGTTTTCATTCAAAATTATTGTCGTGTATTTTTGTAATATATTTTTCGAACAATAATATTTGTTTAAAATACTATTTTATAGTGTACAACAATTTAAGTACAGTCGATATCAGATAAAATACTAATGTACTTAAGAAGAAAGGTGAACATCTCCAAATTGGCTTGTTTCAGGTGACGTATTTCCTTTCATCCTTCAGTCCTATCGTTTTTATATCAGTGCTACGATTGGTGCTCTGTTCCGTGACTCCCCTAGACCCCGAATTCCGAGTACCCGAAACCTCTTTTCCCCCTATAAATGTGACAGAAGGCGAGTCAAGATAGATGACTTGTAGAAAATTAGGACAGTTGGAATAGGTTTACTGTACCAAAAGATCGCCATCAATCGACGCCAAGTATTTAGCCCTGAATCACATCAGCGGCTACATATTTATCCGTCCCCTGAAAGTAATTTGTGTATTTCCCCATCCCTCACCCCCTTCCCTAGGTTTGGCTGTAGCCTGTAATAATGGTTCTACTGTATATGGGATGGACATGTATGGGATATTGACAAAAGAGAGTATCTGCAGTGTTGGGAGATTGTCGTGATTTAGTTAAGTTTTCGTATTTAACCCTCTAGTGCATGAATTTTTTGTTTCGTCCCAAAAAAATATATTTGTATCTCTAATGCTCATTCATCACTTGAAAAATAAGGAAAAAAAATTAAATGCATCGGAATTTAAATAATTTCATTTTTTAAATTTGTTACCAAACGGTAACACCATACATTAAGCGCTGAATAGATGCTTAAGGGATCATAGGAGTCTTACAAATGTGCAAAGAAGGAACTACAAAGTATAGTTTGATCTTTTATGTAATTTTTTAACTACTCAATATATAAGCATAATTTTTTTATATGTAATTCTACAAGATTTATTTAATATGAAACAAATTTTAAAATTTATAAAACTTTAGCCAAAACTAAAATAAATGATATTAAACATAAAGCTATTTGAACACATTGTGATTAGGCTTGCGCGGCAAATTGTGAGGTCAAAATTGAAGACATGACCAAGAAAATGACTTTATATTGCACAAATATGTACAAACAAAGACTTATACCTAAATTATCAGCTCAATTTTAATTAGAAATTATTTAAAAAAAAAATTTTAAATCAAAATTTTAAACTTTTTATTAATTTTTATAGAAAAAAGTTCTTAAAATAATTTCTAATTAAAATTGAGCTGATAATTTATATATAAATCTTTGTTTGTACATATTTGTAAAATATAAAATCATTTTCTTGGTCATGTCTTCAATTTTGACCTCACAATACGCCGCGCAAGCCTAATCACAATGTGTTCAAATAGCTTTATGTTTAATATCATTTATTTTAGTTTTGGCTAAAGTTTCATAAATTTTAAAATTTGTATCATATTAAATAAATCTTGTAGAATAACATATAAAAAAATTATACTTGTATATTGAGTAGTTAAAAAATTACATGAAAGATCAAACTATGCTTTGTATTTCCTTCTTTGCACATTTTCAAGACTCCTGACCCCTTAAAGTTTGAGGTACGAATATTTATTTTTGTTTAAATTATTACCTTTTTTACTTTTTATATTTCTAATAAATTATACTTCAAAATAAATATATTGATAATTTTATTATTCTATAAGAAGTTGCAGAGGCACACAGACACATAGTTTTAGTTATAAAATCTTTAATGAAAACGTGTATAACAAACAAAAAATAGTATTAATATTCAGTACATTTAGATTTTGTTAAACAGGAAAAATTAGTTATTAAAATAATTATGAATAGTAGTTACTTTCGAAACAAAATTAATGTACAAATAGAAGGCAATAGCAGGTTTAGTACAAATAGCAGGTATTTATGAATAAAAATATACAAAGAATAATTTTTAAACATAATTTTTTTAAATGGCAGAATGATACGACATAAAACAGTTATTTTTACTCTTAAAATCAAGTAGTACCAAGCATTTTAAACACTGAACTCTTGTGAATCCGTTACAGAGATACACGCAAATTAGCAAACAAAAGTTGCGCTTAATGCATGATGTTACCAAACGGTAACACATGTAGAAACCAACTACAAACTACCAATTTTGAAAAGAATGATTATAAAACTACTAAATATAGTTTAAAATAACCCTCTTGAACTATAATATTTTTTTCAAAGCAATTTAATTGCATTTAGTACTAGTATTATTACTTTGAATTCTGCCAAACACGTAAATTCACAACAGTTAGAAACTTCACTTTTTAATTTTGAATACACTTTTACTACTATCAATTATGAGGGTTATTATTAACTAAAACTTTAAAATGGAATGTAATAGATGAAAAAACACAAATTTGTCGAGAGGGAGGTCTATTTTTAATAAAATAAAGTGGATTATGTAACTTGTTACCGAACGGTAACACTATGCATTAGAGGGTTAAAATGAAGGTGTTGTTCCTTTAACCACTTCACATATTAAAATTTTTTTTAAACTTGAATATTAATGCTAACTTAAATTTTCCTATTTTATTCCAATCTTTATCGTAATTTTTATCATATATATCAATTTATCAAGTTTTTAGTTTTAATTTAATTTTCTTTATTATTTAATTTTTTAAAAATATAATGAAACTGTGGTCAAAGGTACAACATTTGGTTGTACCTTTGACTATGGGTTGTTGTACCTTTGACCAGTTTATAGATCATTTGAAATTCAGGGAACATTTTACAGAGATTGAAGATAATTAAGAACAGGGTTTAGGTTAACAAAATTTTAATTATATAATTTTATTCACCTTATTTATTCATATTCCTATCCACTAGAAAAATAATAAATATTGCATAATCCTTTGCAATGGATTCTAAGAAAGATTTTTGGGATGGAAAAAAAGTGAAATCATAACTTCTGAAGAAATGTGAAAAATTCATGATTTATGCAATAAGTGTGAAAAGTAACACCTTTTAAAACTAGTGAATTTTATTTCACGAGCAAGGCAAGAGCGAGTGAAATAATGACACGTGTTTTAAAAAGTTTACTTTTCACACGTGTTCCATACACTATTTTTTATAATTGCGTGAAAAAAAATCCAATCTTCTTGGTTAAAAATAATTCACGTGCTAATTAGACTAAAATGAATTTTGAGCTTTCATCAGAAGAGATGTCAAAGAAAACAACCAATGAACTCGCAGTTCGATGAGCGTGATAAGCGTATAATTACGTGAAAAAAAATCAAATCTCATTGGTTCAAAAATAATTCGCGTGCTAATTTTTTTTTACGTAAAGGAGATCGGTATCGATAAATCTCTGGAACTACAAAAGGAAAACTTATTTTTAGTTTAAAGTCAAATATTTAAACATGGCGACTGATATGAATTTTGAGCTTCTAGAAGATATAGAAGTAGCAGTCAATGATGTTACATCAAATATGCTTCCGGAAAAATCAAGAAAAGTTTATGAAAAGGCGTACGAAAAGTTTCGACATTGGTGCGTATGTAAAAAAGTGGAAAATATGTGCAATGAAAAAATAATGCTCGCCTACTTTTCTGAAAAATCGAAGCAAAAAAAATCCTCGACGATTTGGTCAGAATTCTCCATGCTCCGTACAAACATTCTAGTAAAGCAAAACATAGACATAAAGAAATTTCCGTTGCTATTAGCGTTTCTTAAGAAAAATTCCGTTGGGTACAGGCCGAAGAAATCTAAAATTTCTGAAAATCAAATTTCAACATTCCTAAACGATGCCCCAGACGAAGAATTTTTACTGCAGAAAGTTGTCGCAATTTTTGGAATATTTGGCGCGTGTAGAAGAGATGAAAAATGTAAAATGGAAGTTGATAATATCGAAGATCAAGAAAATCTATGGATTGTACAACTAAATAATACAAAAAATGATACTCCAAGAAGTTTTGTTATTCACGGAAATATAGGAAACACAAACACAGTTGGCATTTGTAAAAAATACGCTTCAGTTCGAAAGCCTGAAACGGCTCACAAAAGGTTTTTTGTTGGTTACAGAAAAGGGAAATGTACCATTCAGCCAATAGGAATTAATACGATCGGCAAAATTCCAAAAGTTTTACTTGAAATGTTGGCATCATATAAAATGAGTGAAAAAAAGTACTTTAATGCACTGCTTTTGGATGAAAAAAAGTAATTTTGTATAACTGTTTCTAAAAAGTATAACTTTACGCACGCGTCTGATATTAAAATTATAGTGTAAAAGTCCGATTTTTTTCACGCAATTATAAAATAGATATTTATGCAACTAGTGCGAAAAGTAATGCTTTTTAAAACAAGTGGATTTTAATTCACGAGCGAGGTACGAGCGAGTGAAATAAAGACACGTGTTTTAAAAAGTTTACTTTTCGCACGTGTTTCATACACTATTTTTTATAATTGCGTGAAAAAAATCAAATCTCATTGGTTCAAAAATAATTCGCGTGCTATTTAGACTAAGAGATGTCAAGGAAAACAACCAATGAACTCGCAGTTCGGAGCGCGTGACGCTATAAAAAACCAATAAGCGTGTTTCAACATTTTGTCAAAGAAAGCAACCAATGAACTCGCAATTATAAAAATAACTATTTTATAATTGCGTGAAAAAAAGCCGACTTTTACATTATAATTTCAATATCAGACGCGTGCACAAAGCTAGACTTTTTGAAACAGTGAAAAAAAGTACTTTTTTTCACCCAAAAGCAGTGAAAAAAAGACTTTGTCGCACTCTTTTTATAAGATGCCAACATTTCAAGTAAAATTTCGATTTGATAATACTCATAAAATCCAAAGATTTATCGATCTGCTGTATTTAAAAATATTATGCGCGTGAATTATTTTTGAATCAATGAATTTTTTTTCTCGCGATGGGAATATTTCTTAAGTCACGCCCTTCGAACTGCGAGTTCATTGGTTGCTTTCTTTGACAAAATGTTGAAACACGCTTATTGGTTTTTTATAGCGTCACGCGCTCCGAACTGCGAGTTCATTGGTTGTTTTCCTTGACATCTCTTAGTCTATTTTAGTCTAATTAGCACGTGAATTATTTTTGAACCAATGAGATTTGATTTTTTTCACGCAATTATAAAAAATAGTGTATGAAACGCGTGCGAAAAGTAAACTTTTTAAAACACGTGTCTTTATTTCACTCGCTCGTACCTCGCTCGTGAAATAAAATCCACTTGTTTTAAAAAGCATTACTTTTCGCACTAGTTGCATAAATATCTATTTTATAATTGCGTGAAAAAAATCCGACTTTCACATTATAATTGCGATATCAGACGCGTGCATAAAATCAAACTTTTTGAAACAGTGACAAAAAGTACTTTTTTTCACCCAAAAGCAGTGAAAAAAAATTACTTTTTATCACTATTTTCATAAGATGCCAACATTTAAAGTAAAATTTTTATTTCATAATATTCATAAAATCCAGAGATTTATCGATGTACTTTTATTTAATGATATTAATGTGCGTGAAATTTTATTTTATACTAAAGGTATTTTTTTTACATATTTATAAAACAATTTTTACAAGCTTTTTTACTCTTCACAAGCGATGCTTACAAGTATGCATCGCTTGTGAAAAGTAAATTTTTAAAACACGTGTCATTATGGCACGCGATCGTGCCTCACTCGTGAAATAAAATCCACTCGTTTCAAAAAGTATTACTTTTCACACTTGTTGCATAAATAACTTATATGAATATGTAGAAGAAATCCTTACTAATATCCAGCAGGGATTTTTTTTTAAAACGTTACCCTCTCTTGAGTTATTAATTTTTGATATCTGGTGGTCTCTTTGGAACGCCCTGAATTAAGCAAAAGATTTTTCAGTCGATGAAATCACTGCTAGTGAGGGTTAGTCGCGCACACAAGTGTGCGCGACTCGCAAGTGTGCGAGAGACTAAATGATTGATAAGTCAGACACACCTTTACCAGGAAATGGCATTTCTAAAGAATCACCCCTATCTATTCTAACCTCCCCCCCCCCCCCCCCTCTCCGCCCTTTGTGTCTCAATGAACGGAACTCCTGTGGGTTGACCCCTCATATACTTATAAAATTTGGGTAAGAAAAAGTTTATGTTAATTGTGATTATCACCAAGTGGGAATTGTCGCCAAATCATGGCAACCAATGCTACATAGTGGATTTTCATTTCAGCTGGTCAGTGCGTCCAATTTTCACACCTGCCAACTCATTTGAATGGGTAGAGTAGGATTATGATATTCGGGTACTCGGAATTCGGGTAGTAGGAGCGTAACCCTCTGTTCCTACGTGACATTGATTCTCCAATCGCAAAAGAATTGGTTTTGTTTTCATTCAGCATTTCTGCCACTCAAGACCTTAAACATGCCCATTGTCTCTATTCTTACATTGTCTCTATTCTTCGTTAAATACAAGTTTGTTAATTCGTCACATTTAGACATGAATTGGTTATAACAAAACGACATCCTAAAAATGTTTTTATCACATTGATTGTGATAATTTTAAAATATTGTTATACATGTTTATTAGATTGAGAAAAAAAGAGCGAGTCTGCAGTTTTGCCCCTAAATGTTGTTTTCCTGACTATAAGTAGATCTTGAAGGTGAAGAAAGTTTCTCAGGTCCGATTCTTAAGAAATACGTAAAAATAGGTTGCGACTTCATACTAGGTTGTGATCGAGAATAAAATAATATTTTAAAATATGTACATAGACATATACACACTGAAAACGAAATGTATGTTATTGCTAATTAGTTTAAACTATTCGATTTCTAAAGAAAAGGATGGTAGTTTGGCATGCCGCTAGATGGCGACACTCTAATTTCTTGAATTTGTTTGAAAAGTTTTCTTTTTGCTTCATTTTATTGGTTAAAAATGAACTTTTAATTTTTAAATTCTAATGTTTTAACTATAAATGCATATTTCAAGACTGTTTTTGCATTCAAAGGCAATATAATAAAAAAAACCTAAATTAAAACGATTTATTATTTTAAAAAATCCATATTCTTATATATCAATGAGTGTAATGAATTTCAATTTTAATATGAATTTACTGGTGATTGTAAACAATTAAAATAATTTGTAACTCGTTCTCTGCAAACATTTCTACAATTTTCATGAAGTGAAAGTCAAAATTAAACTAATGTGAAATTGTTTATGACTTAAGAAATCTTTAGCGGATGAAGCTTGGCTTCTTATAGCTTTTTGGAATTCAGTTCAAAAGAGTGAATATGTATTCATTTTATTTTTCACTAATTCAACTTTACTCTATTAAACAATTAACTACTTATTTTAATATCGCTGAGCAATTAAAAGCACACATATGATTTAAATCATCCCCCGCCCCCAAATATAAATTTCAGCACACATTTCCATCCCCAATACAGCCCTAACGGGATTACACACAAACATTAACACCTCGCCCTAAGCCACATTTCCATCTAAAAATCACATATCTAAAACTTTACAAACCACAACTTAACAACAAATCACCAGAGATCCATCATTTCCCACAAATCCACCCCCCTCCAAAACCACGATTGAAAATTTAAACCCGCAAACTGTTTAAATAGAGGCGCATTATAAATCATTCCACTGCTGAAGCTGCTTAATCACATTACCAAACACTTTAAATCTCTGGCGGCGAAACAATAATTGCGATCTGTGGTCCTCTCTCTCTATCTATCCGCAATCATCTCTGGACACTTTCCATCTCTTAATCTACGCCAACAGTGGACGACTCTTTAATGTGGGAGCCGATGCTTTGCTTTCGTTTGTGTCACTGCTCCACCCCTCCCCGAGTCGATTTTCAAGAAGGACTGGATAGTGGTGTAAGGCCACTTATGTGTGTTACTTCTTCTAACTCAGTCTGGGTTAATTTTCACTCTTTTTAGTGTCGAAAATGCACTTATCCCATTGGAGTGGATTTCACTCTTTTGTTTAGTTAAAACTCCGACAGGATCACTCCAAACGAGTGATTTTAACTCGGTCTGAGTTAATTTTCACTCGTTTCCAGAGTCGAAAATGCACTTATCCTATATGAGTGGATTTCACTCTTTTGTTTTAAGACTGTATTAACCCATTAACTCCTAGCGTTAACATATATGGTCCCAGCAATTATTGATTTGGTGCGACCTTAAGAACAAAACCCCTTCCCACCTCCAGTTATCTTATATCATTTCTGTTTTGCAAGTGTAGACTTTATACTAGCTTAACCCTTGTAGTCCCAGTGATACCATTTGGCATTATCATGTTTCTGATCATAATTTAAAAGAAAAAAAAACAATAAGGCTGACATATATTGGGATCAATAAAAAATATTTTCTAATAGAAAAAGTTTGAAGAATCGAATGATGTGCTTTTTGATATCATAAATGGCTATAAACGATCAGAAAAAAAATCTAAAATGATGATGCCAAATTGTCATTTGGACTGAAAGAGTTAAACTATTCATAACAGATTTTGATACCAGTTTACACTGCAAAATATATCTATAAAATTGCAGACATTTTGCGGTTACTTTTTACAACCAGTGATTTAATGTTCGTTCTACAGCAAATTGATGTTTTCAAGACGCATAAAGTCACACAAACAACTTGCTCCAATAGCTTTTAAATAAAGAACATGGGTTACTAGCATACATTACTACCAGTAAAACAGACGTTTTCTTCGGTGATGGTAACACATTTATCACCACACTGTGATGACAAATCAGGGTTTATTTTTTTTTAATGAAGGGTTTTTTTTTCGTGCTTTTAAACATCTTAAAAATTCATAGTGAAAAAGTAATCCCGGCTTTAATGGGTTTATAAGCCATTGAGGTGAATTTATTTTGCAGCAAAATCCTGATTTTATGAACTACACTTAAGCGAACATGATTTTGGAAAACAGAAATTCCCATTTTTAAAAACAAAAATAAATAAACTTTATGGAAATTTATCTAATTTTTATATTTCTAAATATATTTAATAATTTTTAATATATTTCAAGTCTTTTCTATACAACTTTACTTGGAATCCCTAACACAAGTATTAATATATGCTTTTAAATTTACCGTATGCATTGAGACAACACAGAAATGCCCCAAAACAACATTAAAATAGCGCTTATAGTGATTACAGTACAAGAAACTATAATTAAAAGAATCATATTTAAGGCTTTAATTAATCACGATAAAAATTGAAATCTGCATGAAAAAATATACTATTGTAGTTTACATTATATAAAAAAACATTTCTTTAAATACATATGTGCTTCTTCTTTAGGAACGTTAGAGTTAACCATGACATGTTTGTAAAGATCGTGTCGTATTACGTGGGAAAGCAAATATAGAATTGCACCACTATTGACATCATCCATTCAATTGTCCTTACTGCCATCGGGTGCTTTTGATTTGTAGGATGTATTCGTTTGATGTATAGATGTTTCTGGACTCATAATTACAGTGTTCTTGGTGGGTTCCAGTTCAGCTGATTAACGGTAGGGGGCGGGGCGGTACTTTTGCGGGCATCGGACTAATGAACGTGATTTATTTAGTTGGGCAGTTTTGAAGTGGGGTTTCAAATGCCGCCGTTATGGATGGGGTCTACAATTAGCATCAGCGCACTTAACTAATGGCGGACGGGGCGGGGTTTGGTTAGAGCGGTAAAAATTCAATTAGCCTCGAACCGGGGGCAAGAGGCTTCCTTGTGGATAATGTAGATGATTGAGGGCGAGATTAATTTTCATTAACTTTCGTTCGTTTAGGTTTGGTTGTGAGATTCAGATGCTTGTTATTTGTTAGTGTCCGAATTGTTAGATTTATTTTAAAAGGAAAAGTGATCAAATAATTCGAAAAAAGCATACTGTATTTTTCGTGAAATGGGTATCGTGAAAATGATATTAAACTTAAATTTATCACTTACTTAAATTTCTCATTTAAAAAAACTAATTTAATCATATGTTGTTCACTATCACTTTACGTTTACAAACGAGCTGTTTTTACTTATTCATTCAAATTTTCTTTTTATTAATCAGTCTTAGATTTATACTCCTTTAGTAAAAGGCCTCTTGTCCATTGTTAATCATACGACATTTGACGATGCCCGTTTTACTATCAAGTTGCTTTCATTTTACTACCAGTGTATAGAAAATCATTAAAAGCAAATTCATTGACTTTCCCTTAAAATTTTTAAATAGTTTTCCAATTTTGTTCTTCTGTTCATTTAAAGAAAATCGGTTCTGTGGTTCGCAGAAACGAATGCTACAAAAACCATTTCTTTCCGCTCCTCCCCTCCAGCAAAGAGAGAAATAACGTGGCAAACAATTAACTGCCGAAGTTAAATTGAAAAATGATCGGCGTTGATTCTCTTCCATTAACCAACCATCCACCGAAAACACAATCAAAGGATCACGGGAACGACTTTCCCAACGTCCCCCGCTAACGACTGCGCCTTTGTTCCCATTTACGATTTTTAAACAAAATCTTCGGGTAAAAAATTGGCATTGTATCTTATCAATTTTAAGTTCGCGGGCAATAACAAAAAGGGCGTTATAGATATCGCTAAGCAACTGGATAAATGAATGGGGTGTTGAGAAGAAGTAAAAAAAAAAAGACCTAAAACGTCGTTAGGCGTGTTTGTTTGGCGAGAAATTTAGGAGTCCCGTTGCTTGAAGGGTTTACGATCACCTGACGAGTCCTCAATACCATTTCAGGGCCCAAGGCCATTTGCGTTTTTAATTAAAATGCGCCAGTCTCGGTAATGAGCGACAGCCTCTCCTTTTGACTTGGCGACAAAACACTGTCATTTGGTTTTAAAGTCGTTATCTATGGATGGGGAAAGGTTTCTTCGACATTTTTGTTTGAAAAGAATTCTTTTAAGATATAGAAGAAGAAGAAAAAAATCTTTTCCCTTAATGCGCCGTCATCAAACCCCAAACACTCATAACGACATCGCCACCGATAACGGGAACGTCTTGTCACGTTCCACCAACGCTTTTAGATCTTCTTCGCGCATGCGCACCTCCGGTAATTTGTCAGTTATCTTCATGTCCTCGCGGCCATGTCATTGTTGGCTAAACTAATAACTCCAGTCATTAGTGCAGGCATGCCGAGTTGTGCTGTAGCACCCCCTGACTTCTTTTCACAGACGATATTTTTCTTCCCTACCCTTTATTATGAGCTGTTCTTTTATTTAGTTCGTTATTTTTTTTCATTATCTGT
This sequence comes from Hylyphantes graminicola, assembly GCA_023701765.1. Taxonomy (NCBI): domain Eukaryota; kingdom Metazoa; phylum Arthropoda; class Arachnida; order Araneae; family Linyphiidae; genus Hylyphantes; species Hylyphantes graminicola. The sequence goes on from CM043119.1 coordinate 54,564,524, forward strand.
CTTCCTTTGTCCGATGTTCGAACGGTTTCTGCCTTCTCAAATCTGTTTAAACGTACCCTGATTGGTTCAAAAGGTGGGCAAATATGTATTCCTATGGCGGCTTTGAGTTTGCCCGGGGTTATATCCGAGGGAAAGGATGACGAGTCTTTGTTTACCCACACGTCGCATTATTTTTATGACGTAATTAAGGCAGAGCGTATCGCTGCGTGTTCTTTTTGTCGCGTTACTGTCAGGCGATCGCGATTTGGGGGCCTTAATCGATGGGCGAACTGGCAGCTCCACTTTGTTCGAAAGGACGTCAAAGACCAAGTAAAGTCCCCCACGAGTGGACGGGTTGACATGGAGAAACATTCTAATTGGCAAGATGAATGTTGAGGTGATTTAAATCTAATTTGATGGTGGAAGGCTTTGCTTTTCCAGCCCTTTCATTAATAAGCAAATTGTCATTAGTGTTAACTTTTTTTTACTACTTAATATTTCTATTTGACTTTATAAGTGTTTATGTGTAAAATATAATTTTTGTTGTGCATGGCTTAACATTATTTAAGCCTTTATAAGGCTGTGGGAAGTATATACTTCCAAGCAACTTTATCAATTTTGATTAGTGCTGCCATCCCCTATATTTCAGAAAACACTCACAAAAAAATACTATTGCAGGATTCCTATGGACGATCCGTTGGAATAGCTCCTACGTTTGAATAGCTCCGAGCGGGCGATGGGAAACATACTTCCCACCGAAATAAAATGGTCTTAATAATCCAAATTAATTTTAGGTAATGAGCTAAATGAATTTCTTTTTATAAATCAATATCAATCCCAGAAATACTTAAACGTAACATTACTAGAAGAAAATTGCCTTATAAAGGGTTAAAATACTTTAAATTTTAAAATAAATGGTTATATATACTTTAATTATATGTGATGATAAAAAATTTGACAGTCCTGAGACGGATTCATACGTCATTATCTCTCAAGTGGCTAGAGGAAGTTTTACTTAAACGTTTTAGGTTCCGTTCTTTCTGAACTGATTTTCACTATATTTTAAGTTTAATTTTGTTTTGAAAGCGTCGAAATAACGTATATTTTTAAAATAATTTTTTTTATAAAGTTAAGCGTGAAAAAATTATGGATAGCAATTCAAGGTAGTAGTCAAATTTAAGCTAATATAAAATATTTTTTCTGCATAAAGTTTCAAAATTAGTTTTCTCTTGTGTCAATAAATTACTTGCATATGAATCATCGTAATAAATAACAATACTACTCATTTTATTAAATATTTTGTAAAACTGATGCTGAATTATAGAGTATTGTGAACTAAAAAATCTTTCGTAGTAAGTATACTATCGAAGTTCCCCTCTGGGTTTGACTAACTTTTAACGCCACTGAAAACATCACCTTTGAGTTTTAAGTATTAAAATAGTCTAATGAATGAATTAACCTTTTAAACTAAAATGATTATACTTTTTTTACCGATAGTTTCACACTAGCCTTTTCTTACAGGTTTCCCTAATATTTTTTTTATCAAGTTCAAAAACTAATTCTAAAAAAGGAAATATTTATTATTGTTCTTTAGAGTGCTACCCTTTTTATCCGAACCCATTCAATTAGCATGCAATGTTTTCTAAATAAAGATGAGTTTCTGGAAGAAGACACATAAACCGTAGATTTAATTCGCCCATAGTCTGTAAAACCCTTATAAAAGACGTTGATCCGAGTTTTATATAAAAACACGCCCCAATAAAACACAATCGTTACACTACCCATTCTTCTATATGTTAATTCTTCTTTCTTAAAGGGCGAATGAGCTCGATTGGCCGTGGGTCTCCAAAGTATGTATTTGTAAATCCCATAGAAAAAATTGTATTCTACACTCTTAAAACAAAAGAGTGAAATCCACTCCAGTAGGAGAACTGCATTTTCAACACTACAAAGGAGTGAATATTAACTCAGACTGAGTTAAAATCACTCGTTTGGAGTGATATTGTCGGAGGTTTAACACACAACAGATCCAGTCCACCAGTAGAAGTGCATTTTCAAGACTGGAGGAGTGAATATTAACTGAGACTGAGTTAAAATCGCTCGTTCGTTTTAAGAGTGTAAGCCACATTTCTCCGACTGTATTGAATATTTTAACAAATGATTTTGAAAATGATAAATGCGGCTGACTTACATGTTTCTATAATCCTACTTCTAAAATTGATTCAAATATATATTTTTTAATTTTCAAGAAATAATTTTACACAAAATATTCGAATTAATTTCAAGAAGTGGGATTTTTTTAGACCCGCAAGTCAACTATATTTATCATTTAAAAAACAGTTTGTAAAAATATTCAATACACCTGGAGAAATGTGGCTTAGAAAATAATTTTCTCTGTTGGATTAATGCCGAGGCACTTCGGTTTGGAGACCCGTGGAAGTTCGAGCTCATTCGCCCATAAACGGTTCCAATAACCGTATGCATTTGAACGGTGCCTCTGCGCCCCTATCCGATTCTCAGTTCTAGGAAACAAACATTTTACTTCTTTGGTTGTTTCATTAAAGGTCTTTAATGAGTCCATGAAGAAACTACTTAATTAAGCACATTTATATGCCACTTGCAGGATTTGGAATTGCATAATACATATATTATTCAGAGATGACTTTAGTTGTAATAAGGTTACATCAATGACCGTTTCATTGTTTTCGTGGAAAACGTGTTTTCGTTTGCCGATTAATTGCCGTTTTATCAAACATTTGTAAATATATACAATATGTTGGTTGGTAAGTTGATGTATTATTTACAAATAATATGAAAATGGTTGTTATTTTAACAAATATTACAAATAATTTCCCAGTTAATTTTCATTTTTTTTATTTTTGCCTGCATAAATAATAAATTTAAAAATGCAGAATTTTATCAATACAATTCCATTAGCTTGGATTGAATTGGTAAACTCAAACATTTTTTAGTTGATAAAAAAATTCTTTTATTAATAAACTGGATTTTTGATTCGTACAATTTATTTGCGCATCTCTTACTATCGATCTGTAATTCTAGAATAAAAAAATAGTATGTTAAAAATATCATTTGAATGAGAATACTCAATCATCAATACATTAGGATTGGTACCTTTTTACATATTCTTAGATACAAGTAGAAAACCACACCGTGAAAGATTTGTTATTGAAAATCTATTATATCTTTCCCTAACATATTTAGTAATTAATGTGTCATTAAATGCATTAATGAATTTTAAAAATTAAATTACCTTTATGCCTCTCATCCAAATACATATTTTGTAAAATATAAACATTTTATGCAGAATTCCTTTTAAGTATACATAATACCTTATTAAAGTGTTCATTATTCTTCTCTCCTAAGTATGCAATTTTCGATATCCCAAAACACCTTTTCGAACACAAAACAAAAGATCTAATCAGTTGTGAATCCATCAGCTTGAAATAATACAAACACAAACCGACTCTACAAAAAAAGTAACTCTGTAAACACCAGTTTCCGCCAATGTTCCATTTTCTATCATTCGAATGTGGCGGGAAAAGAAAGATTATATGCATTCCGAAACCGCCATTCGAAAACTTTTCCAAATTGAGTAAAGAAGAAGATGCAGATGATTTGGCGCGAAATAAATTGAAGCCGTCAGAAAGTCGCCAAGTAATCCTAGTAGGTCAATACCACTTAGATTAGAAGGCCGGCGAACTAAATGCTTGACGTTTTTAGATAAATTCTCGAACTTTTTAGATAAGATGCATCAAGATGCGACGTCATCTTAAGATACGACGTTATTGGTCAACAAATCGAAATTGGTCTACTAGTGTGACGTTGTGTTGATAAGTTCTTCGGCCTTCTAATCAAGGTGGTATTGAGTAGGCCCAAACAAATCGCTCACATAACGTTAGTTTAATGTGAAACGTCATCATTTTATTCTTGAAAGAGCATGGATTAAAAATAAAAAAAATGATGGTTTCGCAAGTTGTAGAGGCCATAGCTATGAGATCTCAATTTACACAAGATGGTAGTTTGTAGTAATTTCCTTCACGGTTGGAAAATGGCGTTGTAATTATAGTTTTTACTAGAGAATCAGAAATCGCCAAGTTGCTGTAGTAAGCCTAAGTAAACTCCACTGTAGAATAGAGCCAAATAACTCGCCAAGAGATTTTGTTTGGGCTTATTACAAAGCGATAGATGGCTTCACTGGGCGAACACTCGTTGTATTGCTTTTCTGCCTGCCAGCATCTTCATCTTTTTCTTAACTCTATGCTTTTCCACGATATCCTTTGTCGCAACAAAAAGCAAAATGGATATTAGAATTCGGCGGGAAAGATACTACACAAACAGTTGAATCTTTTATTTCGCTGCTGAATCGTGGAATATTTTTTTTAACGTTTACGAAAAAGGTCGTTTCATTCCACAATGATTTCGTTAGTTTACTTCGATTGGGATAGATGCGGTATTTATGTCTTGATTGACAAAGAAAAATTCCTAAAAATTAATCAGGTCTGATGTTCGGCACAAAAGGGATTCCATTTTATTCAGAATCCCGAACAAAAGAGTGTTCGGAAAAGGTGCTGACAGTTTACGCCTTCTTTTGTTTATGTTCTTTGTCGGGATTTTGGTTTATTGGGGAGCTCGATTTACATGTATCCATATAAAGACGCATTTAAATGTTTCCCCCCAGTGTTTTGGGAGCGATTGAAAAGAAGATCCGACACTCCTGGGAAGGGATAAAAATATTTGCATACAAAAGTAAACCCGCGGTCGCTGGGTTTTCGCTCCTTCCACAAATACCTTTTGTGCTGTAAAATTAAAATGTCTGCTTGGCGTATTTAAAAGTTTCGTACTTTTCAAGCGGATGTTCAATAGCAAGATATTTCAAGCGCTTATTCAATATCTAACTGTAATTAAAATTATTAATGCTATTTATCCACTTATGTAAGCAATAAGTAAATATTTGTGTTTCACACCACGACACGAACGAATTATTTGTATTTCTACTAAAACGAAATAGGTATTTAATCTAATTCAACACCATATGTTTTTATTCAATTTTATACAAATGCAAAATGATCCATACAATGGTGTTACAGTTCATCAAGCATAAACAGTGTATATTTTATCCTAATCGGTACGTATATCAAATTTAACAACCTACGGCGTTAACGCAGTTTTAAGTTTAAATTCATTTGCTTAAATACGAGTTTCGAAACTGATACCATAAATTATGTTTTTTTAAGTATCTTTTGCATTCCTGACAAAAATTATCAAAAATACTTCAAGTTATTTGTTGAAATAAATTTTAGCAAAATTAAAAATTATCGTCTCTTGTTTTAAAGTTATACCCAATCCCTAACACATTCAAAAAGCATTTATAATACAAATCTTTAAATATAATTCGTTTATTTAGTTGAACATTCGAGTATTCAAAGTATATTTTATTGTAATTCAAAGTATATTTTATGTTTCGATTGATTTTTCATTTTTAAGTACTATTTGCCTTATTGTTTGAGTTTTAGTGAGATTTATGTATTACATATTGTTTAAATTTTATAAACATCTTATTGTAAATATCAAACTAATTCCAAATATCGATTAGTTCATTTTTTGAGTGCTAGTCAGACTTTAATGGCAAATAACTTCAGAAATGAAGGATGAAACATACCTATCTCTCCGATTTCGAAAAATATAAATTTCTCCGATTGGCTTGTTTCTATTGACGTATTTCCTTCCAGCTTTCATTCCGTCCTTCCTTCGATCGGTGTTCTGTTCCCACTCTACATAGATTGACCGACTTAAGAAAGAATTTATTTTCATTTAGCATTTCTGTTGCCACTCAAGGCCTGAAACGTGCCCAATTATTTATATAGTACATCTACCCCCCCCCTTTTTTTTTCTTAATAAATACAACGACCAGCAATACCCAATGTATTAAATTGAATGAGAGTGAAATGAAGGGGGGGGGGGTAAAAAAAAGGGTGGTGTAGGCTGCAAGAAATAATTCAAAATGAAAGAATCCCACTAACACTCTCCCTAAATCTCAAATTCAAACAACATTCTACCAACTTAACAGTAATTCAGAACCATACCACAAACTCCATATAATTTTACAAACACTCACCTAATTAAAATATCACACCCTGGTAACCAAACTAACAAACATGGAGTTACATAAAAAAAAAGTTAATGTGGGTCGGTATGTCAAACACCAGGATAAAAACAAAACACGGTCTTCTTCTTCTTCCCTTGGGGATCTGATCTGACGCAAGACACGATCGGACTATTAGGGTTGTCGCTCGTTGGCCTGCGGGGAGGGGACTGGCGCACGCGCTGGCTGCTGGGGTCGTGCCCTGGGTGCCCAACAGTTTAGTGCGAATCTGTTAGATTGGGAAGTGGGGGGAGTTTCGATTTTTTTCTGGTTTTATCTGTGTTTTTTTTATTGGAAAGAATAGTTTGATATTTTTACCCGTTTTCTTTCCTGAACGCTAAGTGCGTTTACATGAGCCATCGAATCCATGGATTAAAGAGCAAGCTCAGCAATTTTTTTTCTCCCAGGCGGAACAAGAATTGCAGGGTTCGTTGGGGGGGGGGGGGGGGTGTCGCAAACCCTCCAATGAAGGAGGGTTTGATTTTTCATACCATGGATTCGGCCACAGACTATCATTTGGGTTAGAAATGCTGCTTAACCTCTTTTTCCCCCTAATGGAGATTTTGGCATTCCATGGATTCGATGGCTCATGTGAACGCGCCTGCTGCGTACGATGCTGCCCTCTAAAGGTTGCGTTGGTCGCCTACTCAGACGCCGGCTCGTCACTTGACTGTGGCTCCAAATTACGACGCCCGTTGCCAATAGCCCTCGCGTAGCTCTAGTTCGACGATAATTCAAATCCTTGTTTCATTCGAAGTAATTCATTCCTTGTTTTATGCTAGAATTTTTTTTTTTTTAGTTTAGAAATATTTAGTAATAAGTTTGCTTATTTTTTTTAAATTATGTTCCGACTGTAAGAAATGTAAAATTTCATATGTTCATCCGCGGCAGTCTTCTCAACGTCACACTATTGTTAAAGATGATTATATGCAATGAGTTATTAATAGAAAATGATGTCGTATGCATTGACTTTCTTTGTAACACTGTTTGCATTTGACTTTCGTTGTAACTGAATTGTTTTTAAAAAGTTTTCATAGCGATGAAATTAACCGTCTTTAAAAATTAATTAATATTTGAACTAATTTTTTAACTGGTTAAATAAAAATTAGCAAAGATAACCACTTTATACTAAGAATCTTCGCAATTCTTCACTTGTTTTGAATTTGCTCCATTGGAAAAGTGATTTTATATTTAATTTGTTTACACAAAGCTACATTTGTTTTCATTCCTGTGTGTGTTTGTTTAGGCTAGGTATTTAGTTATTTGTGTATTAAGGGGGAATAGTACCGAGAATCGGCTTCTCAAGCGAAGGCTTCTCTCTGTGTTAATCCTATGGGAAAAAAAATAAAAAGTCTGCCACATTTCTCCGGCTCTAATTAATATTTTTGCAAGCGGTTTTTTTTATATGATGCATGCAGCTGATTTGCAGGTCCGTATAATCCCATTTTTTTGAAATTCATGGAAATAATTTTTTGATTGTTAATAAACAGTTTTACAATATGAACTAGGACGAAATTTGAAAAACCGCGATTATAGGGACGTACAACTTTTAATTTCATTAATTTTGAAAAAAAAAAGTTCGCAATTATTTGCATTTTTAGGGTAGAAAAGTGCGCCGATTTCTAAAATACAATGGATTTTTTACTATAGCGTCCCGTTTAAAAGCTTAAAAAAAATTAGGTGGCATTGATTCATTCTATTGGATTCTAATTCTTAATTAGTAAAAAAAATCTTTTTTAATTTTCTTCCAAATGATTTATTTGAAAGAGTATGAAATATGCTTTGGGGACTTGAAGTTCAGAAAAAGACATTACAAAGTGTGAACAATTGCACAAATTTGGACTTATATATTTTTGTTGAAATATTAATTTAAGTTAAAATCCGAAAAACATGTACTTCTTGAAGTTTTTTTTTTTTTGTATAATTTACCATTTCTTTCAAAAAGGCTTTTTGCATAACGTTTTAAATCTGTTTTTGGCATTAGGTAGCATTATTGGCGTGTTGTATATTAGGTAACTTTTTTCAGTTTTTCATTTTTGATCTTCCGCGATTTTAATTAATGATTCGGTTCCACTCTCAATGCGAGGTCTTGTTGTGTTCCGTCCGTTGTGTTCTAATATAGTTTAGTTTTAGGTTTGAATGATCGTCGCACTAGAGCTACACGAGTGCTATTGGCGACGGGCGTCGTATTTTAGACCCACAGTCAGGTGACGAGCCAGCACCTGAGTAGGCACCCAACGCAACCGTTAAGGGCGACATCGTACGCAGCGTTAGGACTTTGAAGGATATTTAACGTGCACTCCCTTACACGGGGTATTATTCGTCGGACATTTTTTGCTGCACGGGCCGTTTATCGGTCTTCAGCTACTTTTTGACAATGCCCGGACCCGAACCTGGGACCTTCCGTATGCTAAGCGTGTGCTCAACCGACTGGGCTCCCCAGCCCCTGTAATATAGTTTAGTAAAGTCAGTTTGAAATATCTTCGCACTAGAGCTATATGATGGCTATTGGCGACGGGCGTCGTAGTTTACAACCGCGGTCAAGTAACGAGTCGACATCAGGGTATGCACCCAATGCAACTGTTCAAGGAGCCATCGTACGCAGTGTTGGGACTAATAAGAATATTTAGCGTGCATTCCCAATGCAAAGGGTATTATTCGTCGGACATTTTTCTTCACGAACGATTTATAGGTCGGCGGTTGATTTGGCGATGCCCGGACCGAACCTGGGACCTTTCACATTTAAGGCAAAAAAATGCCTTAACCGACTGATCTGTTCTGTCTTCTTTATGTGCATCATTTTCTTATTCCTGTAATTTATTAAACCTTTATCGCTGCATACTCGGCATACCGAATATCCCGTATAAATCCCAACCAGTAGTTTCCGCGTTCGAATCCCGGTTGGTAAGCGCATGGATGATTGACTTGTCAATACAATGTTAGGTTAGGTAAGGTTTGAATTATCGTCGCACTAGAGCTACACGAGGCCTATTGGAGAACGGGCATCGTATTTTGGAACCACAGTCAGGTGATGAGCCATCACCTGAATAGGCACCCAACGCAACCGCTAAGGGCGACATCGTACTCAGCGTTCAATACAATGTTAATTGTCTACATGTTGGTCTTAATTTGTGTAAAAAGATGTCCATCCTCTCCGGACGCTCTGGTAACATTCTTCCATAGGATATCCATGATCACAACAACAGCATTAAACCTTATTAGTTTCAATTAGATTAAATTTTCCCTAACTCCTAGAAGATAGCTAATTATTCGAGCTAGCATCCTTCAATCCAGATTGCCGAATTATTTTCAAAGAAAATTGCAATTTGGTTGTTTTAGATTATATAAGTTTCCAGTTTTCCTTTTTGTCCATCGTGATTTTATTGGTTGTTTCAATTTTACTCTAAATGCTCGATAAAAATCGCAGATATTTAGTAATGGGAATTTATTCTAAAGTGTCTTCCATTTTGAGTTTGAAACAAGCATGAGAGGATTCACTAAAGAAACCACGTTATTGGCGCAAATAGTTTATTTGTTGCTGTACAAATTATACAAGTTTCGGCTCGTCTTCTTCAGAAAAACACTACACAGCTATAATAGTGCCTCTTATAAAAAAAATTTTTAATTTTTTTTCAAAAACTTCATTTTATTTAAGACAGTTTTTCTTTGCAAAATTGGAAATTTTTGAATCGTTACGTCTCGATCCTCATGTTGGCGCATACCCTTCCCTCCCCCTCTGAGCGTGCCGTCATTTATGTACGTCCCCTTATCGAAAAATTTAATATTTTGAAGCATATTCAATATATTTACTTTCAATGATCTTTCAATATTACTTTTATGATGTGGTTTTTTAATCTATCAATAACATTTGTTATAATTTTCAAAAAAGTATACGAATGAATTTTAAAAAATACACTTTTGTCAAACATATAATTTTTTTTGTTCCGAAAAATAATCGTATCATAATTTATGTAAATATACATCGTAATAAAATGTAAGTTTTTAAAGAAAATTGTGTGGAATATTTTTGAGAAGAAAAAATAAGGCATTAAAGTGTTTTTCGATTCCAAGCACCACAAACAACCATTTCACCGATCAAACTGAACCGATTCCAAACACCACTATACAATTTCGATTAAGCAAAAAAAAGTGCCATGCAAGTGCATATTTCATTAAGGGGTCATAGGAGTCTTAAAAATGTGCAAAGAGGGTACTACAAAGTATAGTTTGATCTTTCATGTAATTTTTTAACTACTCAATATATAAGTATAATTTTTTATATGTAATTCTATAAGATTTATTTAATATAAAACAAATTTTAAAATTTATGAAACTTTAGCCAAAACTAAAATAAATGATATTAAACAAAGCTATTTGAACACATTGTGATTAGGCTTGCGCGGCAAATTGTGAGGTCAAAATTGAAAAAATTACCAGGAAAATGACTTTATATTGTACAAATATGTACAAACAAAGACTTATACCTAAATTCTCAGCTCAATTTTAATTAGAAATTATTTTAAGAAATTTTTTCTAAAAAAATTATTAAAAAATTTGAAATTTTGATTTAAAATTCTATTTTTAAATAATTTCTAATTAAAATTGAGCTGAGAATTTAGGTATAAGTCTTTGTTTGCACATATTTGTACAATATAAAGTCATTTTCCTGGTAATTTTTTCAAATTTGACCTCACAATTTGCCGCGCAAGCCTAATCACAATGTGTTCAAATAGCTTTATGCTTAAAATCATTTATTTTAGTTTTGGCTAAAGTTTCATAAAGCTAAAGTTTCATAAATCTCTTTTATATTAAATAAATATTGTAGAATTACATATTAAAAAATTCTACTTATATATTGAGTAGTTAAAAAATTACATAGAGGATCAGACTATGCTTTGTAGTACCTTCTTTGCACATTTTTAAGACTCCTATGACCCTCTAAAGCATCAAATAAACCAAGATTAATATAAAATACATTCTTCTCGCAGGTATAACTGTAAACAAGTTGACCTGCAAACCCAGAGATCCGATGCCAGGATCGAATGTAATCCTTCTATAAATCATAATAGCAATCAAATATCTACCGTATAGAGAGGGTTTGTGCACATTAAATCCATTGCGGTGCAATGTTTCATAGTCTTGCACAATATTACGAATTGGTTCCCAGTCAGATACAAGCATCGTCTTTCTGACGGCATTTTAAAATTACGAGGCACGTCGACAAAATTCCACAGATAGATATACCACAATGTTTAAACAATTTCTAATATAAATTCTAAAACCGCGTGCAGTAGAACTTCAATTATATGAAGCATGAATGATTATTCGAATGTCGGAAAAAAAATTGCACCCGACCCACCTGGTAATGTTTGTCTTTGTTGGATGTCATACCTGATAATATTTTTGTACCAACCAAAAAATTACTAGGCATGACATCCAGCAGAGATTACAACAATAGGTAGGCAGGTATAAATGTTTATGGTGTCACATAATAAACTTTAAACTGTAACTGCTTACCCTTTTTGTAGTCACCTGTTATTTATGCAAATTATCTTTTTTTAATGCTTATAGTATAGTGTAGTAACTGTTTGTATATTTATCAATCACTTCTAAAAGAAACCTACAAATTTTAACATAAATTGAAAAAAAATTACAAAAGCTTTTGTAACTCAACCTGCCAAACGATACTTTATAGCTTGGATTTGATTGGGCTGATTACGACCGAAACTAGAATTTACATGGTGAGTTTAAAGATCAGGCATAGCTTTCGTGCGACGTTATTCAATTAAGGGGTCTAAGGAGTCTTAAAAATGTGCAAAGAAGGAACTACAAAGTATAGTTTGATCTGTCATGTAATTTTTTAACTACTCAATATACAAGTATAATTTTTTTATATGTAATTCTACAAGATTTATTTATTATAAAGCAAATTTTAAAATTTATGAAACTTTAGCCAAAACTAAAATAAATGATATTAAACATAAAGCTATTTTAACACATTGTGATTAGGCTTGCGCGGCAAATTTTGAGGGCAAAATTGAAAAAATGACCCAGAAAATGACTTTATATTGTACAAATATGTACAAACTAGGACTTATACCTAAATTCTCAGCTCAATTTTAATTAGAAATTATTTAAAAATGAATTCAAAATCAAAATTTAAAAAATTTTATTAATTTTTTTAGAAAAAAAGTTCATAAAATAATTTCTAATTAAAATTGAGCTGAGAATTTAGGTATAAGTCCTAGTTTGTACATATTTGTACAATATAAAGTCATTTTCTGGGTCATTTTTTCAATTTTGCCCTCAAAATTTGCCGCGCAAGCCTAATCACAATGTGTTAAAATAGCTTTATGTTTAATATCATTTATTTTAGTTTTGGCTAAAGTTTCATAAATTTTAAAATTTGCTTTATAATAAATAAATCTTGTAGAATTACATATAAAAAAATTATACTTGTATATTGAGTAGTTAAAAAATTACATGACAGATCAAACTATACTTTGTAGTTCCTTCTTTGCACATTTTTAAGACTCCTTAGACCCCTTAACTTGCAAAGTGAGTCATCCCGTCTTCTCATAGGGAAAATGGTTGGTTGGTACATGTATTTCTGGGTTGTGTGCTTGATCAGATACCCACCTATAAACCTCGTCAAGAAGACAGACATAGACAGATTTTTTACTAGCACACAGATAGAGAGGAATTGCACCCAGGACGACGGCGGGAATTTCTCGAAGGAGGTGTGAGATACGTTGACAAGGGGAGGAGCTTAGGAAAGGTAGTTAAAACTGACCAATCAGCTACTTATAGAAGGATTGAAAAATAAGATGAAAACGTCAATCAATGAATTAAGCATTTTGATTTGCTAGTCTCCGAATTCTCTGAACCTCCCTCTATAGCAGTTCCGATATCTTCACCAGATGTCGCCCTCGGCCACAATGAGTTGCCTGCTCGGTACGATCCCGCCTTAATAACTTTGTCCAAAAAAGTTTTCCAAAAGCACATGAACAATACCTAACTGTTCAATTGGATAGAACTGAATAACACCCGGATTTCCCAAGGGTGTGAGGGGGATTGTGTTTAGGGACTTGGAAATTTTCTCGGGGAAAGGATGATGAGCTTTTGAGGGTTGTTTTATAAGCTTTGATCCATAAAACAGTGTACTTGATTTTTTTCTAAAAGTTTAAAATATATTATTTAAGGTTATGGTATTTTTTAAGGTTAGGTTAGGTTTGAATTAGCGTCGCACTAATGCTACACGATGGCTATTATATTTTTTAAAGTCATTTGATATCGACTTGTACCAATACTTTTATGTTTTAACCACATACTATGTTTTAACACTATGCTACTAACTATGTTTTAACACTTCTTTCTTTTCTTTTTTAGGTAAGTGTTTTGACTTTTCTGTTGAAAGAACCTTCTTAAACAAATGAATCTTAATGGCAATGGAGGCAAATATTTCAACGTTTCTGCCCTGTTGTTTCTTTCTAAGCTTATATTTGCCGCTTTCAAGAGAAAGTTTTGGGTCGATAAACAAAACTATTTATGTGTACAAAAATATTTTATGCTTGCAAGCTGGCCTTTCCTTTGTGGATGAAGCCAAGACATTCCAAATCTGTAGCAAGTGTAGGGGAGAGTGTTGTACCTTGGGACGCTTGTACCTTGGGACACTGACAATTTCTAAGAATCTATTGGCAATATTCATACATTGTTTATTTTTAATAGTAGCCTTAACCAACAGACATCATCATAATAAAATTTAACACTAGCATCATTGAATTGATGAAATGGTGACAAAAAATAATATTTCATTACCCCAAAGTAAATATTTTTCTCATTCTAATATAATTTTTTACCTTAGTACTCTTACAAAAGGTCAACTGCATTTTATTTTCTTCATAAAAGAGAAGATTTAAAAATATTTTGGTTATGAGAAAATAATGATAATGCATTTGGATTGGCCACTATCTTGCTTTTATTTAAACCATGTAGTGTGTTGTACCTTGGGACAGTATTAATAATTTGATTAAATTCTTAATAATTTGGATAAATAAAAATATCTTTATTATTTATTTTAAGAGCAATTCCACAAAACATGTAAAATACAACTCAGCTTTGTTTTGGATATATTTTATAATGATTGAAGTTTGAAAATATAATTCTGACAACACCTGTAAATCTTTTTCCTTCCGCGTGATGAAATGTTCTAAAGAGCACATTTTCTGATGTATTTTGAAGTAAAGTTTGTTTCCTGACCCAAATTAGTTCAAGTGTATGACCATTGACTGAATTATAAAGCATGTCCCAAGGTACAACATCATGTTGTACCTTGGGACAGTTTATCCTCTCTACTTTAAATGAGTGGCAATTTTTTAATTTCAAGCTGCCAGAATTTAAAAAAATACATTATATAGGAATATATTGGTGTGTCGAAATGCTGCTTTGAAATTTTTATTTTGACAATAATTATCGAAGAAAAAAATTAAAATGTAAAAATTGTCCCAAGGTACAACACTCTCCCCTACTGCTGCTCAGGCGTCTCCCGAGCACAACCTGCAGTGTCTTGGAGGGGATTCGCTAAGAAGATCTTTACGTCAGCCCTTTGACTGATTGATTTTTTAACTGTCAACAACCTTTTGGAGCTCATCTGGACTACAGTCATGCGAGCTTTATGAACAACAACAAAACATTTTATATAATTTTAACTAACTTAACCGTTCAAAAGACACGTGTTTTTGTTATTTTCATACGCATTAGGCTATATTCACAATCAATTCTTTCCCTAATCTCACGAAAGATTTTTTCTTTCTTCCAAATTTACAGAAGTGGATAAACAAAAAAAAAATAGCACGCCAATGCCAAACCTGTCGTTAAAATCCATTGCAAGGGGGTTGTGTTAAAAGCGGAAGTGACGTATTGCTTACTTTGAAGTCAATTACTGGTGAATTTAATTTATTTTTTAATGTTATGAATGTCACCATTCGACTTGTATCTGAAAGGACTGCTGTTTTCAAATGAATTTGAAATTTCCAAATTTTTCAGGGTAGACTTGGTATTATATATTGTTTTGACCTTCTAGGGATGCTAACACGATTACTGAATCATTGTATCACAAATCGGTTATCCAACCAGTGTAAACCTCGTCGAGCATAAATGAGTGGATAGTTTTCCAGATTAAACATTGAAATAGTTTTTTAAAAATATTTCCTATTATTAAATAAAATTATTTTAATAAAGGATTCATTTGGTTTGAATATCTACTTAAATAAAATAAAAATAATTAATTGCATGAGATTATTTCATGATGTGCATTGGGTTATATTCAACTTCCACAAACAAATTAACTTTTCATTTTAAACACCCACACGTGACAACCAACCTTTCGCATAAACATTCTTCCCACAAACGTGGCATGGGATACGAAGCTCCAGGATTAAAAGGGAAAGAGTAAGACCTCATCTATAGGGGGAGAATAAGACAAAGAGAGGGAAGGGGGGTTAAACAAAGACAAGCCAAACGACAGGGTCGACCCGAGATCGGGGCTAATACTAAGCCCTGTCTTCTGAAAGAGCTGTCACCAATTCAGAATACTAGAACAGTGATTGGCATCACTTAGCATCACAGCTGTTCCTTCGCGCTTTGCTTGTTTTAATGTTCCAAAGCATTCACTTGTCGCCGGAGCTTTCCCCACTTCGTCGTTGTCAAAGAAAAACAACAGTTCCTGACTGTTCGAAATTCGCCGCGTTGTAGCACAAGCCTCATAACGTCTTCGCGTCGTCGAGTGGTGTTGTGTTGTGCGAGTGCTGCTGGTGAATTTTCAATGAGGATTCCTCCTCTGTTCCGTTTTAGGGTGGATGTCAATTCTATCTCTTGTTTCTCGAGTTTCAGGGGGACGACTTTGTTGTTTTGTGTGTCGAAAGTTATGGTTATTAATCGGTTTATTTCGCAAAAGGACGATTTGTCGAGAAGATGCATTTGGAACAACTTGGCATTGGGACATCCAACATCTTGCCGCTTCTTTCCAAGTTGACATCTCGGTAATTTTATCCACGATTTGTTTTATGCTGGATGAATGATTAAATTCTAATTTAAAATTAAGTTTTAAAAATTTACAAGTTTAGGAAATAAAGGTATAGAACACAGATTAATACTGCAACAAAGAACTTTCGAAATTGATTTAGTAATGCACAAATGAATTGTTTCCCAAATACTTAAATGCTTACATTTCATAGTTTATGTCTATATTTTTATTAAGTAGTTGTTTACTGAATATGTAATTCTAAGGCTGAAAACTTTTTTAACCCTCGTTTAAGATATTCTTCCATTTTAGTCTGAGGCGAAGAGGATTAAACTATTCTAGAGTTCCAACATGTTACCGGCTTCCACTATCAACCAATTTTAGAATTGAGTGTTTTAGTGCGCAATTCTTAAGCATAAATGCTTATAAAGTTAAAATGAATGTTTTGCAATTTTAAAAAAAATAAAAATCGTGTTGTATCAAAGGATTTGTTTTAAACAACTTCTTTCCATTCCTATTAGAATCTACAGATGAAGTTAAAACAATTCGAATTCTCGATCTTGAACTCTTCCGATAAAACTCAAAACAGATAAATTTGTCTATCGTAAATTTAAATAAACCAATTACTATGTGTTAAATCCTAATATAAAACAGGCAGCGTTTTTGTAAAAAAATTAGCAGAGTTTAGCCTCACTAAATGTAGTATGTAATCAAGATTTAATCGGATCGACTGAAAAACTGTTCGCAAGTTTTTGTTGGCTTACATTGAAGCAACCCATAACACGTTGTTACAGTTTTATAAATCCCATTTACTGAATGTTTTTTTCTGTAAAACATTATACTAATTCTGTTGTCAATGAGACCATGAACGATGATATTATTTAAATTGTCTTGTGTGAAACAAGGATATACGTATAACCATTGATGAAAAAATCAAACATGAACTGGTTCGGTTCACTAACATCTGATCAATACATGTGAGATTTCATCGAGGCGGCTTACAACTTAAGAAGGTTATAATTTGTTTTAAAATATTTTTTGTACTTAAGTAAGGCCTTTGCTTTTGGTATTATAATTCTCGTGTGTGAAATAGCAAAATTATTTAACTTTCGTTGACCACTGTGTCCGATAACCAGAAGGTTGTTTTGTTATTTTAAAGAGACTATTTACATCACAAGATGCGGTAAGTGATATTTTACATTTTTCTTTTGGGGGTGTTTTTTTTAAAGAACTTTTTGTGCTGTAATGCATTTTTATGCTGTTATAAACACTTTGATTATTTAGCTCGTGTATTATTTGATTATTTGGCTCGTGTATTATTTGATTATTTGGCTCGTGTATTATTTGATTATTTTGCTCGCTGGTTTCAAGAGTTTACCAAACTGGTGACCAAAGAACTGCCTTTATCTGGTGACCAAAGAACTGCCCTTAAACGACTGCCTGTAAATTAAAAGCTATTTACAGTAAATGAAATATACATGTACCATTTGAAAGATAAAGAATCAGTTAATAATTTAATGTAAAAACATCAGAACACATATTTTGATCAATTTTCCTTTTTCTAATGTATATGCATACCTTCACTCTCAAAAATGAATGCTCAAAAACGACGAAATTTTCCTTAATTTTGACGATTCCGTTTACTGGCAAATGCTCCTAGTTTTCGTTTCCTCAAAGTGAGGAAATTTGAATCGTCATTTTTATGAGGATTTGAATGTCGTCTAATCTAAAGAAATATTTCGTCATTTTTGAGCATGTGAGTACAACAATGAGATTCAGTTTCCTCAAAATCAAAATACAGAATCGTCAAATCACGATCGTAAAAGTGAGGATTCGCGTTTACTCAAAAGTCACGTTTGACTAAACAATCCTCAAAATTAACGAAATGAGGCTTGAGGATTCATGAATCGTCACAAATGAAGGTGTTATTTCTGAGAGTGTTGTGTAGATCAGCTACTCCACGCATCATTTTACATTTAATTTTAAAAATTGTAACTATAATCACTTTATACACACGTGAGTTACACTACAGGAATAATGCTCTAGACTAGGAATTTTTAATAGTAGCCAGTGGCTACCAGAGTGAAAAAAAATGGTAGCC
This sequence comes from Hylyphantes graminicola, assembly GCA_023701765.1. Lineage (NCBI taxonomy): Eukaryota > Metazoa > Arthropoda > Arachnida > Araneae > Linyphiidae > Hylyphantes > Hylyphantes graminicola. The sequence goes on from CM043119.1 coordinate 54,582,788, forward strand.
ACATTTGGATTTTTAGTAGCCAGTTTTAAACTTAAGTATATATGACAAAAAGAAAGTGCTATTTCACACAAAACAAAAGTTTATTACGGACATTTTTATATGAAAATATTGGCAGTAAAAAAAAGGATCATACCAAATATGTAAGTATTATGTGATTGGCCATAATTGAAAGGAGAAAATTATTTTATGTACCTACAGTTCAACTACAGGGTGCGTAGCAAAAGTTCACTGTAAAAATTAGTCTTTCTTCCCGGCAAAAACGAATTGGAGCGTTTTATTATTATTATTTTAGAAATGCAGCTTCAGTATTAATTATTTGTTGAACAAAAAGGAAAAATTATGATCGCCAATTTTGGCGACTGGAGTTCGATTTTTAGGTAGCCACTTTCGACGTAATAGTAGTCAGTTGGCGACTGGCGACCGCTAATCTAGAGCTTTATACAGGAAGGATATAATTTAGCATATAATCAGCCTTCAGCATTCCTCTGTTTATGAGACAAACCAGTATTCATACAAAATAATATTTTTCGACAGAAAAAAAGAGCCATCATCGCGTGAACCTATAAATCGACTATTGCATGTCTCTACCGAGTTAGTCATGGCCCGACGAAAACAGAGAAACTGCCATTTTACGTTTGAGAGATTTACTACAAAGTACCACACTATATTTCCCCCTCTTTTATGCCCCTGTGGTTCCTTGACCCTGCTTTCTGAAATGTGTCACTTCTTGATTGAGGATAGTGTCATAAAACGTTAATTTCGATGTTGGAAGTATCTCCAATATCGGGTGTTCTTTTTTAGTTGGATTATGGTCCGGTTTATGTGATTCGGTTAGGGTTGAGGAAATTTTCATTAATTATGTCGAGTATAATTTTGTTTGATGTTTCGATAATCCTTTTTATGTCTTGTTTATGATGTTAGGACGTTATCTTGTGTTGAATTAGGTTCTTCAAAAATTAAAATAGTTTTAAATTTCAACTCATAAGCACCATTTAGTTATGTACTATTATTCAATTAACCATGAACTACAATTAAAGGTGATTATTTTATATAAATGCTTTAAATACTATATAATCCCCTACAAAAAGTTAAATTAATCCTCGATTGTTTTAAAAAAAATATATTAAAAAATGTAGCTCTTATTTGCTTCTTTTAAACATATCAACATCTCCGAAAAAGTATCTTTAGCAACTGATGGTGTAGAAGATGCGATGATGAAAATTTTATTAAAATAAAGTTATCTTACACAAAAAAAACTCCTTTCTAAACGAAAAGAAAAAAACTTAAGTTGACGCGTTCCAATTTTAGCTGTCTCCATTTTTTCCCCCCGCCGAAACACTCAAAAACAAGACATTCTACTCAAGCCTATCAACCCGGGCAACTTCACAGTTGATTAAAAACTTAGACCGTCGCGAGCATGAAATTCTACTAATATGAAACCAAGGCTCGCAGAAACCTTTTATGAAAAAAAACACCTTAAAACCTTCTCACTATACTACTGGAATAATAACCTTAACAACCTGAGACATTAAATGACGTCCGGAGCTCACGATGGCCTGACAGTCATCTGACAAGCTAAAAAGATCGTTTAAGGAGCCACGCGGAAGACTGAAGCGGCTTTTTTCCACTACTTTCGTATTTTTATTTATACGGGCGTCGTCTTTTTTTTCTTGTTTTTGCTTAAGCTCCTCTTGCTAGATAATGAGGCTTTCGTGCCGGGGCGCTAATTGGGGCTCTTGTAGCAACGGATTCTGGCAACAGCTCGGGGAGGTGGCGTTTACTTGTGTTCCTCTTAGCAAGGGTTGGAGCTGCTTGTGTGGAACTGATTGAATCGAATGTCTTCTTGGTGATTAGTCATTTGTATGGGATAGATCTCTGTTGGGGTGTTTAGCCTTTTGGATGGAATAACTCGTATGGATACGGATAAAAGAACACAGTCGTCTAATAAAAATTATATATACTGGAATGCAGATTTAACCAAAAATTCTTAGCGACTAAAAACATTCGCTGTATGCCGGTCATTCGTTTTAATTTTTAATGCCACTTAATTTGTAGAGATAAATTATTCAGCACTACACTGTTAAAAATGTAATGTTGAATTTAACTAAAAGTATGGTTCTATCTTATTTTCGGAATTTGATTGTACCATTTTTCATGTTTTGGAAACAAAAACCTGAAAAATGGTTCAACGGAATACCGAAAATATTTTGAAAATTAACCGTAGCAGCTACTAGGATCCATTATTATCGTGAAACCAAGCACAAAATTTTCAACAGTGTGTGGTTTTCATTTGTTTATATCTTTTTGTTTAAATAAACTAAATCAAAAGATATATTTTCATATAGCAAGTTTTCTTGTCAATAGACTTTAAAGAGTTAATGGAATGGACATACTAACATATAAAAATGAAGTATCAATCTGTCATTGTTTGTAATACACAAATGGTTTATTTATAACTAATAAATTAAAAAAAAATAATTCATATAACTAACTTGATTAAAACAAATAACTAATAATTAAAAAAACAAAACTGACAGACTAATTTGTCCGTGCACAAAATCTGTAACTCGAATCCATCTGACAAATGGTATAATTTGCCACCCGGGAGAGAAAGATAAAAACTCAGCGACACAAATCATCAACTATATCTGACACTACCACACCGGCCCGGTTATTAGAAAAACTCTCCGAGGGAGTACTTCTGCTAATTTCACAGCCTGCCCCCTGTAAATAAGAAGATGGCGCTTAAAAGGGTAGGAAAATTAAACTTTTTTGGCACAAAAACTTACCTTCCAAATTAGGCGTAAAAAAAACCAAACCTACCCTAATTACGACACGGCATGAGAGATGGAAGAAATGAACATGCAAAAAATAATAATAACACAACGATGCCACTTTTCTGGACTTTTAACACGGGTTGCCTGCTTTCCCCTGTTTTTTTACAGGACTGCCAATTGCGAAGTGTAAAAGGCGCCAAATCGTAAAATTGGATAGTCTAACTACCAAGCTGGGTGAATTTGGTAACTTTTTTCCTTAAAACAAATCAAATAAGATGTTCTCATTACAATACCTGTACAATTTAAAGTTGTAAATTTGCCAAGGCTGTGATATCCATATTTTTACCTACAAAACTACATGAAAACTTAGACTAATAAAATTTTCTTGCATCTTCGTGAAGGTATATTGCCCTTAACTTTTTTGGTCAGTTGGGTTATTTTGTTTTCAAAGTTCGTTTTTTAATTACTTATTAATTCAGATTAGAAGTATCTGCATTGTATAATTAACATAACCATAAAACCTTTATTAAATTAATAAAAACGTTTTCAATTACATTAATATTTAGTTTTTGAAATGTAATTTAATTTGTGCTGCATAAATTGTTCAGGACTATATCTGATATTTTGTTTATTAAGATAAACTTCAGCTGATAGCTCATTTTTTCAAGGCAAATTTTTCTGGCCAATCGACATTAATGGGTTAATACTAATCAAAAACAATGACAACCATTGCATATATATAGTTCCTTGGTGCAATTACTTTCGAAATAAGTTTTAAAAATAAAATTGGGAAGCATATTGTAGAGAATTTGTAAATCTTACATATATTTCTACTTTGATCATTTCTGCAATATAAAAACGCGTCTTTTGAGGTAGACTTATATCAACAAAAACATTTTTCGAAGACACCAATTCGGCGATATACAGCCAAATCCAACCCTCCCCCATTCTCAAGTGCTTATAAATCATCTTCATTCCTGGCTGTAGTGTCCTTCAAGGATGCCCAGGACCTCCTTTTTGGCAAGCATCCTTCTTATTTCTCTCCTTCACACGGAACCCTTAAGAAAAAAAATGAAATGAATATGTAGTGTCTGTTCTTAACACACGAAGAGCATCTCTAAGCCTAATAAATTAAAGTTTTTACGGGAGATAACGAAGAAGCCACCATAAATCAAGGTTAGTGATTCTTCGTCCGCTCTCTCGCCTATTGCCACACGTTATATTTACATCCAGAGAGGAAACGAAGTTGCGGCTGGAGGTGTAAGAAAGCTGTGCTGTACTTGTAGGCCTCGATCCGTTCTTTTTTAAATAGTAGATACGAGCTGGATGGAGATCTAAGACACTATAGACTAACTCAGATAATCTCTATTTTATTAATCAATGCAGTTGAAATCACATCATATTGATTAAATGGCATCTCCATTATAGTGATTAAATGACATATCCATCATAATGATTTAAGGACATCATATTGATTGAATGACATTATATTGATTAAATGATACCATTGATTCAAGGACGTCGCATTGATCATATGACATCAGATTGATTATATGACATCAGATTGATTATATTATATGGCATCAGATGATTATACGACATCATTATAAAATTGAATTTAAGTTAGAGGTCACATACTTTGATACCCTCATCCAACAAATTTCATGGATCTGTCCCTTGAAACAAATGTGCAATCGATTTTGAAGGTTGACTCATGTGACATCATTATTATGGGTTACCTTAAGATAACAACACATACGAATGCCTGGAAAAAATTAATTTTCTTTTAAAAGTACAAATTAAAAGTGGACATTGGCCGTTTTTGCTCTGACCCACCAACCCAAGCCTAAATGGCTTCTATAAAATAATGTAGAATGAAGCTTGTTATCCTTTCATTTTAACTAATACTTAATGTAAAGTTACCATTTTCTTCATATTATTCTACTTTTTAACTGAACTAAATTTAATTAACACTTTATATACAAATTCGCGCGTTTTCAAAAGTTCATATAAAACGCAATCTACAGCTATTTTCTTTAATTACTGTGTTCGATTCACTAATTCCATCAACTTATTTTTTCGTTAAAAAAAAACGCAATTAATGACTTGTTAATACATACTTACTGACATCAGCAAAGTTGCACAACCTAAGCCCACACAGAGATAGAACTTTTTTTTTAACTCGATTGTGCTAGCATCGCTGTTCACTGCTGTGACTGATGAATCTCCTAGACAGAATTAGCAAGACAACTCTTCATGGAAATATTTCTTTGAACAAACAAATTACAAAACCTAGATGTACTTATGCAGAGTAAAGCGAAAAAGAAAAGATTGTTGCGGCTTGTGTTTTATTTGTGAGGTGCTTATGGAGAAGAACGAAGTAATTCATGGGAGAAGAGCTGCACCTTTTTGCCTCCAAGCTCAACTAATTTCTTTTAATGACTCTCATACGACTTCTCAGAGGCAAAGTGTCGTATATTTCTTTGTGGAATATGTCATTTTGCCTCTAAGGAACCCATTTATGTGCTTAAAAAGAAGGAACACTGGTAGTTTCTTACTTGATAAATGATCCGTTCGCTAAAAACATTCTAGAAGTTGCATACTTGTAGAAACCGTTCCTGCTGGCATGATGAATACTCACGTGATCTCAAGCCGACACTGACAGAACACATCACAGTTGGCATTCGCATCACCCTTTTATATGGTTCAATCCCCGTGGGCACGAAAAAACATTTAACCCTCTAATGCATACTGTTACCGTTTGGTAACAAGTTACATAATCCACTTTATTCTATTAAAGTAGACCTCAATCTTGACAAATTTGTGTTTTTTTCATCTATTACATTCCATTCTGAAGTTTTAGTTAATAATAAAACTCATAAATGACAGTAGTTAAAGTGTATTCAAAATTAAAGAGGGAGGCGTTATTAACTGTTGTGAAATTACGTTTTCTGGCGTAAGTCAAAGTATAATAATTTTAGTATTAAATACAAATAAATTGTTTTAAAAAAATATATATAGTTAAAAAGGGTTATTTTAAAATATATTTAGTAGTTTTCTAGTCATTATTATCAAAATTGGAATTTTGTGGTTGTTTTTTGTCACATGGAAATTTTTTTTAATTGAAATTATTTAAAACCTAATGCAGTTAAATTTTTTTCAGTATTTTTCCCATAATGTATGAGTATTGAAGATACATATATATTTTTTTGGGATGAAAATAAAAATTCATGCATTAGAGGGTTAAAAATAAACACCAGCAGATAAAGGGTCAGGTTCCGTAACACGTTGGACCTTTAGTAAGATAAGATCCGTTCACGCCAGGCGCGAGAAAAGGTTTGCCATCAATCTTTTGACTTGCCAAAGCGAACGGGTTTATATAAGCTGAGTGTTGCAGCAATATTAATTGCTTCTTTTTGACGGATTTTTAAAGGTGGCTAAATGTTAGGTAGGGGGATAATTATAGCTGAAATCGGACTAATGATGTTGGGTTTAATTAGGGCAACAAATAAAATATGTTGAATGTTAATTGAGGTTAAACTTGTTTAAAAAAACAATGGTTGACAGATTAAAAAATGAAAATGTCGTGGCATCTATATCTCATATTTAATTCTGATTTTTCTACAATTCTAAATACAAATTTGTAGTTTTATAATGATACCTAGCTAGCTGTAGTGTTTATCATATTCATTATTTTGTGTTAAAAGCATAGACATGGTAACTAAACTAGCATTATAGGCATAAAAAAATCCAATTCTGTTGCATAAGTATTGGTTACTGTAGGTAAAGATATATGATCGTAAGAAACGGTTTGGCAAAACATTCAATTATTCTAGAGAGGAACAATTTTTTATGGGTCGTCTTCTAAAGGAAACAATTCATCTAAGTTTACAGAAAGTTTACCACTCTTAAAGTACAGTTTCTCATGTTTCACCATGACAGACGGAAAAGTTAGAGCACTTTGAGGCGGTAATCAAACTTGCCATCCCTTTATATCCTCCAATAAGACAGTCTGGAAAGACGGGTCTCTAATAATAGTGCTAAACAGGCAGGGGATAAAAAAGCAGCCAGCCTCCATCAAGCCCTCATGTTACAAATAGATATTCGGAATGCTTTATGGAACGGTCCGTCCCGTTCCATTCTGCGCGTGCATCGGACATGATAAGGGGTAGGGTTTTACCCGGGTAACTTGTGGTTGCGCACTAACTCTCATGGCACGAAAAAACAAAGGCCTTATCAGCATTTTCCCGGGCCAAACCGAGAAATACGTTAAGTGGGAAAAAGAGGGTAAAAATAAATGGCGGGAACAAAAAAAACCCAGGAAAACTGGAGAGGCGTATAAAAAGAACGGCAGTGGCCGAGCTTTCTTTTAGTGTATGCTTTATAAATTTTTATTATGTACAGTAAATTTTAGCCCCCTCTTTTTTTTTGAGGAGGATGGTAGCTGACCATGTGTCATATAAATCACGGTGGTCAGAAAAGGTCGGGAGTTGGCTCCGGCTTCAGATGGTTTTGGTTCATGTTTCGTGAGCGTGTAAATAACTGCGTGAGTGAGTTACCGGAACTTAGGGTGATGGAGCGTGGAAATGCGCCGGATTTTCAACTCAGGTGTGTATGAGGAACTCATGGGAGGTTTTGTTTTGTGTGGTTTTTGTGAGTTATGGCGCAGATAGAAAGTTTTCATAAAATTTTTGAGTCTTTGGAGAATCGTTGGGCTGCAAGGACATGTTGAATATTCCACATTAGTCATTTTTTTAAAAGTTGTACAGACATCAAATAAATCTAGAAACAAGAAGGTAAAATGTATTAAAGTTTAAATCTTTATCAACTGAGAGCACATTTTTTACCAACCTGTTGAAAAAAGAATCATATTAATATTTAGTTTAACAATACTTCAAGCAACCATTGTGTGAATTGAATCAATTATTGAAAAAAAATCCTCTTACTCTCTTCAACAATAACTTACTTTACATTATTTAAACAACAAAAGTTCTAATTGCTCGGTAGGTATCAAATATATGATCACATACATAATCTACAAGGACTAACTTATTTTCCAATTAATCGCATTCTGAATTATTATCTAACTCGTATATCTGCACCGTTTTGCATATCATTACTACTTAACTAACTAAACATTTACTCATTGAATAAAAAAAAATACTCTTGTTTTATTCTCTCACTCTCCTTTACAATGAGTTACTTCAAATTATTTAACCATTCTTGGTCATTGCAATTACAATTCTTATTTAACGCCATGTGGTTGTAAAGTTTTCAATGCGTTCGTTTCAAATACATAATCACATACACAATCTTCAAGGACTAAGCTATTTTCCAATTAATCAAATTTTGAATGTATTTCGGATTCTTATCTTACTCGTATATCTGCCACCTTTTGCCTGTCATTAATACCTGAATAACTAAACATTCACTCATTTCCATCTCATTGTCTGGGAAGTCGAGGTATTCGAAGCCGTCATCAACCGATGCCTTTCTCAACATGTCTGCCAACTCTTTGAAGTGGTCCTCTACGCACAAAGAATTAACTATAAAAAGAATTAAAAAATAAGCCAGGAAGGAATCTTCATTCTGCAGACAAAATGGAATACCATGATGGATTGATTGGCCGCCATTGTTCGTTTTAAATCCATCGTTCCCTTGCCGATTGCGTAGTTTGTCAAAGGGATGGAACACTGAAAGCAGTTAAACCGAAAAACCGGTGTTTGACTTTCGCTTATTCGGTAGTATAGTAACCGGTTATTGTACGATATCGGTTATAACTGGAGAACTGGTTTAGATGAGTGTGTGTTTGAAATAATAATAGAACAATAATCAATAGATTTCCACAAAATCGTCTTTTATTTTTCATAGCTCTTTCCATTACAACTATATTCAAAATTTCTGTGTGCATTAGTTTTATAAAATGTACAATAACATTTCTCACGAACTTGATATTTTAGCTATGTCTTTTAACCTTTAATGATTTTAAGGCAAATTGTTTGCGACTTTTATTTATGTTGGTTGATTGATTGGTATACATATATATTCAGGCTTGTGTGCATGGTCAGAGACCTTTTATCTGTATGTGTTTGTTTTTATATTCAATTATTTCTTGTTCGTTTCGTAATTGTTTTGTTAAAAGTACATTATAATTAGACTTGATCTGTAATGTACATTTAGAACTGAATAAATAAAATAAAATAGGTATTGAAAAAACAGAGATTTAATTTTAAAAAAATACTGGTATTTGTAAAAAACATTAGTATAATCCCCAAGTAATATGGAAATTTTAAAGAAAACCAGAATATCAAAAACTGTTATGTGCTTTCCATATCAACAAACTTAAAAATCTAAAAAGTTGGGAGAGCTGTTTTTAATGCCGGTATAACCGTTACTGGTTAAAAACTGAAAATTGTAGAACCGGTTAATCCGAAACCGGTTTGTTTTCAAGAACCGCACATCCCTAGTATGTCAAGAAGGCGTGTTGCCCGTTCCACCACGGAAACAATGGGCAGATTCATCATTGCCAAGGGGTAATTGTTGCAGATCATCATGGCGGTATAGGGACACAGAGGAGACGTTTCCACAATCATTGTCTTCTCTCTCTGAACGTCATATTCGTTCTTTTTTTATTTTCAGAATGACAATCGTGTCCTTTTTCGTTGAAAAAAAACCGAACTTGATTGTCTGTAGGGTGGAGTTTTCAAACGAATCCATAGTTGGCGATCGCACGTGCCTGGAATGAGGAAAGGTATTTTGATTAGGGTTGATGGATACACTTAGTTTGTATTTTGTTACTTGGACACGCGCACTCACAATGCAGTTGATATGTTTGATGTAAATCATGTAAACAACACTGAAATATGAGCTGCAGTTCTTCCTGTTTTTGTTCCACTTGAAGGGATTCCTCAAATAACTAAAAAATTTACTGTATTTAAGGTGTGTTACTGCAGATGATAATCAGATTTGATGGTATCATATCATCCTAAAGAAAGATATTAATTATTAAATTTTCTAAAAAAATAACAAACTTTCATTAAACATCACATGGATGCATGTATGAAGTTCTCCAAAAGCCATTTTTCTAAAAATTAAAAAAAATATCTATGATACTTACACAATTTTAACATCCATCACCCATATTATATATTGTTACGTAAATGTACGCAAATACATATTTCTAAATTGAAGATAATATCCTTTGGAATCTGAAATTGTGTCCATACAACAAAAGAACTACAAAAAGTAATACGTAATATTAATACGAAATATAATATACAAGTATATTTTGAGAAAATTTCTCACAATCCTAGATTGATGCGAAACCCATATCGTGAGCTTGCAGCACTCGAATTTCCACAAACCTCACGGCCAAATGCATCTTTTATCAGAATCAGATGATGAATTAAATCGAATTGTGTTGATATGCATAAAAGATTTTTATACCGATCTCCTCGCGGCATCGCAAACTCTATGCAGTTATTTTACAAAGATGTATCTGGCTTTTGTAGAAATAGGTTTTATATCCTCTTAGTTTATTTGATAGTTATTATTTAATAAACTTTGATAGTTATTTCCAACAAAACATAAAATAATTCAGGGCATTGAAATAGCTTTATATACATATGCTATGAAGAAAACTTTAGCCCAGGATAAGAATATTTTTTTAAAAAAATGGTATCCAATTTTATTCGTAATCTTTACACAACTGTTAGATTGATGAAAACAAGCGGGCTGGTCATAATTGTATCTATTGACACTACAAGTTTTTATCTGCGTCCTCTATTGTAATGAAAAGAGAGCACTCTGTCCTTCAAAAGAGGTAGGTTTTAAGCGGTTTTAGAAGAACTCTTAAATATTGCTATAAAAAGACGTATGATCAGTTAAAAAAATTCTAACAAGGGTAGCTAACTATAGCTTTGAAAAATTTAAGGGTGTATTAAAAATATCAAAATCATTGGTTAAGCCATTGTATAGTTTATAAAATTTATATAAATACAATTTTTCAATTACATTAGGGCTGTGAGGCGCCCTGTGGTCAGTGTAGCGATCTACGGATAGGAAGGTCCCACGATCGAAACCTGGTCGCTGAAAACTCACCGAGTATATGCGAAGTACGTGCTCGTTAAATCTGTTGGGTCTGAAAGTCCTGTGGGCGGTCATTGCGCAGTTTCCCACGGGTACAGGTTCCTGGAGACTATTTCCCTCTCCTTCAGGGACATGTCTAAATTGTGGAGGTGGCGCGTGATAGATGGCAGCATCTGTCACGTATATGTGTGCATGTGAGAGTGTGTGTGTTGTGTCTTACTTGACGAAGGTTTATAAGTGGCTCTCTGAGCAAGCACACAAGCCTGAAAATATATGTATATCAACCAACCAATCAATTACATTTTATTGTGCAAGAACATTTTCAAATAAAAGATGATTCCTGAAAAATTATTGGGGCTGGGGAGCCCAGTCGGTTAAGCACTCGCTTAGCATGCGGAAGGTCCCAGGTTCGGGTCCGGGCATCGCCAAAATAGCTGCCGACCTATAAACGGCCCGTGCAGCCAAAAATGTCCGACGAATAATACCCCGTGTAAGGGAGTGCACGTTAAATATCCTTCAAAGTCCTAACGCTGCGTACGATGTCGCCCTTAACGGTTGCGTTGGGTGCCTATTCAGGTGTGGCTCGTCATCTGACTGTGGTTCTAAAATACGACGCCCGTCGCCAATAGCCCTCGTGTAGCTCTAGTGCGACGATAATTCAAACCAAACCAAACCTGAAAAAATATTTAACAGCAAAATGAACAGAATATCAACTGAACGAATATATAGTGTCAGATAACACTTTGTCAAAACCAGAAACATATAAAAAAGAACCGATGCATCCATCACACTGCAACCGTCTGCCTCGGCAAACATTCTGACCGAAAGGTAAAAACTGCTAGATAAACATCGGGAAAAGAAAAATCCCTCAAACCGTGAAAGGTAACAAAAAGCATAAATAAATGAACAGAGCATAAAACGGAACACAACCTTTGCGCTTCTTCGCCGAACTGTCAATCTGTTTTGGAAGTGTTTAATGTCTCGTGAAAATCTGGTTTAAAAAATGATTCCAGTTGGTTAAAAGATAAGCTTTTCGATCATTTTTATAAGATACAGTCGTCTAACTCAGGAGGATATTTGTGATGTAGTTGATGATGCATAGTTTGAGATAGGGGTGACAGTGGGATTTTCGAACATCATAACAATTCATTTTTAGTTTTATTATTATTTTTTTTATTGGAGAGATTAGTTTGTTTCATTTTTGTTCTGGGAGTGCTGCGCGAAAAATGTTTTTAAGTATTTTGAAAAGGATTTGTGATGTAGGATTTTCGAACGTTTTCTTCCTGCTTTCCAGTGAGGCATTTTAGAGCAGTTTTTTTTTTATTTTGATTAAGGGTTGACATTTATATATGACGTTATACAAGTAACATTATTGATAGAATGGAACATAGAGTCAAAAATTTTGATGGTGGAAATTGTTATAATCTTTTTCAAACGTCAAGCCTTACAATTGCTACCAACTAAATATTTTATTATAGTGCAAATATTTATAACAATCGTTTTTTTAACGTTACATGGAGATGTTGATCATGATACATTCGATAGTTCATACGCGTTGATCGTAATTTAAAAGTTCGGGTTCATATTATAAATCTTATCCTTGAAATGTGTTTTAATTGAATTGGTCCGTCTTAGAGTTTGTTGTTGCTGTAACTTATGGCTGCTTATTTAAGTAATTTAATTACCTTTAAAATTTTCATTTTGTCATTATCTTTAAGTATGAACCATCAAAAATGAATGAAAAGAAAGGTTGTTTTCCTTTCAAAATTGTTTTTTAATACTTTGTTCATACCTATAGTAAAGAAATGTTTCCATAGCAAAGCAATACTTTCACAGAAGTTTAGATTTCAAATCTTAGGTGTATGGTATTGACCATTCCTCTTATAAATGCAAAACAAAATCCTTAATTATTTTTGAAGTAAAAAAACACACCAAACGTCTGCTTCAGAGCTGTACTCATTGATTGAGCACTCTTTCGACCTGAAGTTCTTCGGTTAGATGCTCAAGCAGGCTATTACATCTCTCCAAACACAAAAAGCCAAAGAAAAAAAAGTGAAACATTCTTCTAAAAACAACAGCTACCGAGGTGAGACGTATCACTCTACCTTCGCCTGATGGCAGAATTGCCCAACCTTGTACACCCGGTGACGACCGTGTGTACAACTTCATTGGGGCTGAACGACTTTAAGAAGTACTTCAGTTGCAATTGTTCATCATCCTCACGACAGTCGAAAATATCATTTTGGAACCTCACTCCGCCATTTTTTTTTCTTCTTTTGTTTCATGACACCTGGCCTGATTTTCGTGGAAGGAAGGAATAAATGGCCACAAAAAGAACAAAAAAAAATGTAGAAAGAGAATCGTAAAAACCTTTTCCCAACTGTCGCCATGGACCGTGATGTATAACTTGTGTCACTCAGAGCTTAAGCACGGTGCTTCATAATCTGTCATTGTCTTCTGTCTCTTCCAAGAACAAGCGTAAAAAAAAGAAGCAATACAATTAAATTATACCGCGAAAAAAGGAAGGGAATGTTTGTTCTATCTTGTTCCATTCGAATCGTTTTTGGAAAGCGATCAGAGGAACGTGTACGAGTGAATGTTGGTATCGAAGCAGAATTTCACGTGGACTATAAATAGTAGTTTGGTTCGAGCTTAATTGTGACAACTGTGATGTAAGAAGATTAACTTAAATGAGACTTTAATTTAAAAAATAGACAAGTCCGGATCTTACACTCAGAAAAAACTTACGTATATTGTTTGAGCTTTAGTATAACTATTAATACCAAAGATTAAAAGCTGATCTGCTGAACTGTGTTGGAACAACACATGTGGGTTGCCCTTCAACACAATTTTTGCGCTTACCATGTTTTATTACTGGGTTGATTTTAAGCTCTTTACAAATCTGTATTTTGAAATGTATATTATTATTTAAAATTGAAGACTTCATCAAAAATTATGTACAAAGGAATTAGGGATTTTTAACTCGTTTAGTTTTCTGTATTTCAACTTCCCAAAAAGATTCAACACTTTTTCTTTTGTCTTTGATAGTTAGTTGTATACATATTTGAAATATATTATATTCAATTAAATAAATATTATTAATAAAAGTATTAATTTTTGAATTGTTCTATATCTTTAAAAAAATGCACTTAAATTTAAAGTTTTCTAAGAAAAAAGTTTACGCAAAACATGCACATTCCTAAATAAAAAAAAAAACTCTGATAGTAATTACGAAAGCTGTTGTCTAATTTAGATGTGCCAATTTAAAAGCAGAGACAGTGTTTTTTAAACAACTTTAAAATGGAAAATAATCCAGGCAGTGCAAAGCTGTTTTTATAGCGGGTGTCAGTCAGAAAAGTCTTTCTAATTTCGAATTCATTTCCGCTCATTCTTTTCTGCCGTTTTCTTGAAATTTAGAATTGTTCTTTGGAGTGAAGAGAAAAAACGATTCATTACTTTATTTTTTATTTATTTATTTATCTCTTACTTGACAGGTTCGTGAGTCTCCAATGGCTGTTGGATGTCTTGTCACTTGAATACAATCCGCTTTGGACTTTTTTTTCTGGTAGTCAAATACTGCTTGGATTGACCCATTTTGTTTGGTCAAACAATGGAGGACTGATTGGGTGTGCATTTAAATCGCAGTTTTATATTGACACAGCTGTAAGTGTCGCCTTTTTTTAACCATTAGTTCGCAGTCTGTACTACATAGTCACGGTAACTTATAGTTTTGGCGAACGCTTCCTTTCATTGCCCTAGGCAATTTAATGTCCATTATCTCTCTTGGCTAATAATAATCCACCGTGCTTTCCCCAAGCTGCATTGTAGTATTTTTTTTAATTGCAGCACGTTTGGCAGTTTTTTATTTTTAATTACAGCACATTTAGCAGTTTTTTATTTTCAATTACAGCACATTTAGCAGTTATTTTTTTTAATTACAGCACATTTGGGAGTTATTTTTTACATCACGTTTTAATGTTTGTTTTACAGCAAATTGATGTTTGTTTTACAGCAAATTGATGTTTTCTTGAAGCATAGAGTCACATGAAAAACCTACTCTTTTTTAATTTAAACAGAGAATATGGTTGCAACCAATCGTTCTTATTGAAGCAAACATTTTATCTCTCTCTCGCCGATACAATCGCACAATACATTTTACGTCATATGTAAATTCACTCGTCAATGTGGTGACATCAGTTTTATCATTACACTGTGAGGGTAAATTACACTCTTAAAACAAAAGAGTGAATTCCACTCCAGTTGGAGAAGTGCATTTTCGACACCGTAAAGGCATGCATATTTACTCAGACTGAGTTAAAATCACTCGTTTGGAGTGATCCTGTCGGAGGTTTAACACACAAAGGATCCACTTGAAAAGGAGAAGTGCATTTTCCAGTCTGGAGGAGTGAAATCCACTCAGACTGATTTAAATTAGGAGTGTTTGTTTTAAGAGTGTAGAGGGATATTTTGAGAATACTTTTCTTGTTTTTAATTCGAAGGGATTTTTTTTAAAGTAGATGCTGACGATGATGCGAGCTATGTCGCTAATTTTTTCCATTGATGGGTGTCCGTTCAGGAGTCAGTCTCGTTATTTGAGTTTAGTTTAGTTTGAATTTTGGTCATACCAGAGCTAAACGAGGCCTATTCTCGGCGTGCGTCGTATTTTAGATCCACAGTCAAGTGACGAGCCGACACCTGCTCGTAACTTGACATACGGTTGAAAACACGCACTTCAACAAAGGCTAATTTCATGTAACTGTGTGTAATTCATGATTTAAGAGGAGATTAAAAGTTTTTTAAATTAAAAAAATAAGTAAAATTAAATAAAGCACATTTCATTATTTAGTTATAATAAGTGTAGATCAGTCCACATTTTTTTTTCATTTAATGTTAAAAGTTGTAGTGATAATCACTTTTCACAAACGTGGGCTTACACTACAGAAAGAATAATTTTGCATGGAATTACCCAATAGCATTCTTGCAGTACTAGAATTGGCTTGCTTCATCTGACAATTCCTTCCATCTTTCATTCCCGAATTTCCTTCGATCGGTGCTCTGTTCCCATGTGGCATTAATTCACCGATCGAGGAACGATAAATAATTTTTCGTTCATCATAACTGTTGCTACTCAAGATCTAAAACATGCCCACTGCATTCTCCTTTAACTGACATTTTTACTGAAATAGCAATTACAATATTGACAAATCAACAGAGAATAATGAAATGTCGAGTACATATTGAAGTGACGGAGTTTGACAGAGTGCTGCTTGAAATTGGTTTTGCGATTTGTTAACTTTGAATTGCGTAAACACCCAAGCATGCAAATGTCTTTTATTCTAATTCAAAACACTGACAGGTATTGTGTCCATTTCCGGTAAATTCTTAAGAAACTAAAATGTAGATTTGTTTTTACATATGCACATTTGCTACTCAGGAGCAGATTAAAGCGAATTCATCGAAATTTATTCTGTTAATTTTTGAATGCTTCTTTTGAATTTTTTGACATTTAAACCAGTCTCGATGATTCATTGCTTGGAATGTGTTGGTAATTCACTGAAAAATTATGTGCTGTTGTGTGTTGGTATACCTGAAATCCTCATTAAAAAAAAACATTTTTTTGCTGTTGAGACAATTGTTTTAGTAACTCAGGGTTTGTCCATTTACCAAATATAGTCTTGTCTGAATTATAAAAAAAAAAATTTCCAACTCGCTTTTTCTTTAAATTTATTGTACGACCAATTTTTTGTATTTAAATACGTAATACAAGATTTTATTTTATATAATCGTAATTTACTCAAACTGAAGACTTACACTAATTCTAAAATATCAGTAGAATTTATTCAGTATTTTTTTATTTTCCAACTAAGAATATACCATATTCTTAAACTAATTTATACCACAAAATAAAAATTTAAATGAATATTTAAGTTTATCACTAAACGAAGAAATTTCTCAAAAACAGTTATGTACGTAACAGCACAAAGGTCCGAAGTCACGAATTATTTCATAGACTACACTTCTTGCCAACCTAAGTTTGGTAAATAGAAATATGCTATGAAGAAGATCCTTCAGCGCATGTATAAAGAGTTCCATAAATTATTTGTGAATCCGTCCAGAAAACCGGTTTAAAACACTAATTTCGTTTAAGGTCTAACATATTTAGAATATTACATATATACATATTAGAATATTATTTGAGAAAAATTGGCAATTTTATCGGAATGAATTATTTTGGTTAAATCAGATCATTTTGTATGTAAATGTTACCTTACAAGAGTTTCCAACTAACGGACCAACCTCGCTTTTCCCTCTGCCTTTTTACTCTTTGTTTTTTCCCAAGTTAGTTTGGCGCGGAGGGTATATGCCCTTTACCCACTAAGGAAATGTTTTTAATAAGCTTTTACAATTAAAACGTTCATTCTGTCGGCCTTGGGTCGGGTTCAAAAGCCAAATCACTAAAAATAGAGTTTAAAGAGAGAGTAAAGTTCGCCCGACCCCTAACTACAAAGTAAACAAGTCATCATTCATTAGTTAAGTATAAACAACCATCAATCACAAAGTGACTTCTAAACCCTATTATTATCTACCTTATCCATTATAGAAAAAGTGATCCCCTCTTCAAGTAATTTTCAATCGCTTTCGTGTGTTTCGTATCTATTATGTACATATTTTGTTTTTCTTATATCTTCACAATAAAGTTATTATAAAATAACTTCATAGCGTATTTTATCATTGAGGTTTGGGTTTTTTAATCTATGGCGAAAGAAATAATTTATATTGTAATGTATTAATTGAAATAAAAAATGCTTCTTTATTTTTCAATGAAAGTTGTTAATAATAATTAAGCTATTGCTGTTCGTCATTTGAATAGTGAAGTCTGTTTTTCTTTATTTTCAAATTCATTTATTTATAAATCGATTGGGTTGTTTCCGGTGACGAAATTTCTTCCAGATTTCTCTTTGCTCCGATTGGACCTCCGTTCCCACATGACATTAATTTCCCAATCGAAACTCGAGAAAAAAAAAATATTTTCATTTCATTTCGGTTGCCACTCAAGACCTAAAACATGCCCCTGATTTGAAAACAAAAAATATTTTACAGTCCCTTTAACCATCTCGCAAAAATAAAATTGAAAAATCACACTGGCCCATCAATCCCCAGCTGTTTCCACTATTACATCACTACCGGAAATCCGCCTCAGCACTCCCCAACTCTCTAAAACTGTATCCCTCCGCGCTGGGAGAAAAGCGCGGGAGAGGAGGAGCGGAGCCAGAAAGCGCGCGAAAGGGAGGAAACTAGGCAGCGGTCTGTGGGTGATTTATTGGCCGGCGCTGGCTACGAGTGGCTGCCGCCGCGATACGACGCTCCTCCCGTCTCCGATGGGAAATGTTAGGGAGGGTTTGATTATATGTTGTTTGTTGCGGGATTGACAGGGGTTTATTTGTGGAGGCGATTGATGAGGTTGAGATATATTAAATGCTCTAGAGATATTTTCTTTTTATGAATTTGTTTATAAAAAGTAAAACCCGTTTGGTTATTGAACAAAGTTCCAATAGCATTACTGCTGTACAGATGCAAAATGCTTCTACGTATTTCTAAAAACTTTTTGTTCATTAAAAGTAAGCGATTAGTAATTGAGCAAAGTAGAAATATTAGCTGGTTTACAAGAGTTATTGCTAAAATTCTTCATTTGAATTGTTTTTTAAAAATGTAATCTTTTTATAAATATTATTTCTTTCAAAAATAAAATAACGCAGTACTGTTTAAGTTTTTAAAAAATCAATAAAAATCAGCAAAATTCATCGTTAAAAATTGGTGCACACATTAGTACTTACACAAATGCATTTAAATTGCCAGAATAAAAAAAATCAAGTTAACTAAGAAAAATAAGATTATTGGATTGTCACTTGAATGTTATTCTAAATAACGTAATAGCCTTCATGTAGCTCATCAACCCTAACCTATCAAGTAAAATAATGCGAATTAAAAATCATTGCTCAGTAAAGCAACATCAAAATAATACGCCTACCTTTAAAATACATTCCCAAATAAAAACTCAAAAAACAAACTACCACACTTTCCAGAAACAATCCATAAAATTTAAAAAAATATATATATATATATTAATACACCCCTTTTCGCAGACGAGTTCTGTTTAATATTTGCCCCCTTTCAACGCGAAATCGACCTCTCAAATAAAAAGGTCCCGTTTCCGGTTGAAATATTTACCACTTTTGCGAAAGGGTTTCCTCGCTGATCCTACGAGGAAACTGTCTACGAGGGTCTGTATTTTATTTCGGTGATAAGGTGTCGTACACAAATGATGCTACGATTTGTTTGATGCTCAGAATCTTTAATTGTTATCTGGGGGCTGGGGAGCCCAATCGGTAAGGCGCTTGCATCGCATGCAAAAGTTTCCAGGTTTCCTGCTGGCTTGTTTATGGGAATTGCCACAATAACTGCCAACCTTTAAATGGTCTGTGTAGCCTAAAAATACATGACGCCATATGCGATGTCGCTGTTTGTTTGCTTTGCGTGCCACCTCAGGTATCGCTCACGTCACTTGACCGCTATCCAAAATTATAAGGCCAATTGCCAATAACGCCAGTGTAATTTCAGGGCTGTTCTAATTGAATTGAATCAAATTGATCTCATTGGCACTAATCCCTTTTGAAAAATATCACAATTCCAAAACTACATTAAAGTTGGGTGTCTACTCAGGTGTCGGCTTGTCACTTGACTACCATTAACCTAAAATACGTCACCCGTCACCAATAGTCCTTCGTGTTGCTCTAGTGCAGCGACGACTTAACCTTACCAAAACCCCATCTGTCGCTCCAGTGCGACGTCAATTTATTCAACCAACCAGTTAACCTTGGTCCAACACCCATCGAATCCCTCCTTCAATATTGCCATGATCCCCGTGTTCCCCTTGTCCTTCACAAACGAGCATCTGAGAAGAGAAGGATGAAGAAAAAAAGAAGCGCAAGAGCAAAGAGAGAGAGAGAAGGATGGATGGATGGGGAGAAAACCACCGCGAGAATAAAGCATCAAAAGAGGAGCAGGAGGAGTGTCAAAAAGCGAAAAACAACCACCGCTGAGGGAGTGGGAAAGTTTTGTTGTTCTTGGTGAACAGTTGGTTACTGTGTTGTTGGGTTTTTGCGATGAAGCTTTATCGTAGCTTATAGTGTGAAAGCGGAAATTATTTATTGTTAACTGAACTTAACCCATGAACTTCTATTTGTGTAAATTGTAAATGTGAATAGACGAATTTAAAAAATTTATCAATTATTAGTAATAATTTTTTTTTGTCGCTATTTGATATCAAAGTTTTGATTGGCCGATGTTCAATTTAACTAATACATATTTTTTTCTCTTTTTTTATTTATTTTATTATTATTTTTGTTTTGTTTACATGGCCTAAATCAAGAAAGTT
Source organism: Hylyphantes graminicola (assembly GCA_023701765.1). Lineage (NCBI taxonomy): Eukaryota > Metazoa > Arthropoda > Arachnida > Araneae > Linyphiidae > Hylyphantes > Hylyphantes graminicola. Next base: position 54,603,089 of record CM043119.1, read on the forward strand.
TTAGATAACTTAAATTATCTTTCTTTCATTAAATATAGTTATAAAAACATCACTGAAAAGAAATCAATGTTTGTTTATAGTATACTAAATCATTAATTGTACGTACTCTTTTTTTTTTCTTCTGAAATCTATTGATAAAATTTCTGGGTGCCTACTCAGGTATCGGCTCGTCACTTGACTGTGGTTCCAAAATACGACGCCCGTCGCCAATTGCCCTCGTGTAGCTCTAGTGCGAAGATAATTCAAACCGAACTAATAAAATTTCTTTATCGGTGTATATAAACTTCAATAAAAATGCAGTTTACTCACCCGAAAACTCCCGAAGCAAACTATCCAAAACTCACAATTCTCTACCATACAAGTGCATCCCTTTTCAAACCCCTTAAACAACAAACCAAAAATACCAGACCTGTATTTCTTGCTCACCGAACCCCAAAAACACGAAAAAAAGAAGACGATAAAACAGTAAGGAGAAATAAAAAAAAAATCAAAAAGAAATCAAAACCGCATGCATGTATGTGTGTATTTTTCAAGGGTGGGCATAGGATAGGCCATGTGACAGGACTGACCCCAACCACCCTGCATCATTGACTGCCAAGACACTTGACGGAGTCAACGGTATTGATCCGGCCTAGGCCGATGTTTTAGGCGGCCTTTATATTCGTCAGATGGTTTTATCTTTTTGATGGAAGGAGTGTGGGGGGTTTTGGGTATGTCGGTTTTTGAGGTGTGTTTTGTGTCAGAGTTTGTGTGTGAGTTTTGTCTTTTGTTTTGGGGTGGTTTGTATGGTCTCAATCTCAATTTTTAGACGGGGTTCTGGTAAAGAACGTATTGGTGTAAGATTAGATTTATAGGTTGTATGGTTTACCGCAATTTCTTTATGAGTGCTCGTTTGAACTCGAGCCGTAGGGCTAAGTTGAATTATAGCCGCACTAGAGGTGCACGAGAGTGATTGTCGGTCATAATTTAGATTAGAACAACAGTCAGGAGACGAACCATCTCCTGAGTAGGCACCCAAAGTAATTTCGTACCGGTGTCTTCCCCGTGATCCTAATCCTCATCAACCTAACCCCCTTAACAATAGTACAGCCATGGGGTGGAAAATTGGTTTTAATTGTGATTATGTTACTAGGTGAAGTATTTTGTATCATAATAAAAGATCAATAATCCATCTCATTTATTCTAATAAGTATAGAAAATGCTTATGATTAAATTACATAACAGCTCAGTGACCAAAGATGGCCGCATTTGGTCTGGCACTTACGATTGAGCCCCACGACTGCTTCCCATCGTTATGCTTTAGAAGTGTTTGATATGTCTCCTTTTCCAGCACGCCTATGTCAAAATAGTATCCGCTCTATGCACGACATTACGATTGAGGGGATGTATGTGCTACATTGTACACGTCGCTAAGAGATGTCTCACTTTTTAATATTGCAATTTACCTAAACCCGGCGAACCACACTACCCCAACGAGTTAGGCCCTTGGAGATTAGGCTCACGGGGAATGAACAGTAGGGGAAAAGCACTTTAAATATGCTCCAAACTTAACGCCGCGTACGATGCCGTTCTTAAAAATTACTTTGGGTGCCTACTCGGATGTCGGCTCGTCACTTTACTGAGGTACGAAGGTTCATTCCCCGTGAGCCTAATCTCCGTGGGCCTAACTCGTTGGGTCGATCGATACTGCAATTACTTTATAGAACTAAATCAGTATGTTAAACACAATTCTCAATTAATAATAATTTAAAAACTCTTACCATTTCAAAAACTACCCTGGCATACAATTGTGAATAATATGAATGTGGTTAATTATTACAAGAAGGTATTTCTTTTTCTTTTTTTTTAATCTACCTTAAAAACGAGAACAAGCTGCTTGTCAAACTATAATTAAAATCGGTTTTGCGACCAGCCCCCTTAAATACTAAATTCCCACAAACTCCCAAAATTATTCCAATAATTACAATCTCGTGTATGGGTTTTGAAATTCCCTCTTTCCCAAATCAAACCGCAGACACGAATGACACTTTAAACAGCTCCATCAAGTCTTCCACATTTAAAAACATGTTTCAACATCCCATCGCTTTTAACCATCCAACAGCTCTTGGACAACTCAACTCCATAGCTAAATACTAAGGCATTAATGACTGTTATTTTTAACTTATATTTTTATCCGAAACAAAAAACAAATTGTTATTAGTGAAATCTAATGATTTTTCTTTTAGACGAGTTTTGCGAATATTGTAATTACATACAAATGGCTTTTTTTTGCGTTATGAGAAAAAGCATTGCTTCTCAAACATAATTTTTCAGTAATCTTTGTTTGAAAGTGAAACCTATTGGGACACCTAAAGAAAATTCTCTCTTCCTCCTTCCCTCTACCTTTTTTCTCTATCTCTCTCTAATTTAACTTTAATGTAGAAATACACTGTTTGAAAACGCTTTCTTTAGGGAATTTGTTTGCTTTTATTATTCCTTTAATGGCAGAAAACCAAATTCGACTGATAAACTACTTTTAGAAGGGAAGGTATTTCCAATGTATGAGCATGTTTTAGGTCTTAAGTAATAACAGAATGGCGGAATGAAACTTAATTATTACCCTAGACTCGATTGGTCAATAAACGTCACATGGGGAAAAACTCCAATCGGAATACTCATCCAAGTAAAGCAGAAATAAATGCTTGAAAGAAATACGTCGCCATAAAACACGCCAATTACAAAGGTTGAACGAATAACCTTTCGTAAACGAGAATTTGAGGGTAGGGTTGATACAAATATTCCGGCTTGTGTGCTTGATCAGAGACCCGCTTATAAACCTTCAACCTGTCAAGTAAGACAGAGACAGAAAGATTTTTTTTTACTGCCACAGAGAGAAATTACACCCAGGGCAAGGGCGGGAATCGAACCCTCACCCGGTACAGTGCGCAGGCTGTTAGCGGAGGCAGCTATCTTAACCACTCGGCCATCCGGGTCCCTCGCGAGAATTTGAGATTTCTATTGTGGTGAAACCAAAAAAGACAACAAAAATAATTGACCTCCTTCTCTTGTATTTTTATTTTTGGCCGGGTCTGTCTATAAGTCTTGAATATCATTATTTGCTATTATATATTTTTAAATGACTTGCAAACTTATGAACTACTGAAAAGATATTAAAAAAAATACGCGACTAAACTCCACAGAAACTCACATCACCTAGCTACTAATAATAACCCAACCGTCCCATTCCTCTTCCTAAGTAACCCTTTTAACACCGACATTTTCGTCCAGTAATGGGGCGTTGGCAGGGGCGCGAATGACACTTACGGCCCGCAATGCTGGTCTTTGATAGGTTGACAGCTCTGATGTCCGCTCTTTTGAAACGACTGTCTGGTCTGGTGCAGCATTAGATTGCGGGAATTATAAACTTGCCAATGTAGGCTGAAAGTGATGCTGCGTTGAAAAGGATGAGATTGGTTTAGGGGTATTTTCTTAGGTTTAATTCGTGTAATGCAAATTGCATAAGACCGATGAAGTTTCGTAAGAATGCTCTGTTCAAAAATGTAGTTTAAAATTGGGTTTGACTACCTATTAGGTGTCATTTAAATTTGGTTGATATCTTGTATGTATTTAAAGGGATATTTTAGCCGAATAGGCTAGAAAAATTATCGACCAAGGTACACAGTTTGAACAAAAATATATTTACGTTTTGCTGTCACTGTAGTATAGTTTTTATTTAAAGTTTTATAATTTTGTTTTAAAATATTAAAAACATCGTTTCTAACTCTAAAACCTTTTTTGACAATGGCCTTTAAAATAATATTGCTACACTTAATTTTTTTTTTGGTTAAAAAGTGAAACTGGTTTATAACTGTTAAACATAATGAAATGAAAAAAAAATTATTTTAATTCATTCTATTTCTTTATGTTTCCGTGGAAACTTACACAGTAAATTTGTTTTTAAATGCTAACACGTAGCGTATAAGTAAGTGGGTTTAATTTGTAGATTTTTAAGTGTTATCCTATCGCTATGTTATAATTATTCTCGTTTACTATGATCTACCCCTCTCGAAATATTTATTAACGTTTTTCGTCGTATGAAAGCTATATACATATTTCAAACCAAAACTTTCATTGGGACCATAAAATAAACTACAAAATAAATATGAATAACTTAAACAATTCAACATCGGCAATCCCTCCGAACGTTCGACGGAATAAAGATATCAAAACGCCACCGTCGATTAATTTACAGCCATCGAAATTTCTCCGAATACAAAACAGTTTAACAATCGCCCTATATCACGACCCGATTCCCTCGGCGCCTGACTTTTAGTTCCTTCGATCAGAGAGCCTCTGTTTTAAATCAAGCTGTAAAATTAAAAGGGGCAGCAAGAAACTACTCAACCCCGTCCCCCCTGAAAAAAAAAGGAAATTTACACCCAACTCCAGCACTGATAACCGATGTTATATATCTGCCCATATGCCCATACATAACGTGCGAACTAATGGTGTTGAAGAAATAATAACCAGGTGTTTTTCATCTAATGGATGGATTGGGAATTTGTTTGTCTTTTTTTTTTTTGGAAATTATTTCGATTGGAATTTTTACTTTTTTTCTGTCTCTCAATCGTCATTTGACTGTAGTTTTGAAATACGACTCCCGTCGCCTATAGCCCTCGCGTTGCTCTAGTGCGTCGGTAATTCAAATATGACCTAATCTGTCCCTCATTTTTTTTTTCACCATTTGGTAGTTTAACAATTCATTTTAGGTGGACTATTGGCTCAAATCCTGCTTCTGGTATGGGTGTTAGTTAGTACTCCAGTTGTAGGTCCCGCGGTCTGTTTTAATGTCAATAGATTTCAAAATATTTTATCAAAAAACAAGTCTTAAACAGCTTACAACCCTTCCCAAACTCAACCTTTTGAAACAAGCAACTATTTGACATTTACATTAATGAAAGTATAGACAATAAAAAAAATTTGTTGAATTGCATCGAAAGAGCGAAAATTTTATCAAATAGCGTTTTTCGAAAAAGTTTAAACAAATTATTGTATTACAGCAATTTTCTGTTTTTAAAAATATAATAAATGACATTTTTCTTTGTTTTATCATTTATTGTGCTAAAAAGAACCAATTGTCAAAAATACCAACTCAAAATACAACGTCCAAAATAAACTGTTCCTAAAAACCGACCCCAATACCCCACACTCCCACTCCAGGACCATTCAAAAATTATCCTCCCCCTTTATCCCATAAACGGGTAAAGGGGAGAGCATCGGGGTCTATAAATAAGGGCACCCTGCGCAATAAAAAAGGGCATAAAAATTGGGTTCTTATATAAGGGGAGGGGCATGGGGTAATCTGGCTGAAGCGGGGGCCCTAATTTAATTGCAGGCTTCGGCTGTGTAAACCATCCAGGGTAATGAAGCGGTGGGGGGGGGGGGGTCCTCTCAGCTCAGCTGTGTTCCCCTGCATCTTTGGAAAAGAATGGGGAATTAGCCTAAAGGATGTGGCAACACCTAGTTCATTAGAGGGTGGGGGGAGGGGTTTTCTGTACTGGGTGGTAATAATGGTTAGATGGTGTCTTATAGGTTTGTGGATTGATCGTAGTTGGTTTGGATATTGTGTTGGATGTGTTATAGAATGTATTTATTTTAAGTGTTTTTAAAATATAATTGTTTTTTTTTTGTGGTAAATATTTTTATAAATTTAGTAAAAGAAACTTTTGGATATATTTTTTTTATTTGAATGTGGGAATCGTTTTGGAAATATAACTAGCTTACTAATGTATTTGTATAGTTCATGTTTATATCGTATGATATTGAAGGAGTTCAACCAATTTAAACTCGAAGAACAGAAGTAGATGAAAAAAATACTATACTTTTTTCAATATATATATTTTTAAATTATGCTTTTTTTAAAGTCAATTTTCCAGAACGGACTAGAACCGTCATTTGAAGCGTTTTGTATTCAAATTTATGATTAGTAGTTTGATCGGAATCGTTACTGCGTCCGTCGACCCTTGATACCAAAACAGTATTTTCCACGTACGCACATGCAATAAATGAAATTCATTTACACCTCAACCTATTTGCACTTCCACCAACTCCATGATATACATCTGCTCTGGAACAAAAATCCGAACCCCCCCCCCCCAAAAAAAAAAAAAACATCCTCTTAAGATCCCCAACACCTCTAAACCTAAAGAAACCCAACCCAAGGGTAACCCAAGAGGGTTCCTCTGCAACAACCCCAAAAAAAGTCAACCAAAAAAATACTAGAAAACAAGAGATAAAAAAATAAAGAACACGCACTTGGTATAAAACTTACACTTTGTATGCAAATCCCGCCACTCACACACATACACACACAGCCCCCCTCTCACTCATTCTGTATCTCTTGCCTCCTTTTGTCTCTGCCAAGCATCTCTTCTTGTCGTTCTATCCTGTCACGAGCGAGTTTAAGTGTCTCTCCCGGATTGGGGTTTGCTCGGATGGATCTTGATGGAAATCGCCAACGGTCGCCAAGTTGTAGATTTGCGGTAAATTTTGGTTGTTTAAAAAAAAAAAACGCAAATTTATTTTTCAACATAAATTTACCACATTTTTATGTTAACAATCAACAAATGTATCGACTCTGAAAATATTCCATGTTGCGTAACAGGCAAGACAGTCTATACAATTTCATAAGACTTAAAGGACAACTTGTACCTTTATACCACTTATACCTTGAAAAATAACTACCTACAAGGACTTACTTATACCGTTTTATGATAAATTAGAAGCTGTGTAGATCCGATTATTAGCTTCAAACTGAATAATTTTGCCCGATATAAGCGCATTAAAATTTAATGAAACTCAATGACTAAAAAAACGGCTTAATGATATTGTCTATTTTTTTTTAAATGGAGCTATAGTTTGCATGCGCTTCATTAAAACTAACTGCTTAATTTGATTTGAACAAGTTGTAGTTCTAGTGCAGGTAATTTTAAACAAACCTAGACTACTTTTTTATATTGATTATATTAAAAACTCAGGATATTCATTAATTTACACGGAACATATGTTTATTTAAATTTTATGAGGGATAGGCAGGGCAAAAATGTAAAAAAGTTTTCACTGCATGACATGTATTCCCTACGTTTTTAAACACCCATATCTTAGTAATCGACCTTCAAACCGCCAAGCGGGCGATCCCCTCGCCAACTCAAGCAACCCCCTTCTCTGGACGGATGGATGGAAGAGGAGAGAGGGAGTCCCGGATGACATTCTGTGCTGTCAGGGGGGTGACGGATGATTGACAGCACCGCCTCAAACAATGGGGGAAGTGCCCGGATGTGACTGGCATGCACATGCCTCGGACGGGTCGATACTCTCACGTTTGTCTGTCTGTCCGAGGGGCTGTCCAGGAGTGACATTCGGAACGGGGTAGTTGGAGGTTGGGATTCTTCTTGGGGAGGGGTGTCTTTGTTTAGGGAGATAGGAAGACAGTTTTCTGTATTCAGAGAATATTTAGAACTTGTGGATACATGAGAAAATGTATGATGGAAAACAATGCTAATTTTTGGCGCATAATAAACGTATCTGCGTCATAAATTAACGTTGATTATAATATTCATGAAACTTATCATGGTTTTTAGATTAGTTCAAAGTATTTAGAAACAAGGAAATATTATTAAAGTCAACCATTGAAGCGACCAAACTTGCATTAATAAAAATTAGTAAAAAATCATCTGTAAATATATTCTTTTAACACTTTTGAGAATTGATAAGGAAATGTCATTTCTTGAAAACGTTAAAGTAAAAATTAGTTTTTAAAAATCAAGTCTCCAATTCGACCCACACATATAACAAAAAATGCTTCTTTTCCAGCTGGTTCCAGCTCAGTTGTCGGCCTCTTCACTTGATAGAAATTTCCTCTTTCTTGATAGAAGCTCGTAGTCAATACCCTTTGTGTAGCTCTAGGGGGAATTTAATTTAGCCCAAACCTTTCTTGTGAAAGATCAATTAAAATAAACCAGCATTTTCTAAACACTAATTCATCAAAGTTCTTCCCAATTTATCGTGATAGCAAATCAAAATGCTCACTAATTTACATTTTCGAATTCTTTAGGTCGTTTATCTATTTTTGAATACCAAACTATATAAAATAACGTGTTTATCCCTATCCGAAAAATGAAGGTCAGAATAAGATGAAGGTGGCGTCCAGTCAAAAGCAATGGAAAAATCTGTTAACAAATTGAAGCTATTGTGCGTTTCCGCCATACGCCCAAGTAACCTCTTGGCGAAGGATTTGATGCATATTACCAAGCTGTGATACACCAATCGAGAGTGCGTAAAGTAAAATAACATTACTAATATATAATAATTTAAATCATAAATATGAGGGAAAATGTAAGAATATGCATTGATTCGTACCTACCCCTTACTTCAATTGTGAAAACTGACATTTTTTAAGTTTTAATCACCGATTCAGAATAAAACTTGAATTGGGCTTTAACCCGTTTACAATAGCTGGCAAAAGTACAAAATTAGACGTTTATGATTAAAGTAATATTGAAAGACTGTCCTGTTTGTGCGTATCACGTCAATGGACGTGTTTCACGTGACGAAATTCCTTCTAGCTTTTATTCCAGAACTTCCTTAGTTTTGTACTCTGTTCCCACGCAGCATTGATTCCTCAATCGAGGTTCGATTAAGGTTTTATTTTCATTCAGCATGAATGTTGCCACTCAAGTCCTGGAACGTGCCAATCGGACGTCTTTCAAATGTCCTCACTTTTTTATATCGCCGGCCATCTCCACTACATTCTAGCCTCTGTTATCCAAAATAACCCTCATGATGCATCACCAGTCACCGCAATGATAGATCTTAGAAACATCCATTTTTTATTACAAGATCGAGGCTATGCCTACATCTTTGACTGGCACACCATATACACAACCTTGTAAAGCGGCCGTCTGCCCTGCAATTTACAACTTGACAGTCGCTTCTTTCAACGGGCCAAACAAGCGGTTTGTATGCTTTCGAGTTTGACTGATGTGATGTAGATTTTGCTTGTGTTGGTTTTAGGTTATTTTTTCTTCGACAAGATTCCTGATATTTTGATTCGAGACCCCTATGGAGATTTTGACGTGTTTCGGAAAGCCCCAATAACAGTTTCTGCTAACAGTTTTTCTTTCTATGGCTTCTGGGAATTGTTTGAATTGGAAAAGGTAATGTTAAAACAGCGTAAATTGTTTGTCAGTGGAAAACGCACACACACACATGTCCACACACACAACTTCTTCTATATCACACTTGTATTATTATTTTTAAGATAGTATATTTTTTTTTCGGTGACTACCAATTAATAAAAAACATCTTTTTTGCAACAGCAAAAAATCTATACAGTTGGACGTTTTTACTTTTATCATTTTTATTTAAAACGTGCTTGACCCTTTTAGTCCCAGTGATGCTATTTGGCATCATTATTTTTCGGATCATAATTTTAAAAAATAATAGGGCTGACATTGGGATTAATTAAAAATATTTTCGAATAGAATAAAATTCTAAGAATCGAATGATGTGCTTTTATATATCATAAATGGTTATGGACGATCAGAAAAAAATTATAAAATGATAATGCCAAATTGTCATTGGGAGTGAAACGGATAAAGTTTTCATTTTTTGATCATTGAAACTTTCTTCAAGTATCCAGATGCCTAATTTTCTTAATCCAGTCCACATGCATAGAACTTTGGGGACTTCGCTTTGAAAATTACGAAACAGAAAATCTTTGGCATTTACAATTTAATTTACTTCATAATCTATTAACCTCAGGGATATTATAACAATGTCACATTCAATTCGATATCGTGAGCAGCGCATCAAAACCCAAAGGGTATAATGAAATAAAAGTCAGATATTCGTTCTCGTAAAACCCGCAAAGAAAGAAGATAAAACCCAATCTACAACTGACCGCTTTGTTGCTGGCTAATAACAAGAATTCGAAATGAGCACTAAATTATAAAATTAGTCCGATCATAAATTCCTCAAGCCACCGGCTGATTTGCAATGAAGCAATATTTTCGAGAGAAAGTGTTATTTAGCCTTACGAGGAAGTTGGTACAATCATAATTGGCGATATTTCTAGGCGTCTTTTTTTTTCTTTAAGCTCGGGCCATAAAAAAAACAAGGACTCATATCTTAAGGCCGAATTTATTACCAATAAATCCTCTGCAAGTCCTTTTGTGATGCCGGACTTTTGCCGTCTGTAATAAGACGGAAAAAAACAGAAGTTCTTCGAAACTCGGTCGTATATACTTTTAATTATACATAAATACACACTGAGTCGGTCCTGATTTACGTATGTACAATCACGGAATACATTTATTGTGATAAAGAGCATTTCTGAGAAACGGCGAGCTTGATTTTGGCGATTTATCGCTGTGTATATCTCATTTCGTGCCGTCTTGTTAGTAAATTTATGTACTCTCAGAAAAGCGAGTCAGAAGCGGCGAAATACTGTAGTCTAATGTTACAAACTTACTATTTTTTATCAGTGATCTCAAAACTTTTTTCAGGCAAGGATGCAAGGAAGTTTAACAAAGTTCGATTGTATTTTATAATATTACTAATTTATTAAAAGTTTTAATAAAAAAACTAAATGTATTTTAATAAAATGTGATAAAACATCACCAATATAAATTAATATTACTTAAAAAGAAAATTTTTAACTTTGGAAAAAAAAATTATCGCTTCCTTTGGTAAAATTAGGTTTGTTTTGATAAAGTGTTAAAAAGCCATCAGAAGATGTGGAAAAACTTTTAACTGAGGATTTTAGATTAGCAGCCAAAAGCGAATGTAGATCTTTTTAAATATATATTTTACAAATGCAAAAGGTCCTTTAAAATAACTTAAGCCAAGCCACGTCACTGTCATAAAAAGAATTTTTAAACGTTTTTCCTTCAGCATAAAAATCCAAAAGATTCCAAGTTAGCCAAACCCACACTGAATAGTGAATGAAATTTAAAAAAAAAAACGTACATTTAAACTTACCTAAATATATTTTTATAACGAAGTAGAGTAGAGAGGATTGATATTTTCACTGCAACAACAGTATCATGTCCAAGAAAAAGTATATTTAAGGGGCAAAAGGTACCGAGTAGCAAGCAGACGTAATTTTTTCTCTGCCAGGACAGTATCATGGTCGTGAAAGTATTGTTAAGGGGCAAAGAGCACCGCGAAGCGAACAGACGTAATTTTTTCTCTGCCAGGACAGTATCATGGTTGTGAAAGTATTGTTAAGGGGTAAAGGGCATCGCGGAGCTAGCAGGCGCATTTTTTTCGCTGCTAGAACAGTATCGTGGCCATGAAAGTATTGTTCAGGGGTAAATGGTATCGTGGAGCAAGAAGGCGTATTTTTTCTCTGCCAGGACAGTATCATAGCCATGAAAGTACTTTTAAGGGGCAAAGGGTACCGCTGATCAAGAAGGAGTAATTTTTTCCTTGCTAGGACAGTATCATAGCCATGAAAGTATTTTTAAGGGGCAAAGGGTACGGCGGAGCGAGCAGACGTATTTTTTCTCTGCTTGGACAGTATTATGGTTCTACTTCAATTCCCAATTTAATTGAAATATCCAGGTTGCTCCAGGAAACCCTAGGTCCTAGGTTGCCCGTTTGAGATTGCATTAATATCAAAATTTAAACAAAATAGTGCTTTAAAAATATATTCCGATATTTTAAATAAACCCTTTTAGTTAATCGTAAAATATAAGTATGAGTGAGAAATATGTATTTTTATGACATGCATTTTTATTTTGTATTTATTTTTTATTTTAAAATGTTTTTATAATCTCTAAAACTGAACAAAATTAATCAACAGTGCTAATGCTCAAGTTCCTTTTTCATTTATTGTAATAATATGACCATTTAATATCAACGTCGAATATAACAATGGAGGGAAACGCATGCTTTTCCAAATTTCCACTAACAAAATGGCTGCCAAAACATATAAACCTTGGCGACCGTTCCGTTGGTGGGCAACCCTCCCATGGCGTGAGAATGACCAATCTTTCGTGGAATGATTGGCAGCCTTCATTCAGTTGGCGGCGTCGGCCTTGGCGAAACTGTCTCTTCCACTAATGAAGGGATGCAAATGAGAGCCAGATCTCAGGTAGGTGTTCTAATGAGAAAGGAGCCTCTATTTTCTTTTTTTTTATCGTTCCTTTTACCTGGCAGGGCGACCTATTCCAGTTGGCGTCGTAAATCAGTCTCGCGAAAGTTCATTCCGCCGCCAAATGGCTCTTAAAAAAGAGGGATTGCAGTAAATTCGATGTTGGATATAATGCGGCGGGGATTCGTAATTAGGGATCCTGATGCAGTTTGGCTTGTTATTAGATGGGTGTTGTTTCTTGAAATTGTGGGATTTTTTTTTACTACATGCTTCTGGGTTCGTTGGCACTTGAGGGTTGTTATAGTGTTGCTAGTACAAAGGACCGTTTGAACAATTGGTTTAGTTGATGCTTAGCCAGGCATTGTTGGGCTGGATTAGTAATCCTGAATACAATGTTCATTTGATAGGTACTTTTTTGGTGCTTGATTTATTAAGTAAGCTTTGTTTGCATAAATAATAATTGGAGTTCTGCATACTTAATTTTATTTTGCATACATAAATGTGTGTATTATCCCCATAGTTCTCTCTCTCTCTCTCTCTCTCTCTCTCTCTCAAGCTTGTTATCTTTCAAAAAGGGTTCTGTATTATTATATATTTTTGTCTTTTAATCTCAAAATAGCAGATGGTATGCTTTATTGCAACTCATCACCATATTATACAAATCTCTTAGATATATTGACATGCAGTGCAAAAAAGGTAAAATAAATGACCATGGTTAAATAATTTTTTCCAGTTCATTATTGCTTTAGTTAACCAAATTTATGTCAATGCTTAATTAATGTAAGCTTATATCGTTTTTTTTTAAATCTACATTTTGAAAAACAAAAAATATATTGATTTTGAGAAGTATCTTTTTTTTTTCTACTTGGTTACCGATAATATTGATTCCACTTAAACAAAACAAAAAGTTTTTTCGGTCACTTAGACCCTTTTAAACTCCCAGCTTCTTCATTTATTCGTTTTTTTTTCGTAGCCGTAAGATTCTACCTCCACCATTTAACCACCCTCTCCCTCCATCACTGTGTGTACCTTCACAGCTGTACACTCCGAATTGAAGTAAAGAGAGAAGAAAAACACCTCCTCCGCAAGCTTAAATATCAAAACCACAACTGGGTAGAATGGGAGTAGTGCTGCAAAAGTTGCTTCGAATCAGTGCTCTAGAAAACTTAGATATTTTATCTGTCTCAGAGGACGGCTTGTTCAACAATGTACCCGTCCTCCTTTGAAACTAACTCATCAAACTCTAATTACCTATATGTTAATTCTAAAAGTTTTTGCCTACCAAATTGCTCATACCTAAATTTTATTACGTCACATTTTCTGAGTTTACGTGTTTAAATATATTTAGATTTATGCCAATTTGTTGAAGTGTCATGAGTATAAATAGAACCAATTTTGTAGCCAGGTTGGGCAGACGAGTAGTTTATGTTTTTTAAATAAATTGATCTTGAATAGAATAGTCGGTAGTGTTATTTAGGGGAGTTGCGAAAACCCGGTATAGCTGAGTTTTTCATTGTATAAAGAGCTTCTAAATAACGATCATTTTCTCTTAGTTATTACAAACATTTACATAAATCGCGCAATGAATTAGTAGTTAGTACTAGGATTACATTATACAGCAATAAAAGATTATTTCCAAAACCAATTAGTGCGTTTCTATTAGTAGCGTATTATTTATTTTAGGAAATTCATTCGAGCATTCATTTTTGAGCATTTCAATTTTTGAGCATTGTTTTTTGAGAGTGTACAAAATATAACAATTAACATCTATTCTGAAACAAACCCATATCACCTATCCCTATCAACCCCAAACCACACTACATTTCTACATCCAAACCAGTGGGATCCGCATTTTACCCCACCTCCAACAGGGATGCTGCGCCACTGCAAGAGGAGGGAGAACTTCGCCCCTCTCCCCCCTTGTCAGTCTCCAAGAGACGTGCGTCACCCCCCCCCCCCCCCAAATGTCGATAGCTCTTCAAACGGAATGACGAGCTGTCTGCGCAGAAGGCCACTGCGCAATGCCCTGCGGTGTGCTGTGTTACTACTCTCTTCTCTCTCTTTTACGGATTTGTTTTGCTCTTCAGCTTCTTTTTGTGTTGGATTGGATGTTGTTTCTCTGTTGGGTTTCTCGGATATCTGTGTCTGTGTTGGTATGCGAGTAGGGGGTCTTGGGTTTTATTTCGTGGTGCATATGCATTATGAATAGCCTGACTAGATTTGTTTCAGTGATTAAATTTAAACTATGAAATCGTCGTTAAAAGATAAATCTTATTTTATTTCCGTTGCTTTTGTTTGAAAAACTGTAAAAAAATAAAGAGGTAGACTCTTTGCAATTTTTTTTAGATGGATAGTTAAATAATAAACTAAACTCTACAATCCGTCTGGTAAAATTAAATTTTGGGATGCCGACTATAACTATGTTTTGTAGAATACTCTAAATAATTACACACAAGTACTTGTTAGTAAATGCATACAATTTAAGCTTTCAACTAGCATTCCCCCCCCCCCCTGTAGTTTTAGTGTTAACTGTACAGACAGCTATATTTTAATATTTTAACTTGTAAAGTTAAAGTATTCCCTTGTCCTTTAAGTTCCTTCGCACTGGCAACAGTATTTCGGCTATTTAAAACTTAAAATTGTATACTTGTAGGCTGTTGCTTTACGCGATTTATAATATTCTTAAATAGAGTAGTTGTCGATGCTGGGTTAAATAAAACAGTCATGTGTTTATGAACATTTCATTTCTAATGAATTTTGCCTCCTATTTTTTTTTTACTAATACTAAAATTTCAAGAAAAACTAGAGATCAATCTTTTAAAACGAGCGTTATTATTCTGATAAATTTAGTAAAAATAACACGAAGAACTATGAATTATTTTTAACTTAAGCTTATTGAATATAAATTCTTTGATATTTATAAATTAAAAAATATAAAGTCGGCATGTTTACCCTAATTAAACTCTTAATTTATAACAACTATTGATTGTAATAATTTAATTAAAACGCAGTAAAAAAACAAACAAATAAACTATGCATTTATTTCTTAATTCTCCCCCCTTCCTTTTTTACAACTCCCTTCTTTTCTCCCGTTCAGACAATCTTCCTTTCAATGGATTAAGTAAGATTTGAAATTTTTAATTGAGTTCCCCCACCTGTTTCCAAATAATCCAGAATAAAGCAGCCAATAACATAGAAAAAAGGTGGGTGAATGCCGAGAGTTCCCATGCCCGCACTTCACCTACAATGTAAGTCGGGGGGGGGGGCGGCTGTAGAGTTATGCAAACACTTGTGAATGCGGCGAGTGTGTATTGAAAGCGTGTGTGGCCCGTTAGGGGGGCCGTATACTTGGTTAGAACGGGAAAGTGGACAGTGGTAAACTACTGTGTATATAAATATACTGTGGTTAATATAAATTACCACAGTTTATATTTTTTCCAGGCGCAAATTTGTACTTCTTCGCTCAAGAGCAACGCAATCTTACACAGTTATAAACTTTGGGGTTAACTTCACACAGTTATGAACACATTTATAAACTATTTGCTTCTTTATTTGGAGAGTTGATTTACCACTTGCATCAAAGTTTTGGTTTTTCCACAAAGTTAGTAAATCCCAGCCCTATTGATGAATCCTTTGCCCTATTGATGAATTCTTCAGAAGAAAATACATTATTCATTCTAACAATCCTTCAGTTTTTCTAAAATTTCATAACAAAAACTATTATAATATTTATAACTACATATTATCAGTTTTAAAATTTAGACAATATATTTTAAGCTTCGATGAAATCGACAATTAGTTTACTTTCTTGTGTTTCTTTTTATGTTTTCAAGTGTTTGTTTGCATTTCAATTTTTTTTTTGTAAGTATCCTTGTAATAGATTTATGTTAGTATTGTGTAATATTATTGTGTATTCCTGCCTACCATTGTCGAAGGGTTTGGGCCTATTACAATAAAATTATTATCTATCTATCTAGTAAATCTCAGCTCCAAATAGTGGCGGTAGCCATAAAGTTCCAAAATTCCAATACAATCTTGCGGCAATATTTTGAATCAGTATAGAAAGTTTTATTGAGGCATTATTTGTGACCAACCCCCATCCCCAGCCCATGTCGCTACCGTTGCGAGGGAGCGGTAGAACATGAAGTCTTCTCACCACAGGGGGGCAGCGCAAAATTATTCTCCAAACAAGTCTTTGAAGAAGGCGGCAGGGGCCTTGGGTGGCAGCACACAAGAGCTTCTTCAGAGCCGACCCCACACAATTCTTTATTTGATATGATAATTATTCGTCTGCTTCGGCAGCTGATGCCATCTCTCTGTGCGGAATCTTGGTGAAAAAATATAAGGGGGAGCTTGTTGTTGGGGATATGAGATCTGGTAATGAAAGCAGGGATTTGGGTCGTGTTAAATTTGACAGGAAGAAACTGAAGGAATGAGTTGTGTTTGAATGTTTTGTTTGAAGTTGTGATTTGTGTTAAAGAATTTTGTAATTTCAATTTTTCTTCTATTTTGAAAAGTTCTCTGGCGGTTGTTTCTGTTTAGTTAAATAATTCTTGGTCCATGGTCTGTTTAAATTTAAATAGTCCTGAGTCAAATTAAACTATTCAGAAATCATAATCAATATTCTCCACTAAACCGCCAACTATTAAAAAGCTGTTCATAATTCTGGAGGACTACTGTCACTATTAAAAATAATATTATTACTAACAAATTCAAATTTCTCTTTTCTAAAATTGAGATTATATTGTGATTTGAATTATATATAAAGTATAGAAATCTAATGTATATTTTCTTCTCTTTCTAGGTAAGTACAGTTTATGAGCTTTGTGACTATCGACAAATGCGGGAAAAAATGGCCTATTTTTAAGTACGGTAAAATTTTATAAATATTTCTTTCAAAAGTTTTGCTAATTGTCTTCACCTAACAACTAATTTTGACAAAACAAAGTTAAAAATTTCATAATAATTTTTTTACCTAAAGTTATTGTTACACTATATGTTTTTTACAAATTATTTTTGTAATTAATATTAACTCACATGTGTATGTATACCAATCTAAAAGTTTGTAGATTTTCAGAAATGCTGTAAACGTAAATGCTTCTGAGTTCATATACCAAATCAAAGATTACATATCGTTGATAGATTTAACTACAGAAGTATTAATTACAGTATACTGTACTTTTTTTTTGTTCGTAAATGTCACTTGACAAGTACTCATATGATGTTATCATGTTCAAACTCTTTTAAACATTTTTTTTTTTCAATTGTGTCTTATCTCCCCATCCCAAAATCCGAGACCCTTCATCCTTTATTCATGTATTCCATTGAAAACCCACCTTGCAGACGATTTTTTATTTGAAACATTTTACTTTCTAATTGAGGTTGATGCTTGCGCGGTGCTGAGTTTCAATTCGTAACTTCCTGTGTTACTAAAGAAGACAGAAAGAAGGAAAAAATAAAAATAATAAAATAAGAGTGAGGTGCTCTTGACCCCGAATCCCTTTGTGTCTCGCGAAGTGGCACTAGAGGGCGCCACTCACATCGAAACAAAAAATAATAGAATCGGTTTCGAAATGGAATCGTAGGCCAAAACATTTCCAAACAAAGGCTGGTCGAGCATTTGTGTTTTCTGCCCCCGGTTTTGAGTTGATGGGAAAAGGGATTGTAGGTTTTTGCGATGGCTTTCGTATAGATCCGAGTTTTAGACGTTAATCTGACGTTTTTAGGAATAAACTTCAAGTCTTTTCTTTGCGGTAGATATGGTTGCAACATATATTACATTACAATATATAGAAATTTAGTCTTTCTTTAAAAAAAATTGTGATTAAATCCAAAGTCCTTTTTTCTGGGTTTGCAAACTTTGTCTTCGCAACAACGCCAACGCGTCCGATAACACTATCTTTAAGTAAGCACTTGTTAAATGATGGACCTCATACAGTAAAATTTTTTACTAAGCTTCATTTAATCATTTCATTATTATAAAGCAAAATTAGGTTGACAATGAAAAGCAGATTATATCCAGAAAATTAATTCAGTAATAATCAAAGCAAAGCCCAAATATAAAATGTCTCTATTCGCGATATCTTCTCAATTTCTCTCTTCGTGATCTCGTCGCCAACCTTGGCGACCTGGTTGGCGACGCGACGAAAATCCGCGCAACCCACTGGAGTCTGTCGTCATGGCAACACTCCGAAGCTCTTCTCGCGTAAGAGCCGTTGATAACTCATCTGTAAGATCATGTTTCGATACTCATTTCGCCTTTCGCTCTCAGTTCATACGACTTCAGATACCTCAGCCCCAAAATGTCCGTATTTTTTACGGCATTTGGGAAGGGTGGAATTCTTTTTATTTGCTTCGATATACTGCTGTGAATTTCGTCTTTTATGGTGTCCACTGCCGATAGATTTCGAAAGTTATAAAAAAGGATGGTTGTGTATGGATATTTTATTCACTTCAAATATGACTAGTTTCAATGATAAAGTTATTTTAGGGTGCGTTGTTTTTTCTGAGTTTGTTTAAATGACTCAAATTATTGTCGATGATAACGATTCATTTTTCGTATTTTTGTTAAAGAACTTCAGTAATTTAATAATTTCAACTTATCAAACAAATTAACACATCTATATAATTCAAATTCTACGACATTTTTACAAAGCAATATTTCGGGTATGCTCGGGTATGTAACTATGTAATTTAAGTGTCGTTATTTTTAACCTCTAATTAACGTTTGAAGCGCACTCGCAATTACACACTGATCGTAGTATGTTGACATGTTTACTTCAAAACTGACTGATCTATTGATTTGACCTACATAATTATATTCTTGGCATTTAAACCCTTTTTAATTTACGATCTCTACTAATTGATTAACTGAAACAAGAACGCGAAAACCGTCACGCCTTTAAGTCATCTCCACCAAAGTCTACAAAAAAAAAACTTATTGAGGTGAGTCAACTTGTTCAACATCTCATTCCAGAGTAATGTCGCAATCCAACTCTTTCTGGCGAGTCATAATAACTTGCTACCTGCCACCCTAATAACTTGTTTGTACCGCGTACACATCGCTTTCCTGCTACAATAACTCACCCGCGCCGATGCTATTCAACGACCCGAATGGTATAGACAAAAGCATCCAATAGTAAATAGCAACGATTAGGTCGGTCTAACATTAATTGCTGGATTGGCAAGAAAGGATCAAATTTTTGGCGCTTTATCGCAGTTTTTAGCATAAATACTCACGTTAAAGAATCAATATAAATTTATTTTTGAAAGTTATTATCAGTAATATACTTTTCAACAGTTATATATCAATACATATATTGGCTAACCCATCTATCTGCAGATACTTTTTGAAGTACAAAAAATCAAATTAATTATCAATACTTTGTAACATTTTATTGCAACAAATGCATGTAGATAAACTATTTTGCTAATTTATTTCCTTTAATTTCGAAAGTTGTGTTGCGAATCACTTTTTAAAACACATGACTTATGCTACAGAAAGGGTAATTTTGCATGGAACTATACCGTAAAAGCTATTTACATCATCAGTGTCTGGTTTGGAAAATATGCCAACTCGTTTCGCCAATAACACGTGACATGGTGAGTCATGTTTGTTCCCGTTTAGGTTTGCCATTGCCCAGTATATCCTTATGGTCCTATCCCCTTAATAGCGCCATAAAAATGGACTCGAAGAGATGGTTCTTCAGGTCTGCGTGCAGTGTCGAAACAGTGGTTGCAGGAAGTGACCTCAAATACTTCTATTTTTCGACTATTGTCGCCCTCAGCGAAACGCAAACCATCAAAAACTCAATTATGTGCCATACTAATGGCCTTGGTTGGCGAAGGGGGCCTCAAAAAAAGGTGCACAAACTGAACTCTTACCTGCCTTTTTTTAGTTGAGGCCTTGTCCTGTTTGAGAAACGAAATGCCTTGTCGTCTGCTGAAGCAGGTGTCTTCAACCCTTTTCGGTGAGTTGCTTCCCAGTTTCATATCCTGGTCGAATGTATGATTCGAACTTGTTACAGAATTGATTTTGGTATTTTGAGACTTATATAAGAGTTCGTTCTCGAATGTGGTTATCTGTATCTGAATTTACCTATAAGGAGGTTCCAACGTCGTTACTAATAAATACTTTACTAATTCCTGTTGATTACTTAGTTTATAAAAAATAATTAGCAGGTGGTATGATTTGTTTGCTAATCATTTTAGAATTAACTTTGGTCTTCGCTATTTGCATTTAAATAAGAATAATTTGTAATAAAATCCAGTATTTGATATAGCTTTTTTTTTCTTTTTATCTGTATTTCATCCAAGCAGTCTTTTATTTGCTATCAATCAGCAGTACTTAATGCATATCTTTTGAACTTTGACCATTAAACCGAAACCACAATTTTGCTGTACCATAATTTTGCCCATGTTTCATTTCCTTCAAAAGTGAAACGTTGGCTTGCCTCTTCGATTTCAATTTGACTTGCAGATTTAGTAGATTCTCCTCACTCTCTTTCACGATACATGGATTCAATATTTCACCTGTGGTCCCATCAAAATTGAAAACCATTCCATTCCGGCGCTGCAGTTTCGACAGTGTCGGAGACACTTCATCAATCGGTCAGATGATGACCCGTTTCGATTTCGTATCAGGTATGCTTTACCGACACATGACCGCTGCAATAAACTGCAGACAATTTACACATGTGTGGCCTTATATGTTCGAGTTCTCTGGTAATAAACCTACACTCTTAAAACAAACACTCCTAATTTAACTCAGTCTGAGTGGATTTCACTCCTCCAGACTGAAAAATGCACTTCTCCTTTTGGAGTGGATCCTTTGTGTGTTAAACCTCCGACAGGATCACTCCAAACGAGTGATTTTAACTCAGTCTGAGTAAATATGCATGCCTTTACGGTGTCGAAAATGCACTTCTCCAACTGGAGTGGATTTCACTCTTTTGTTTTAAGAGTGTACCTACAAGAAAACATGATTTAGCAATTTAGTTGGCTGTAGGTTATCAGAACATGTTACAGACAAGACATTATCAAAACAATCTCTATCCAAATATATGGTTCAAAACAACACAGTATTTTATTGACAAATGAAAATAATGCGAAAGACACAAAGATTCAATATTTCATCCGTGGTCGAACCCAATCAAAATTGAAAACCGTTCTGACAGTGTCGGGGACACTTCATCAATCGGTCAGATGATGACCCGTTTCGATTGCGGATCGGGTCAGCATCACCGACACATTATTGCTGCAACAAACTGCAGTACTCTGCAGATAATTTACCCAATGATGGCTTTATTTTCGAGTTATCTAGTACTATAATTTCAGCCGCTTTGAACATGAAGCCGCAGAGAACAGTGATTTCGGCCACTTTGTTTGATGTAAGCAGGTAACTGGAAAAATCAAAGACATAAGACATTATCAAAACAATCTAACCAAATATATAGTTCAAAACAACACATTATTTTATTGGCATATGAAATTAATGCTAAAGACACTAAGATTCAATATTTCATCCGTGGTCGAACCCAATCAAAATTGAAAACCGTTCTGACAGTGTCGGAGACACTTCATCAATCGGTCAGATGATGACCCGTTTCGATTGCGGATCGGGTCAGCATCACCGACACATTATTGCTGCGGTGATCGATTATTGGGAAGCGATTTCTATACGTGACTGTTACGTGATTTCAATTATTCACGCGAAAGACGGATGGTTGGCGGGGTGGCAAAGAAGGATTGGACGCCCACATGAATCATCGTCCCAAATTGCCGGCAGATAATGTCCTGAGGATTGTCAGTGCTGTACAAAGCAGGAGTATTGATACCAGAGTAATGATGGCTGTAAATGCACCAGAATATATGAGTCGTGTGTTGTGGCTAGGGTCGTATGTAAATGAGCCGATTGCTGGCCATGAGTGATAGTCGAACGAAAAGTTCGTCGCGTAAATACTGAGCTAAAAAATTTGATTTGGTTATAGCTTTTGAGATAATATATTGAAGTAATAAAAAACTCGGACGAACTTCTTTAACTTGGGCGATTATCTTTTACCACTTAATAAATCAATGCATAGTATAGCCCATAAGGAAATTTCAATTATATTAGAACCTAAAATGTTGTGAAGCTCTCCTTTGCGCACGTACAATTTTCTTTATGCTTTTCCGTCACTCTTTCTATCAGTTTTTTGAAGATGTGTTTCGACTTCCATTCTAACAGTCAGATTTTTGTTTTGTCAGAAAGATAAAACATCATATGCCTTTACACTTTTTATCCGTCTATCGTACTATAAGAATTTCTGTGACTTTTAAAGTAACAGAAAAATAGGCTACTCTATAGCCCTTTCAGAATTTCTTGTTAATATAGAAATTGTCGGTTTTTCTAAAAAAAAGTTTAAATTCTATTCTTCTCTAAAAAATTAACTCTTACGATTAAATCCTTACTGAGTGACACAAATCCATCATCCGTCTAATAAACAACACAAATCATGATAACAAACCAGTTCGAATCAAGAAAACCGGTGCAAAGTTTCACCAAACGATTAACCATCCTTCTCTTGATTTGAAAAGTGTCGTGACAGGTTACCGGATGCTTTTGTCGAGTGTCGAAAGAATTCCTAACATTCGTTCACGACAACAGATAAGCCGACTTTTTTCTAGAATCGTCTAAAAAAAAACTGTTTTTTCTATTACAAATAAAAACGGAAGCTAAAAAATAGAGTTGAAAATATTGTTTTATGAAATTGTTGTCAGTTTGTGTATTAAGGAATTCAAACGTGTGGTAATTTTTCTGTTTGGCTAAGTGGGGTGTATTTTTTACTGAATAATTGTTAAGATTTAAATATGGATTTAAAATTATAGTATAATCTATTAATAAAATGCTTAACCAATAATTTTACCAGAAAGTTTAGCTGTTTATGTATGTATCTTTAAAAAAAGTTAAAACTGACGTAAAAACAATAAAAATATCATGAAGTTCGTATATAGAAATATCGTGTATTTCAACGTTCTCCAAAAATTAAAATTCTCCTTATTTTAGAGCACATCAAAGAGATTTGATAACTAATTGTTGATATACTTAAACTATATATAGCAACATTTTACATAAAAATAGTTATAAACTAATCCATTAGAAGAATTTCGTATCTGGAAAAGAATACTTCCCTGCTCACGAAATACTTTCATTAATTTTCTTTAAACGCCCAAAATCTGTCGATTAATTAGAGGTTAATGATATTCTAATCACTTTTGCGGTTTCCCTAATAGATTCGTTTAATTGTAAAAATATTCGGAAGAAAACTTTTTATATGGTGTTTCTTCAATAAAATCTTTAGTTTAGAATAAAACGGCTAGCTTGGCGGAGGAAAAAAGTGAAGACAGCTGAAATTCAGTCGATGAGTGACGCCTAAACAAGCCCTTGTGTGCGGTTTTATTACGTGGGTGGGGTGCAGAAAATCTATTGGTCGATTGAAATAAAATAAGCAGCTAACTCAATAAGATTTCAATACAAAACGCATAAATTATGTCTTTGCGAAACTGTTTTGAAATCTTGAGTAGCACTGTTAAAAAAATTACTTGGTTTCACAATAATAATGGCCCTTCTGCACCGACTGTGTGTTGACATGTTCTACCATATTTTCGGTATTCGGTTTAATGATTTTTTCATGATTTAGAAACAATGGCATGATGAATTGTTCTACCGAATTATGAATATTTAGTGAAACATTTCACCACACAGCCGTTGCAGCTACTTGAAACCTTATTTTTAGTGAAACTCATCGCCAAATTTTTAACAGTAAGATTTCAATGAAAAACGTTTAGTTCATGTATATAGTTACGAAACTGATTTCAAAACTTGAATTAATTGCTATTTGATCAATTGTAGATTAAGGCTTTAATATTTCCTTCTCCTAAGGGTGATTTATAGTGTTAATTATTAATTTTATAGCATGCAACTTACCGACAAATAATTAGCCAAAGGTCTATTTGGGCTTATCGGGAAATCCATTTGGTTTTTACATTTCTTTACACAGTCGCATTTCTACACAGTCTCATTCTAACCTTTATAACAAAATAGCACCATTCAACATCAGTCGAACCTTCATCGCAACCTTAAAAAAAGGGGTATCAAGTTTCCAGACACCCTTTTTTTTTCGCATGCATGTACTTGAGCTCCAATCCACCGTTACTTATGTTAACGGCCGAATTGTTACGCTTTCCTAGGCCAGAAAAGCCCTCTTTACCCTCCGAGCCCTAATGATAAAAGCGAAACAGGAAGGCGAGTCTATAAAAAGGGAAAAGAAGAAATAAAGAGCCATGTATGTATCTTTTAGACAAACTCGTAACTGACAATATTTTTTTATAATTTGTTTAAATTGGTCACAGTATTTACATCAACATCGGTAAAATGTTTAATTAAAAAAAACGTACTATCCGTTTGCAGTTTATAGATCATCTGTTTTAAAATTGCGTAAGTAGCGTCTAAACCTAAAATGAAAAACGGTGTCCCCCGTATTTAACTACTATGCAGTCCAATTACAAAAAATAAACTCCCTACATCAAAAACTTCTGTCAATAATACTGTGTGTGTTTGTTGGCATCTAATTTGTTCCCCCCAAAAAATTGTGCCGTAATAAAACACATTGTTATGATTTCAGAATCATTTTAAACAGACAGAATAATTTTTAACAAAATACGCCAGACATTTTTATAAATTTAGATCAATGATACATTGGGGGAAAAATTCGTATTTAGTACATATGTACTGTTCACATTTAACTCTGGAGGTCTCGTGCAGACACAAAATAATTTATAGTGGTTATTTGTTAGAAAAATTCTAAGAGCTTATAGAAAGTACTTATTACAGTCTCTCTCTCCGCAAGGTATGATATCATGTAACTCTGAATGTAAAAATTGCATTAATTCAAGTTAGAGTTGCATCTTTGTCACCCTAGCAACGTGACGCAACAAAGATACGAAAGAGGGGTGGACAACGAAAGGAAAAACGGGGTTGGCTGAAGCATCTGATCATTAAAGTCGCTTGTGAAAGTCACCTGAAAGTTAATGGTGGATCGTTTTTCCATGGCAGAGATACCTGTCAGTCATAAGGGAACGCTTCCAACAAGCCTGAATAACTTCAAATAAATAATGGACAGAGAGAAACTGAAGTGAAGAGATGGAAAGGAGGCGGGTGTTGCTGATGATGGCGACTGGATTTCGATTCTAAACGTGGCAATTAGTCGATGACAAACGATACCAGGACCCTTCGGGGCTCTTTGAAGCCGGTGTTGTGAACCTGCTCATTTGACAACCATTAGTTTTTTTGGGGTTGAGCCTCGGATCTGACTGTTTCCCATGAAAGATGTTTTTCGAACACAGATGGCATTCGGTAGATGGATGGATGGAGGGATGGGCAAAAAAATATGGGATGATCTCTATCTGGTTTCTGGTGTTGTAGAACATCCGACGGCTACAGGGCCTTTGGGGATGAGGGGTTACCGATCTGACCTCGAGGTATATTCATGGCGGTTCAAAGTCCGGGTTAAGGGGTCTAAGGAGTCTTAAAAATGTGCAAAGAAGGAACTACAAAGAAAAGTTTGATCTGTCATGTAATTTTTTAACTACTCAATATACAATTATAATTTTTTTATATGTAATTCTACAAGATTTATTTATTATAAAACAAATTTTAAAATTTATGAAACTTTAGCCAAAACTAAAATAAATGATATTAAACATAAAGCCATTTTAACACATTGTGATTAGGCTTGCGCGGCAAATTTTGAGGTCAAAATTGAAAAAATCGCGCAACCGCGCAAGCCTAATCACAATGTGTTAAAATAGCTTTATGTTTAATATCATTTATTTTAGTTTTGGCTAAAGTTTCATAAATTTTAAAATTTGTTTTATAATAAATAAATCTTGTAGAATTACATATAAAAAAATTATACTTGTATATTGAGTAGTTAAAAAATTACATGACAGATCAAACTATACTTTGTAGTTCCTTCTTTGCACATTTTAAAGACTCCTTAGACCCCTTAAGTTGTTTGGTTGTTGTTGGTCGAATCATCGTGGTTGAATCTGCAATCAAATTCATAAATCAACTTATGCATACAGTTTGGTGATTAATGTTAAAGTGTGCTTTACATCTTAGTGGATACATTTGATTAACCTTTTTGGATGATCTGTAATATATCTTTTTTCCAGCCAGTTCTCCTATCTTTATATACAAACACTAAACTAAGCCAGTCCTCTTTTTTTCTTCGAGCAAACACTGTACTAAACCAGTGATTGCCCATCCATTGAACGGACACTCGTCTTTGTCCTTTGAGCACTGGTACGTAAATGTTTCCAATTCATTAAACAAACTTTACTAACCAAGTCCTCCTATTTTTAAACAGAAGCTCCTTTTTGTTCTATGTATGAACACTGTACTAGATCAGTCCCCACTCCTCCTTCGCAGTTTTTCTTTTAAAAGTGGACCATGCATCAATTGTTTGTCCATTGAAAAAATACTCTACTAAACCAGTCCTCTTGCCCTATGATATCAAACAAACATGTTCTAAACCAAGCTCCCCTTCTTTTCTTTGTTCTTTAAAAAATACTCAACAAAACTAATCGTTTTATTCTATGATCAAACAAGCACTGTGATAAACCAACCAGTCTTCTTTGTCCGTTGACCCAGCACTGTACTAAACCTCCCTCTGTCCTTCGACCCAACACTGTACTAAGCAGACGGTCCCCTCCTCGACTTGCTTGATGTGTCTCTCTGAGTGACCGCAATTTATAAAGACAAGGGAGAATCCACACACACTCTGAGTCAGCTCCTACCAAACCTGAAGGTTGGTTTTCGGCCATTATGGATGGCCTTTGTTCTAAAGATTCACAACTATCAATCAACCTCTAGGATGGGCGAAACATGGCGCCGGCCGGGTCGCCAGATGATTGGCTCGAATATATGCTCGTTATTCACGAAACTGTCTTCTGCTGGAGTGGGGTTCGCAGAAGTGGACACTTTTGATATTCTCGTTAAAACCGATACCTCCTTTCCTTGGAAAAAAAGAACTTGTTTCCACTGATGTGACGAATTAGTTGAAAGATGAATTTGGCAGTTGACAGATTTCGCAGAAGTATATGCGGTTGCAAATTATCATACTGTGCTGTGGCACTATATCAATTACAGACTCTTACCTTCAGTTATGAAATTTAGGTATAAATCAAAATTTCGTTTTAAAATTTCACCATGAATATTGTGAGAATTAAAAATAAAAGAAAAGAATGGAGTTTTTAATGATAGGCTTACGAGCAATGAGCAGGAAGTTCGAAAAGGTATTTTGTAAACAAAATGGAAAAAGTTGCAATTATTAAATTGGCTACTTTTGCGTCCTTTTGAATAAAAATTAGATTAAAATGAAATATATCTCGCACTTAGTAGTCGGATCGTTGAACGTAATGAAGTTAAAACCAATTTGAGTATCAGCATCATTGACTTGGCCTTCTATCTATATTAAAAAAAGATTCAAATGAAAAAGTTTCAGCATGACAAACTTGGTAATATAAATACTAAATATAACGTTGAAATTATTACAAAGAGTAATTTTATGCAATCTATGACGATGCTAGAAATGAACTTATGTTGAAATTACTACACATTTTAATGATATAAAATACTCTATGTTATTTTCTTTTTGATAGCTTATAAAAGTTGAATTATGTAAAAGATACCTCTAAATATCTTTAAAACCATTATACAGACAGGTTCTTACAATTGAGTTTTTGTCAGACTTTTGTCTTAGGTCTTAGTAAGCAATGCATTGAAGAAAGGGATCTGCCGTTTCAAAACCTTCCACTTTGCATGATAACTTGCTGAATTTTAAAATAATTATTTAAATATTGTTATTTCTATTCCTGCTGTAAAATAAGATATGGACTATATATTATCGTCAACTCCACATGTGCACATTACCTCCCTCTGCTCGAAATAACCCCCACCTCCAGTGTAACTTGTTGAAATACGCAGGCAGTTCAAAAACAATCAATATCCAAATCCTTATTCAAACCCCTTTTTCTTTGCATAATCAGCCATCATAGCATCATATTTCATCGGCAGAAATCCTTATAGTTTTTTTTTCTCTCTCTCTCATACAACCCTTCCCCCTACCCTGTCTTTTCGTCCTCGTTGTTTTTATCCTCAAGGCTAGACTTTCTTTTTCTTACCCCATCAACATTTCAAGTCGTACTTTATTTTAATAGGCACCCGGTGGATTTGACATGCACAAAAAATGTGTGTGTATTAAAAAAAAAAGTAGAAATCTTCTACTCTCAATGCCAGTTAAAGAAACTCTGCAGGGACCATTAAACGGATTTAGTCCGGAGCAAAATTCAGGATTTCCTATTCTCCTTTTTTTTTCTATCTTCATCTCCATTTTTTTCTTACCCTTTTATTTCTTTTGTCATTTTCCTCCCTATCTCTTCCCCCTTCCCCTGGAATCATTAAGAATTGGCGCCATCGTTTCATAACGGCCGCATCTGTGTTGTTAGGCCATTAGGAATTCAGCAATGCACAGTCATGGCTGACAAATGCAGATCTATAGTCTTTTGGCTTACCCACCGAGCTATCATCATCGGGGAGTTCCTTTTGTTCTTTCAGTCTTGTTCGATTCTTCCTTTTTTTTTTTAATTCTTCGGTTCTTTCTAAGGGTAAATATGGATTCGTATTGACAGTTTTTCTGAAGCGTCGTTTTAGACTTTTAGAAAAAAGAATTATAGGTTTGTGTGGGTTTTGAAACTATTCTTCTGAAGCATAAACGCCTACTTTGTTTTAATTGTTTGTGTGCAGTTCTCTAGAGGTGGGGTTGTTCTATATTTTGGAAATAATAGTTGGTATTAGATATGTATGTATTCGATAATTATGTAAATATAAAACTGCTCTATGATTTTAAATGTCATGCAATGCATAAACCATCTAAGCTTTCCAGCAAAATATTAATATTATTTTAAATTAATTAACATGCATGCTTAGTAAATCCCATTCAGGTTGGAAAATCCTTTATGTTATTGTAACAATACAAGTATGTTTTATTAGCCATTTATAATTTTCATCCAAATATAATAATTAACAGGCTACAATTTATTTACCCCTTCTTGATCCTCAAGTGTAGGCAAGAAAGAGATTGCTCTAAATGTCACTGGAAATTCACATACTATTAGTTTAATAAAATCATATTTTGGGAATGTTGTGTAAAACACACATTTTCCAAACCACGTGATAAATGTTTCTAGGGGTAGATATAATCCGGCTTTTATACGTGATCAGACACCCGCTTATAAAGCCTTTGTCAAGTAAGACAGACACAGAAAGAATTTTTACTGAGAAAGGAATATACCCAGGGCGAAGGCGGGAATCGAACCAGCATCCATTTCTGCGCGCAGACTGTTATCGTAATGGTCAAAACCACTTGGCCATCCGTGCCCCAAATGTTTCTGTCTATCTGGTGTTCTGAAATTTTCTGTTTGATTTTCACCCTCTGAGTGACAAGAAAATGGGCTGAAGGGTAAACTTGTTTTCACTGCAGTAGAATAAAATTTTAATTAAACTTTAAAATAATATTTGAATTGAAATTTCGTAGAATTTTTTTTAATTTATCTGTTGTCAGAAACCTTGGTAGTCAGGTGACGGATTCATATGTCTGTATCCCTCGGAGAGTTAATTTTACATGCGCTGTTTTACATGTTTCTTTAACTAGTTCTCGATCCTCATAAATCATTTAAACCCATAAATATTGTCTCATGCTCAACGAAATCCATTGTCCAAGTCTACAGACACCATCAGTAGAACAAAACGAAGCTCAACCAAAATTAATAAAACAACCTTTTAAATCTCGTCCTTTTCAAAAATATGAGAATACCTCTGTCATCCTAAACCTTTTTTTCTCCTGCAGCCAGAGAACACTTCCAGAAAAGCGCGACCGGATTCAATTAGACATGGATAGCTGAGCAATGTCCTTTAGCTTCGAGGAAGAAGAAAGGAACCAGCAAAAAAAAAGTGCTCCTCACTTCGTAGACGATAATATACCAAACATGTTGATTAAAAAAATTATATTGTAACCGGACAAGAAGAAAGAGATCGTTTCGCACTTTACGTGAAAAAGTGGCCCATCTAACGCAGGACATCAGACGTGGCTTGAAATTATTTAAAAATTGTAAATAGTACATGGAATTTAATGGAAAATCACCGTGTGTCATCAAGTTATGTAAAACTTTTTAATTTACCTTGTAAAAAGTCAAACTAATCAGTGGTTGATATGTTTAAAACAAAGGACTGCAAAACTCTGGTATAACAAAAACAGAATATACAACACTCCGAAATTAACAAATCTAGCCAAGTCACCATTCCCAAAAAACATTCATAAGCTAAATGAAACTAGGGTTGATATAAGATATCGAAGGTGTAAAAATTTCGCATACATCAGGCTCATCTATATATGAAAATTTACATAATCAAACAATGACGTTTTGGAAAACTTTGCACCGTTAAAAAAATGTTTGTGGTTTTACCATAATAATGGTCCTAGTAGATGCAACGGCAATGTGGTGAAAGGTTTCCCCAAATTTCTGAAACTCGGTTGAGCCATTTTTCAAGTTTGGATACAAAATCCTAGTTCCACCGAATACCGAAAATATTGTCAAACATTTCACGACATAGCCGTTGCAGCAGCCAGGAACCCTTATTTTGAAGCAAGCACACAATTGTTGACATCTTCTCGGTTACGAGTTTAAAAAAAAAATGGTATTTTAAATAGTTGGTACTTATGCCACTTTTCTACGCACGGTCTGCAGAGTGTGCTGGAGCACAGGTTGCAGAAGAAGACCGACAGGTTGGCTGGTCAAGTGTGGCGAAGGCAAGTGGGCTCGGTCTGATGGTTTGTCCGCACAATATGACACTTGTAGCGAACCGCTCGGATGTGGCCGGCCGCGGAACAAAACGACCGCGCTCTCATGATATTATGTACTAAAATTGCGATTGTTATTTATTTGGTTCCTTTGAAACCGATTTAGATCCTGTTCATTCACAAGGAACAATACCTAATTTCTGCCTAAATGCACACTCTTAAAAACAAACGGGCGATTTTAACTCAGTCCGAGTTAATTTTCACCCCTTTCGGTGTCGAAAATGCACTTCCCTTGTAGGAGTGGATTTCACTCTTTTGTTGTGTTAAATCTCCAACAATATTTACTACAAACGAGTGATTAAAATGAGATTGGGAGCATTATTTAAGGCGTATACGAGCTATTTAAGAGTTAATTTCACTCCTTTCCAGTGTCAAAAATGCACTTCTTCTATGGGAGTGGATTTCGCTCTTTTGTTTTAAGTGTGCAAATAAACTTTCATCAATTGATGGAACGGTGACCCTTATTAGTAACTTAAGCCTAAGCTTTGCTCAGTCATAATTTCTCACTAAATGCAGTTATTTGGGGGAAAATCGCTATTTCTAAATAATTTCAACATTGAACATTCAACATTTAATTCATTTCAACATTCAACATTTAATTCATTTCAACATTCAACATTTAATTAATTTCAAACTTGATTATTAAAAATAACATGCATCGTTTACGTAGAATACCTAATTATTTATGTTTTAAATTATTTAAAAATAAACAACTATTTAGAAATTTTCCTCATGCATAAAAATAAGCGTTTCATCCAGCATACATGCATTTTCTAAATTTAAATACTTTTTTTCGCTTTGTAATTAAAGGATCCTTTTTCTTCATCTATCCTTCAGAAAAATCTTCATCTTCTCCTTAAGGAAAAAATGACAGCCACCAGCAAATTGTCATCCAATACGTCCTCTCGAGGAAAAACTAACATCTGAAACGAATATCCAAACCCAATCCAAAAAAAACAAAACCTTAAAAACTCAAGACAAATAAAAGTGAAATTCCCCCACCATCCCAGCATCTTCCTTTACAAGTCGGAAGCTGCGTCAACCTGACATCTGACTGACAGACAGACGGACATTCAGACGGAAGAACCGGGAGGAACCGGAATCTTCCGACATCCTCCCCCCTATTGTTTTCTGGGGGTTGTCAGTTGCCACAACCACGATAAAATGTCAACTGATCCCCTTTCCTCTTTTAAGATTTAATTATCGATCGGTGGTCGGACGAGGAGACGTCAAGGATTGTTACGCGACGGAGGCTTCGCTCGAGACAGGTAGATAACCAACACGGGGTTGTGTGGGTGTTGAAGAATTAATGATTTGTGGTTTGTTACCTGTTGTTTTGGGAGTGTGGCGGACCCGAATCGTGGTGTGAATACTGCACTACGTAACTGTACAAGTCAACTGTTTCAAAGAAATATCAAATTATTTCGATATATTTGCATAAATGTGATGGATTCGGCAGATTTCGTGATTTCTGAATGGCACCTGTGAATTGTTTACAACAGCTCCCTGGTTGTAGAGGATCGCCCGGGTTTTCGCCGTCCTTATCAAAAATTTAGTGTTTTTTTGCAATTGTAAAACAATACAAGTCAACTGTTTTAATTTCAAGATTTCTGAATAACACTTGTGAATTGTTTACAACAGTTCCCTGGTTGTAGTGGATCGTCTGGTTTTTGCCGTCCTTATTAAAAATTGAAAGTTTCTTTGCAATTGTCCACATTTTGCCGAATTTATGGATGTTCCCTAGAGAAATTATAATTTTATATTTCTAGTCGAATATAGGTGATCAGAATCCTTTAATGTCTTAATTTAGACTTGAAGGATTACATCATCATTTGAATTATAAAATGAATAGGCTGAATGGCATGACATTGTTTGGGTACCCCTATGGAAAAATTGAAAGTTTAAGTCAAATTGTGAGTTCTCTCTGAAAACGTGTAACTTGTATCAGACACCATTTAAAACACTTTCAATTTATGATAATTAAATATTACTTGACTCCAATGTTTTACAAATATAAATAGCTATAATTTTTTTCGCACTAACAAATTTGAAAATACACAATATTTCCCAACAATAATAGAATCGCATGCCAATTATACCAACAATAACCGAAAATACCTGCTCCACAAAATCAACCCAAACCCTCATCACCATCGCAACTTCTAAACGAAGATTTCGATTAAGAAGACACGGGGCGGGCTGACTTTGAATAGACTAAAGCTACCCTGATGAGGAGGGGGAGGGATATGTCTTGACGAGGGAGACACGTAGGAAAAGAGGAGGAGGGGAGGTCGTATTCTAGCTGTAAATTGTAATTTGGGATGT
This sequence comes from Hylyphantes graminicola, assembly GCA_023701765.1. NCBI lineage: Eukaryota > Metazoa > Arthropoda > Arachnida > Araneae > Linyphiidae > Hylyphantes > Hylyphantes graminicola. Next base: position 54,636,509 of record CM043119.1, read on the forward strand.
GCGATAGTGTTTCTCTGCTTTTCTTGAAGTGTCCTGTGTGTTTTGGAAATGGACTTTTGGACTGAATTGGGGAAGGGATGGGAAGGCTTACTGTTGTTGATTGGGGGGGGGGGGGGGGGGGGTTAGGGGTTGATTCAAAATTTAACTTGTATAATGTAAAGGGGGAATGTGTAACAGTAGGAGTTAAGTATTTTCTTGAGAAATTATGTATATAATATCCATTAAAGACATTTACATTAACATTGTTATTTTTTGTTATGATTGTTTGGGAGTTTTTTTAGAACATCACTTAAATTAGCCTCGTTTACGTCGTTTGGATGATTTGGCATAATTATTTTTTTCTTCTCTCATTTTTGATTGTAATGAATGGAATTTTTTTTAAAAAATGTCTTCTAATTTAAAAAAAATCTTGTCTGAAAATCTTGTCTTGAACTTATATTAAGATATTCTATTTTAAGATATCTATCTAAAGATACATCCATTTAAGATATCTATCTTAATCTTAAAATACATCTTTTTTAACCCTTTTACCTCTAACACGACCCAGGCGGCAGTACAACTAAGGAATCGATAATTATATACCTATTACATATTACGAGGAAACAAAAATCCTGCTTAGCGTTAGTGTTAAGGGGGTCTGGCACCTCCATAGAAGCCCATGTTAAATTGTCCAACTTTGGGGGCATCTCAAGAATTAACTAATTAATATATCCATTTCAAATTTTCACAGTTTCATCTATAGACATTTTTAAGTATTTTAACACAAGATTATTTTGAAAAACTAAAAACTAGATTAAATATGATTTTTTTTTAAATATCGTTGAAGAATGTCAATATTTTTAACCTAAAAGATTTTTTTTTAAAAAAAAGTAAAAACTTTACAGACTATTCCCTGCGTTAAAATGTTTAAATATACTTGTGAATTACACATAAAAAAATTCAAGTATTTAAATGAATAACATTTTTAGTTATGTGCCCCCAAACATTCACATGATTCAAAAATTGTAAAACCGAGAAAAACCAATTTAAAGTTTTTATTGTTAACTCATTTCCTTACGAAGGATTTTTGCTTCCTCGTAATATTTGATTGGAATAACATTATCGGATCCTTAGTCGTTCGGCCGATCTGGGCAGTTTCACTAAAGAAAGGGTAAAATAAAATTGCCTTTAATGTCAAAAATATTTTTCCAATCATCTTAAAACTTTGTGACATTATTAACAAAGGTTGATATAGTATTTTAAGCCACTAATTTTTTTTTAAATTTTTTCAATGATTTTGAGGTGCCAGACCCCCTTAAAATATCTATCTTAAAATACATCTATCTTAAGATATCCATCTTAAGATACCTGATAATTAAAATACAAATTACTAACTAAAAATCCCTAACTCGGGGACTTCAAATTCCTTTTCTGTTGATAAATTGTCACCTTTAATATATCCCCTCACACTTGAAGCCAAATCCCCAACGTATAAATCCAGACGAAAGCCAACTTTACAAATGTACACGCAACGACGAGCCAGTAATAAGTACTATCATGAATACAACCGCATCAGCAGCATAATGTAAGTAGCGGGATTGTCAGAGTTGATCATTTATCAACAGAGACACCGTTTCCGTGGGCGACTTTTCGCACACCATTCAAAAAGGTGAGTCAGCCCTCTTGGCGCCCATTCATGGTTCTCAGCGACGCCAACTTGTCATCGTGGCGGGGTACTAATTCATTTAAATCTAAGTGTTGTGGTTTTTAACACCATCTGAATTTAAGTTTTATGCGAAATTATAGGAAATTCAACAGATGTTTTAGGTTCTAATTTTGGATTAAACTGTAACAAATTTTAACTGATTCTTTGTAAAAAATCTTGTATCATATATATGGACACGATGTAGGGTCATAAACCTGAGAAGATCAATTGATTTGAACTATAAAATGTTTGGTTCATATTTTGCCATTTGACTTCTTATTTTCTCGAATATTCAATCAAGATTTTTTTACACATCAAATACGACGATCCATTGATTTGATCTGTACAATAATGATTGTTTCTTTTCATATAAATTGATTCGCCATTCAAATTTTGCTATCTGATTTAAGAGTTATTCACTCTACATTTTTATTACAAATTTCCCCAATTCCGCCAATGATACTCACAAATCAATCATTACGTATCACAATACAACTGTGGTTCCGCATAGCTGTGAGGATCCATTGATTTTTAACCATATATTGATTGCTTCTGTTTATATCAATTTATTAGCTATTCACATTTTCCAATTCGATTGCTAATTTTCGGTAAAATATTCAAACAAAATTCTTTCGACACACATATTTCCTCAATTCCATCGATCATACTCACAAATCAATCATTAACATACCATCTATAAACTACAAACCGACAATGACCATCAGCACAAAGGGGAAGAAAAAAAACCTCTCCTTGTTGATGGACATTCTCCACCAAGTGGGGTCACGCACCCGAGAGGATCCATTGATTTGATCCATAAAATCTTGATGACTCCGGGATAGTCCAAATGAGGCACGTACGCCCTTCTTACAAATGGCTGATTCGTGAGTTCCAGGAACCCTGATGTGCCATCAAGGGCGGATCCACAGAGATCTGGAGCCCAGGACGTTGCTTGAAGTGAACCATGTTTGGATGGAATCCTAAGTTGAAGGACGTTTGTGAATCGTATGGATGGTGAATATTATCTGATATTTGCTTTTGAGACATTGTCAAATATGTTACATTGTAAAAAGAATCTCCTTAATTTACCATCAGTGTGTTGTACCGGTGAAAACGTTTTTTTCACTGATGGCAATGATTGGATGCACCCATCATCTTTGTTTAAATGCCATTAGAGTAAACTGTTCATGTGACGCTGTACCCCAAAAAAAAACCCCATCAATTTGCTGTAAAACAAATATTAAACTCTGCATTGTAAAAAAAAACCAGCAAATTCTGCTGAAATTTTATAGACATAATTTACCTTATAATATTAAAAATATATCGTAAAAACAGTTTACCCCTAAAAACTCCAAATTTCGATATTCATATTCTTAGTATTAATAAAATTTATATTCCTATAACCTCATTCGCCAGACATTATTTAACATTACTATTATTTTTACATTACTATTCTTTTACATTACTATTCCTTTTGCATTGCGACAATACAATGTAGTTCCTACGCTCTAATCAGCATAAATAAACAATATCACATAAATAAACAACCATATGCAACCATGTGCTTCAACCCTAACCCCTTTAGGTCCTCTCAACCGTGACTCTTTACCATGTCAAGCGCTAAACTCAAAAATAGATTAAGTCCAGTGGGAAATTTTCCTTTAGGCCTCTTCCTTTTAATATGTTAGTAAAAGGAGAAGGGTATATGGTAGTCTCTCTGAGGACTTGACTGGTTTATTTTGTGGCTAGAGATTCATGTTTGAGCAGAGTTATGACTCCATACCACTACTTTGTTTCCAGAAATAATATATCCTTGTCATCGGGGATTAAAAATTTCACCGAAAATCGGACAATCGTTGTTGACAGCTGCGCAGAATAAATATGTATTTCAATGCCTTTTTCCAGGATTTTTTTGCTTGATTGTAATAAATAAGTGTCCAGCGATGCAATTACGTCGGCGTAGTAATTTTCTTGTAGTTTTGAATATCTATATTTGGGTGTTTTTGTTGATTTCTCGATATGATTATATATGATGCTCTGTTTTTTTTTATTTAACGCTCCAACGAGCTTGGTGGTCAAGGTATTATATAATGTTTATTGTGAAGAAGGGTTCTTTTTTTGTCGCGATATTAAAAGATGATTTATGGTATGTATAGTAGATGTCCACTTATTACTGTCTTAAAAGTTTATAGTTTTTTCCCTACTGATTTGGACTTACAAAGCAACCGATCGAGCAGGTTAAGACCAGTCAAGCGGGGTTTGTGGGAAACCCCCTATTATTTGACACCTTATATATAAAAGTCCGCTCGTTATTATCAGATATAAGTCAATGTCTTGTTCACTTTGAATTTAGTCTTTAGAATGAGAAGAAGTTGCTTTAGCACTATAAATATTTTGTTGTGGTAATCAAGTTCAGTATAATTTTGACTTTCTAAAGCTTGCGGGCATCTAAGTATTTTTGCTATTAAAATTTTGAAGGACAGGCAGGTAATTTTTTGAAAATATTTTTGTTTAGTAAGTGTCTTATTTTCATCGAATAATTGAAAGGTTATACAGTATGATATAATTAAATAATTATTAATTTAATTTAAAGCTGAATTATTGTTCTGTGATAGTAATTTAATTTTTAATTATATAAAATATTTAATGTATTACAATGTTGCCAAATCACCCGTTTTATATTCTTGTTGTGCTTTGTATTTCATGATAAACTTTTGCTTTCTTTAATAAATCCATTTATTAATATTGAAAATAGTATTCAGTCAGCTGTTTTCAAATATTTTTTCATGCATTAAATTATAATATGTTACATATTGCATTAAAAAAATATTTCGAAAATTCTTAATTTATGCGTTAAGTACATAATCCTCTTAAGGACCCGAGCAAAATTCTACATGTATAATCTAATCTCAACATACTTTTCATACAAATATATGCTAAAAAGTATGTTTTGCAAAGAAATTTTTAAAAAAATTATGTTTAATAGTTACTTAGTTACATGCTTTAAACTCTAAAAATACATTTTTTTTGTGTGTGGTATAAATGCAACAAAAAAGGCCTTATCACTTATATGTAGTTAACATATTATTTTAACATTGTTTTTAATGCAAAATGCCTTTAAAATGAACTGCTAAATAAACTCATTTAAAAAACATATAATTTCAATTACTATCAGAACCCACCACTCTTAAAATACCCCACCATTCAATATCCGTTGTTATTGACTAAAATTAGGACACCTTTGACAGTTCGATACTTGCTATCAATCATCCAACCCTCTTCCTGCCGATCAATAATCGACCAATAGCCAGGGGGGTCGAATTCGAACTTGTCCCGTCCGGTATCCAATTGGCCCGTGCGTTTTCGGCCAATAACGCCTACTTGTTTCGGACCTATGTTCGTGACCTATAGCGCGTGGCGATGACATCATCCGGTCGGGGAGGGTTGCTAGGTTGGCCCAAATATCGCGAATGTGGGGTTTTAAAATGTAAATCGAATTAAATTTATTTAATTTTTTCGAGGGGATATTTTTGTTCTTGCTGAATGTCGTGTGATGTGGTTTTGCGTATAAATTTTATTTTTTAAACGTAGATTTGCATTTTTGTAAGGATAATTAGTCAGGCAAATATTGTCATATTTTTTTAACACACAAATTAGATTTGTATTTTTTTACTGGCAATTATTCATTCAAATTTAATAATTTGGATTAGTTGCAGGTTATAAATTTTGTGCTATGCTATTCGTGCAATGGTAAACGTATTGCGTATTTGTTCAATTTTTCTGGCATACAGTAAGTCTATTTTTGACAGAAAAAAAGTTAAACTGTCGAATTTTTCATTGATATTTTACCAAAATGCCATATTTCCGCAAATAAAATATATCACTTCATGTACGGTCCCCCATGCATTTACCCCTCTTCCAATCCCCTCAAAAATACCTTACTTTACCATTACTGCCAAAAGAGCGATAAAACACTAAATCCGGCACTTTTCCGGCAACCCTGTCCGATCCCCAACTCCCGTGGAGGAGGTCGGCGGGACCGAAGCCGTCGCGATGATTCCTCCCGACCGCCAACAGAACACCGCTGACACTCGACGGAACAACACCTATCGCCCGCTCTCCGACACTCGCACCCACGGCGTGGTTATTATCACCCAAAAGACGCCGAGAAACCCCCACACCATCGCCGCATCAGATTCATCACCTTTTACGTACTATTGGAATTTATTATTTTCTGCCGTGGATTTATATATTGAATTTTATTTTGTGCTAAAGAGAAAGTTGTTCTGTGTGTGTTGTCTTGTGTGATGAGACTGTCGCTCGGTAGAGGGCGTTGCTCGTCAATGCTTCAATGAAACTGTCAGTCAAACTGCGACCGACAGTTGAAGGTCGATCGTCTGAAATTTCTGCGCTGCTCGCCCCCCACCCTGGAAGATGCTTCTTGGACGAAGGTAGGGTGATGTTCTCTTTGTGTTCGATTTTACAGTTTTGGAATGTTTCGATCGAAACGTGACTAAATTTCGGACAGTTTTTAGTTTGGAAAATATTTCATTTTGATTCACATGGCTATAAATACCGACAATTCTTTTATTTCAAAATTCAATGGCAAAAAGAGAGTTTAAAGTACCCGGAATTCAAAACTTATAAAGTCAAAACAAAAAAAAAACATTCAAATGTTTAATGAAAAAATTTACTTTTTACCTGTCAACACGAAAATAATGAAACATGAAATCATTCATTTTGAATTCACCTGGTTATAAATACCGGCAATTTTGTAATTACACGATTTATTAAAAAGATTAAAAGTTTAAAATACACAAAATAAAAAAAAAACATTTAAAGTCAGTTATATAAATTAAATTAAAATGTTTAGTTAAATAATTAACTTTTTATCTGTCAACACGGGAAGGAGCTTACACCAGATTATTTATCACCTATTTAAGATTGTTATTAGATCTAAGGCATGAATATCGCAAACCACTTTTTCTTATTGTCTGTAAAATAATAAATAATGTATTTTATTCGAAACGATTTGAGATAAGCCAGGAATATTCTTTGACACGTACATTGTGAAATGCAATTTAACAAAAAAAATAAAAATAGTAGAATAACTAAAGGAAAAGACTGCTAATATATTTTAATGCTTATATACTATACCTTTTTGTAGATTACTAGCATATTTTGTCAACATCTTCCGTAATGTTAAACTTTAAACATTTTAAACTCCAAAATAAGTTTGAAAACACTTTTAACCCTAAAATCTTTTATTTCCGTAATTATTTTTGCTTGTTTAACAATATTTGCCTACCCGTATCGCTAAATTTCCCCCTTAAAATTCATACAATCAGCGCCGCTAATCCGTATTGACATTCATACACATTTTATATTCAAATACATACCTTATTAAAAGTTAACTCAATGGCTTAGGGTTGTTTACCATACGTGAACAAAGACAATATCCTATTATTATTTACAGAGATGATTCTGACTGTCGCACGCGTAGGTTGATTTGCTTATTCATCGGTAGTCGCCCGCTTGCGAGTCAATAACCGAGAAATTTCTTCCGCTCACCGGTTTTTGTATATAAAGTGGATACTTTATCTATGGGTGGGTGTCACTTGTAAACAAAATAGACTTTTATAAAGACCGGTTGTCAGTAAAGAGGTTTTGATATTTGGTTGTTTACTAATGTATAGGTTTGAAAAAACTAAATTTATAGTTTAGTTTTAACGAAGAATGTATTGTGTTGAAGTGTTAATCAAAATAGAATGTATGGGTATTTTTCCGTAATGAAAAGAAAATTATTATTGTTCCTCCTTATATGTAGTTTTTTTTTAAAAAAATCTGTCTTTAGGTAGTATATACATTTCATTCGAGCCAAAGCGACGTTATGTTTTGATTGTGGTGTAAATATAAGGCTTAGCGGTATTCTTTTTCTTATTAGTATTAATATGTTTAAGAGAGCCACAAAAACTGTATAGATTGGGTTTTGCTTAACCTACACTCTTAAAACAAAAGAGTGAAATCCACTCCAGTTGGAGAAGTGCATTTTCGACACCCTAAAGGCATGCATATTTTCTCAGACTGAGTTAAAATCACTCGTTTGGAGTGATCCTGTCGGAGGTTTAACACACAAAGGATCCACTCCAAAAGGAGAAGTGCATTTTCCAGTCTGGAGGAGTGAAATCCACTCAGACTGAGGTAAATTGGGAGTGTTTGTTTTAAGAGTGTAGTTCATATTTAATTCTTCCCTAGGCATTGCTTAATAAATAGTGTAAATAAATTTATAAAAATTGTTTTAACTTTTAGAAGGTATTCTTATGTAACTTTTCTTTAAAATATAATAAGACAGAAAGTTCGCGAATTTAAAGTTCAGTTACATTGTTATTTTAAGTATCTTTATTACTTTCTCTTATTTCGAATTCACGTGAAAATTTTGACGGAAATTTGTTTATTAGTTTGACGCTATTCCACCAGAAAAACAAATTCTAATCATTGTCCTAAATCACGGTATATCTTATTCTATGTAAAAACGGCCACACGTGTGTGTGTGTTCAAGATGCGTTTATTTAGTGCCTACATAGTTTTTGATAAAGATAACTTGCTAAACCATTAAATTTGCTTAAATATTTTTCTTCTCTAAATCAAATGATTCAAGCTCAATTCAATAGGTCAAATTGAGCGGTGTAATTACTTTCATGAAACGAATTTCATTCTCTTTCAATTTATAAATCGATATAAAACAATGGAAAGATAGATATAAAAAAAATCTTAATCGTTATTGTTTCAACCGAAACAAATAATGAATCTCGAAAACGTTTAACCGCTTTTGTCTCTGAAAATAAAACCAGTTAAAAAAATATAATAATCGTATTATCAAAAAAAATATTTATTTCCGCATCCAACTTTATTATATGTCCTGATTTTTTTTTTATTAAACCACCTGCTTTAGGGGAGTAGAGAAAAACTCAAAAAAACTTGCGCGACCTCACATTTTTTTTTCTCTCTCTTCTTTCCAAAACTATTTCGATTGATTTATGAAACCAAACGGATTTCGAAGGGGCTTTCTAACCTACTTTTTAATAAAAGATGAAATTATAGACGTCTTAACTGCTGGAAAAAAATATCTTAATGTTTCTCGGGTTAAGATCGGTCCAGGTGATGATATAATTGTTGAAATCTAAGAATAGCGCGACCTCATTTGCTCCTGAGAGCGATCACCTGTTTGATGGCCTTCTCGAATCGAATTATCAGGTCAATTACTTCAGATTCCAATAAATTTGAGTTTCTAGTTTTTAAAATTTAAAGTACAGCAGAACTCGTCTATAATGAGCACGCTAAATCCGAGTGCTCGTAACATAAGAGTCTCTAAAAAAGAAAATAGATATTCTTATGAAGAACGCTTATCGTCAGTTTTATTTAAATAATTACTCCTGTAATTGTTCTTTTTAAGCTTTGAAACAGTATAAGAAGGTATTTTTTAGAATTTTAAGTGCAGTCGAACTCGTTTATAACGAGTACGAAGGAACCGCAACATTTGCTCGTTAAATCCGAGTACTCGTAACATACGAGTCTCTTAAAAAAGAAAATAAATCGTTTTTTTTATTGAGCGTTTATTTTAAATTTTATTTTGATAACTTCTCCTCATAATCATCTTTGAAACAGTGTGAGAAGACCATACTTCTCGCAGATATTATATCTACATTTTTTATCTCGGTCTTCAAACTTCTGTAAAGTTTTCATAGAAAACTATTTCTCGTTAAATCCTCGTAAGGTTTCCTCGTAACAAGCTATTGCTCTTCCATAGACTGAATAATGGATCTACCACTAGACAATACTTCTCACAGATATCTACATTTTTTTTATCTCGGTCTTCAAACTTCTGTAAAGTTTTCATAGAAAACTTTTTCTCGTTAAATCCTCGTAAGGTTTCCTCGTAACAAGCTATTGCTCTTCCATAGACTGAACACTGGATCTACCAAATATTCTCGATAAATCCGTTTAGTTATGATTCTTTTCTTTGAATATTTTTGTCAAAACTTTCTAAATTTTCGCAATCAAAATTAATCCATTGTTTTGAGCTACAAAAATTATTTAAAAAATTATTAAGACCTATTTTTTTAAATTCATTTTTAGTTAGTTAGGGAAAATTTTCTATTTCAGATAACAGTGTCAGTTAACACGTTGGATGCCACTGACTCCTTAAGGTGTCGCATGGTTCCGATTCATCGATAACAGCACATTCTGATGAAATTCATAGTACCGTCAAAGCGGGTAACTTTGGCCACGGAGGGTAACTTTGGCCACGCGTCGGAAAAAGATTTGTTTCTTAATTTCTCTTCATAAAATGATCTAATCTTCAATTGTTTTACATTTTTGGAAAGGTGGAAACATCGCCTTTCATTTCATATAAAAAAAGTTCTAATTCTAAATCTGGCAATACTTCAAATGCTGTTTTCATTCTTACGAGCATAAAATTACAAAAATCTATCTCTTCCAACTTTTGTCTGGAACACTTAAAAGAACACTGAAAATATTTAAATAAAACACTCTATTCGATTCTTTTATTTATGGGGAAGAATATTACACCGTTTGTTTGATTCTAAGTTGAAAACTTTTTATGCTATACTAAAATATTTGTAATTGGGAAGCTTTTGCCGATGAATGCGGGTAACTTTGGCCATAGATGTAAATATTTCTTTATAGAACTTTGCACCTTAAAAAAATTATGTAAAAGTGTATTCTGTTTAACTACTTTTGAAAAATTCTTACTTTTATGATTACTCATTTTTTAGATATTTAAAAAAAATCTCACACTTTTAAACATTAAAAAGATAAAGATATAATGCAAAAAACGTATACCACTCAAAATCGCAAATGTCGAAAGGTAAACATTTTCAGATTCCTAATTATGAATAGATTATTTCTTTTCCCTTTCATAATAAAATCGTTTGCTTTTTATAAAAATATTTGTTATTAAATCTTGCTTCAAAAAAGTTCTTTTTCCTTATTAAAATAGAAGTTTATTTTTCTTTTAAGCGACAAGGAATACTAGTATTCATCGTGTAATGCCATTCCACGATGCACTGCAATGTAAATGTTAAGTTATATGCAATTTTTAATAACTATAATGTCTTATAACTTTGTTATTTTTTGGTTTAAACGTTTTAATATTGCTATTTAATTCGGTAACACAGGCTTTAATGATGTTAAAAAGTATGTTTCTTATGTATTTCACAGGTGGCCAAAGTTACCCGCCCGGCTCTTAACAGTGTCCTAATTTTTTAAAGCAATGCCAATTTTTTAATTATTTATAAAATTCAACAAAATGTTCGAAAATTATTCCTAAAAGTACAATACTTAGAATGCATAATGATTTTTTTGTGTTTAAATCGTTTTTGTAGTTAAATTTTTCTTCTTTTGTAAAAAAAACTATGATTTTGGCCAAAGTTACCCGCACTGACGGTACCATTTCGCCAACCGTTCTTATGAGTTCAAGTTCGTATGTAACTTTTGCAACCGATCCTTCTGTGCTTGGAATAATACTTGGTGATTTGAAAGAGGGCATTCTATTTAAAATTATGAGGAAATTAAATCCTTCGTCTCAAGTGTAGGGCGACCCTGACCAGACACATGGCATACCGCATTTCGTAAAGTGATTAAGTTTGTTATTCAACAATCTAGCTATAAAAAAATTGCAAATAGTCTGCTTTATTTTTTATATTTTTTTCAAACAAAAACTACCCAAAAATAAGAATTATAAAAATTTAATGATTATTTCTTAGTCGAAAAATTAATCACTGAAGCAAATCTGGTAATTGGTATTCAATTCAATTATTAGTGACAGATGATGAGTTATCCGGTTGGAAAATGCCAGGAACATTTCCTTGTATTTTTACGACTAGATAGCTATCGTGTAGCTCTAGTTAGTGACGTTAATTCAACCTAACCTTGCTATTTTACGATCTCGAACTAAGATTTGAACTTGTTCAAAAATGAACAGTTAGTTTATTTCCATTGTAACAAACAGGTTTAAAAAAACAGGATGTTTTTCTACTTCATCAGCCTCCATCGATGAAGACTCTATCGATGATTTAGTGGCAGCGAATGTGTTAAAGAAATAAAATCGTCCTAATAAAACTAATTGCCATTAATTTTTGGAAACTGGGCGCTATTCAGATTATTTATTTTGAATATTTTACTCCGATTTACGGCGATGAGAATAAAATAAGGGTAAAATAATAAATCTATCATCATTTCCATGCGCCTTAAAAATTTATCAACAAATTATTTTAGCTAATTTCATCATTCACAACCACTTCACGAACCACCTGACGGAATTATCATGTAAATGATGTCAATGCTATGCGCTTCCCGGTTCTCTCATATTCGCGAAGGACGTGGGAACAAGGCACTATAAATCCTCAGTCTTTTATCGCCAACTGAAAACTACTAATGGTCTAAGTTAAAAACTGAAATTGGAAAAATAACAATACTTTTTTACCTATTTATTTTTTTAAAAAAATGGAATATGCCTTATTACGTTGTTATCTTTGATACACAAATATTTTGTGCTTATTAGTTTATGTGAGTTTTTTATTGAATATCGGTAATATTGTAATTTCTTAAGCATGTTGTCTTTTTTTTTAAGTTATAAATTCTACTACAATTTTATTACCGAATTAAAATATGAACATTTTGGATTTGTTGAAAACATTCTAAAAAAACAGTTAAGAAAAAAAGTCCTATAACAGTTTAAAAGTAATAATTATAACACTTTAGGAAAACAAAATAAATACTAAACTGTTTAAATTTCCAGAAGCATTTTCAACAATTCAGTCAAACAAATATTATTAGATAGATCTGATTTTTTCAATTTCTTAATCACGAATAAATCCCCCATCTCGAGTTATTCCCGCAAATAATATTAACCATTTAAAGCAAAAAAATATATATCTTTGGATTATAATAGTTTAATGAAAACCCAGAAACATTTGTAACAATAATTTTTGATACTTTACACTGTTTTGATACTACACACTGTTTCAAAAAATGTATTTTGTAAAAATAAAATAATATTTGACAACTTCACTTATGTATTATCAAAATAAACTTAGTTTTGCTGTAAATTACTTATTTTCGTTTTGTTTTGGATAAAGTGTTTGAAAAACAGGGAAGTCAGAAAGTGCCAACTACTCTTTAAAAATAACGTAATCACCAATAAATCGCTTCCCCCCATCTCTATAGTTATTCCCTCAAATAAAATCTAGAGCTAAATCACACTGTCAAGTATTTTCTTTTCATTACTGCCTTAATTCGTCTCACGTATAAAAATTAATATCCTAAGTCATCACATACCAGGAACTCTTAAATGTGACAAGCCGAAACTAAAAATAGATTTTTCATAACTTTATTTCATAACCCAAGTTAGTTTATTGGAGTGTTTGCGCAGGGCTAATATGATATATTACACTGTATTTATTACTAGTTTGTGCAGTGATTTTTTTTTAAAAAGAGGTTTGTAAATCACCAATTGCGAGTGTCACTGCTTTATTGCGTTTTTAAATCAAATATTTATTAGCAGATATGGGGGAATCGGTAAATCTTTAATATGTTTAAGCGTCTTGAAATAACAAGCTTGAATAATTGTATTTTTAGAGTATTAAAACAACTGAAGCATACGTTTTTTTTTTTTTATTTGCAAAAGAGACTTAACGGTTTGGTGAAATTTCCGTTTCAAAATATATATTATCACCACTCGTTCCTGTATCTAAAGCTACAACTGAAAATCAAATAGTGAAATGATAAATATTTAAGTAGTATATTTGTTTAGATTATAGATGATTTTTTTTAAATCAATAAATGATATAGTTTTGAAGTATGTTCAACTACTTCGTGTTTACTGATAGTGATTAGGTTTGTGGACCTCTTGTAAAATGTTTAAATATTAAAAAAAAAACATTATTTGTGCTTTATAAAAAACTGTTTTGTGAGATCTATCATAAATACTAAATGCTAAAATGTGATTATGAAATGTAAAACTAGATAGCCAATTTGCTTCAAGACTTGAAGTGAAATTTCGGTTTTTAAAAAATGTTACGTAATCTTATATAACTTTGTTGCAAGCGAAAACATACTTGTAATAATTCGTTGGTGCAAGCAAAACCAACTTGTAATCTTAGTTTTCTGCGTGCGAAATCTCCAATTTTTGGTCGAACATTTGGCTATAATTTTGTGTTCATCATTTTATTATGTGCTTTAGATCGCCTGTTCTTCGATAGGACAGTGATTGCGCCCTCTAGAATTGAGAGTGTAGGCTTTAAAGCCCATTATCCAGCTCGCCAGAAGAGACACACAAAGAAAGACGACACAAACACTTAGACAAGTAACAACATTTATTGACAAGCACAAACATCCATGCCTTTACCGGGATTCGAACCCGAGTCCAGCAGCTCCAAAGGCTAGTACACTAACCATTGCGCCGATGGTCCGGCTCTTCGATAGGAAATAGGAAGCCTGAAAACTAATTGAAGAAATATTTTATCAGTGTTCCATTTAAAAGAAGTTTTAATCCCTACTTTAAATGGCTGTAAATTTGTTTCTGTACCAAACACCTTCAGCAATGCCCCCTGACAGTTCGTATATTTTCTTTTGAAGACTGTATTTCGGAATCTTTTACATTTTTTAAAGCTCTTTTTTTTTTGTGGAAATAATCTTATAAACGTCTAAATACCCGCCGCATGATCTTCAAACAAGATCAGTATCCCGTTTCGCCGCAGTTATCAAGAGACTACACACCTCCCTTGTTTTTATCCCCATGTTATCCTATTAGTGCCCGTTCTTCAAACACCACACGTCTCCCTGCTTCGACAAGCTTTGGTGGAAAAAAAATTAAGCAAACATAAAGAAAAAAATATTTCTTTTGTGTCTTTCCGTTTTGCATGTGATTCGTATCCAATCTCATTGTTTAATGTCACTTTTTCAACCTTAAAAAATGAGTGAAAATCGGCTTATTGTCACACTCTTTAAAATATGCTTGACACGTACAAAGCGATGAAGTCAAACGTAAGATTTCCACACGCTCTTCTTATCTTACTAAAATATCAATTAAATAAGTCTAACGGGAAATTCTCCAATGGACTTGAACCCTTTTTTTCACATTTGGCAATTCAAATGAGCTTTGCATGCGTTGAGTGGATGGCAAGACTTGTGCCATTGTGCGAAAAAAAAAGTGCGTAAAAAGCTAGCGTTTTCTTTTGATGACTCGTTTCATGGGTTTTAAGAGTGTAATTTTTTCTTACGCACCAGACTTGCTTTTTCTTAAGCCATTTAGCATCTAGAGGCGACAAAAAAACTGTCGAGATCTGAAGATGGAAAAAAAATTCACAGCAACCAGTTTTTGCCGGCCTTTGATTAGGATTATTATTTGTTATTGCGCTGTTATTCTTGTCTAAATAAGAGGTAATGTTAGTTTTTCGAATCCAATTAAGGGGGATGGTTTTTAGTGGGTGTTTTTTTGCAAAACAGAATAAAAATATTTTCAGTTTCTTTTTTAAAAAAAATCATGTAAAGAAGTGTAATTTGATTCGGGGACCTCACGTTCGCCTTTTATTTTTGTCTTATTTTTATAAAAACTTATTTTAAGTTACTTAGTGTCAAAAAAGAAACAAGATTTACTTAAAAGTATTCTGTTTGTTGAAATTTTTTAAAGAATTGGTGATATCTATCTAGGTAAGACCAAAGAAGAATGTAATGTTAACAGATAGTAAGCTTGTAAATTTGATTTTTTTAAAAAAATTATATACGTATATTTATATAATCTATATATTTTTAAATTTATATATTTTATAAAATTTTGATGAAATGTTATAATTATTATAACATTTCGACATAATTTTTTCCTAATTAACGATTTTATATTAAATATATTTATAGGCGAAAAACAGGGGTTAGTGTTCCAAGGGGCAAGTTTTATACTCCGTGTCTTAATAATTTGTAAATTGGAGCCAGCTAATGATTTGGTTTATGAAGCAGCAAAGTCATATATCACCCACAAAATTCTTTAAATTAAATCTTTAAAAAAAAACTTTAAATAAAAAAAAATTCTATAGAATAATAATAATGATGTATTATTATACTGTCTACGCTCGCTAATCCGAAGGTTCTCTCGGTTCATAATATGTCTTTTTTTATCCTCTAATAATTCGGATTAACAAGCTTGTACTGGCTAATTCCATGTAACTGTAGTGTAAGTCACAATGTAAGAGGAACTTATAAGCTTTTTTTAATTTTAAAAATATATCAAATTAAATTAATCATGCTACATTATTTGTTTTAAGAGGTGTTGATCAGTGTTAAAAGTTTTAGTTTCATCAGTTTTTACAAATGTGACTTACACTATAGAGAAATTAATTTTGCATGGAATTGGCCTACTGCATTTCCCTCTATGTTTCTGTGTTGGACGTGTCATTAAATTTCATATTTTTTCTAGGGGAGGATGGCGACCCGAACAAAGACAAGAACTCTGAGGATCCCTCCGAGACTACGTCGGTCGAAGGCGGCGACGATGACGACCAGAACTTAGACGACGACACCAACAACGACAACGCCAGCACCTCGAGCCAGACGAGCCGAAGCTCCACCCCAGCACCACCTCCACCCCCTCTATTGTTGGAGGAGGCACCACAACCACCAAAAGAAGAAGAGGCCATGGAGGTACTGAACAAGGACATATCAAGGAACGCGGTGCCCAACCCCGAGCTTATCCGACAGGGGATGGACGACGATGAGGAAGACGAGACCGAGGACATGAACTCTAGTGTCGAGGACACCCCTCTGGACTTCAGCGTGAAGAGGTCCACCGAAGAGGAGGGCGAGACCACGGACGACGAGAGGCCCGAGACCCCGAACGGACTGAATCCTCCCAGCATATCGCAGGATGGACCTCTGGATCTGTCGTGCCCCAAGGCCAAAACCCCCAAAGGACACAGGCACTCGAAGGGGGCTAAACTCGAGGCCGCCTTGTCCATTCCAAGCAGCCCTTGGAGATACAACACTCCGAAGAATCTGCCAAAGACTATGGTAAAGGCGACAGTGGCCGAGGTTCCCATGTGGAACGGGAAAGTGAAGTCTGAGAAACGAGATAGGGGACACGGGACTCACAATAAGCAGCAGCACCCATCGCTCAATAGCTCAGCGAGCATGTATAGCAACCCTCTTCTGCAACAGCAACACAAGAATATGACTAGTCTTCCATTGAACTCTTCCTCCCACAAAATTGGCGATGGAAATCGAAAAGGCAATTCCGGAAGCTCAAAGACTGACCCTTACCGACCCGCAGGCCGGCAGAATCCGTGGCAGAGCCAGTGGATGAGTCGCAGCAGTGAGCAAACGAGGGACGTTTTCACGTGCGTCTGGTGTAAGGAGTCTTTCAGGAGTCTGGAGGACATGACTGTGCACATGAAGCAGTCGCCGAGGTGTGGGATGGCCGGTATGCAGACCACTCTACCAGCCTCGTCACCCAATTCGACTTCTGCCATCAACCACCATCAACACAACCATCACCAGTCGCCACTGCCAGCCAAATGCTCTACCTCGTCTTCTTCCAGCGGGGCTGGAAATGCTGCAAATGCAGTCATCAAGGAGAACGTCTCTCTACCCAGAAAACTGGTGAGAGGTCAAGACGTGTGGCTAGGCAAAGGAGCCGAGCAGACGAGACAAATTCTCAAATGCATGTGGTGCGGACAGTCTTTCAAAACTTTGGCCGATATGACGACTCACATGAGGGTGACACAGCACTACACTAACATCATCAGCCAGGAACAGATCATATCGTGGCGTACGCCAGAGGACAAGATGGCTGCCCAGTCGCAGGTGAATGCCGTTCTTACCTGCAAGGTGTGCGACCAGGCGTTCGGCAGCCTCAAAGAGCTGAGCTATCACATGGTGAAAAACTCTCACTACAAGGAACACATCTTACGCTCAATCACTGAGGGAGGGGGAAGACGACGGCAGACGCGCGAACGAAGGAAGAAATCCCTTCCGGTTAGGAAACTGCTGGAGTTGGAGAGAATGGAGCTAAACAAACAGAGTCCCGCGACTTCGAATGACGTCGTGAACCCCACCAAAAACGAGGTTGTGGACGGCAAAATATCATGCGAAGAATGCACCGAAAAAGTAGATGCCAAAGACTTTGTACAGCACATCAAGAGCTGCGCTCAAGGATCTAGATCTCAGCAATCGGTGAAGTCCTCTCCTGGTTCCGAAGGAGCCAAATCGACGAGTGTCAGCATCGATACCAATCCCGATGTCCCAACAACTTCGGGAGCTGGCGGTGCTCGACCTGGTTCATCCCCCTTGACATCTCAGGAAATGCCCTCGGAAGAAGGCAACAAAAGTTCCGGAGGGCAAGTTCTCCAACAAGAGGACAGCATGTGTGATAGCGTCGAGAGTACTGGTAGCACGTCTGTGTTAAATGCAATTGAGAAACTTATCGAGAAAAGCTTTGAAAGCAAAGGCCGCAGAAATGCTGTATCTACTGGTATACTTCAACGTTTAGGCATAGACGAAGAGGTGTATCCACCATGGCACCCCTCAAGTTCTCCCAGCGCATTCGGTGTTCTGCGGAGTACTGTGGACATGCAGCGAAAATCCACTTCCCCGTTGGGAAGGTTACATGACTTTAAAATGGAAATGGCCGATTACTCTGGTTCCGAGAGTCGCAGTCGTTCTTCTTCAATATCCGAAAAACACCCCAGCTTTGATGAACATTTGAGACTAACCTTCGGAATTTCTCCAAAGGACGTTATGAATCGCGTGTCTACTCCGAGTAGCACATCTCAATCTTGCTCACCCGTACACTTCCAGCCGGAATCCCCAGCGGACGAACGCAACCCTTCTTTCATGACCAAAGATGCAACAACGAACAACATAGCATCCACTTCTCAGGCTCTTGCTTTGTGCAACTCGTCTCCGAGAGGCCGCTCCGTCACGCCATCTTCTGACCGCGAACACGCCAACAAATCTCCAGCCAAAGAAAGTGAAGATCCCATGCCCATCAAAGACACGATAAAAAAGGAACCAGAGGATGGCGAAGAGCTCGAGACAAAACCGGCTGTTTCCGATGACGACCACGCCATGGACTGCACTAGAGAGATCGCCACCCCAAAGAGTGAAGACAGGCAGACGCCCTTGTCGAGAAGCTCCAGTGTCGAACCCGACAGGGCCATGTCAGCGAGCCCCGCTGCTGCGGCCCCCGCAACTCACATCGACTCACCCACCAAACTTTCCAAAAGCATTCCCAACAAGAGAAAGCGCAAGTCTGAGGACCACCGAAAGTCAGCTGGCAGCAGCAAACGTCGCTCGCATTCCCACCGCAGCAGGAAAGCCTCCAGCAACGACGGCGACAGTGCACTCGGATCGCCCATGTCCACCCACAGCGAGGTCAACTCGCCCCGCAAACACGACTCGGCTGCTGGGGACCACCCCTTAAAAGAGCTCCAGAAGCTGCTGGACAAGACGGACGCCCATCTATCTCGCCCCAACCTGCCGGCTACCCCAGGATCGATCCTGGCCTTCAGCTGGGCCTGTTCGGAGGCAGCCGCAGCCACCTCAGACTCCCTGATGAAGTGCGCCTTCTGCGACACCCACTTCATCTCCAAAGGTGCGTACAGACACCACCTGAGCAAGATGCACTTCGTCAAGGACGGGAGTCTGGCGGAGATCGCGGCCGCGTCCACGTGGAAGCCCCCTTCGACCACCCCACCGACTTCGTCTGCGTCCGGCAATGGCAAGTCCGGTAGCAACGGATGTTCGGCCGGACCCAGCGGCGGGAGAACGGGAAACGGGAGCGATCCGGGACATCCCGCCTCGCCCCAGAAAGAGCACCCCCAGCCCCCTGCTTCGGCTCCCCCTGTAGACGAGAGCCCCCATTCCAAATTTCTCAAGTACACGGAACTCGCCAAACAGTTGTCGAGCAAATACGTCTGATCGCCTGCTCCAGCAGATCGTCACACAATTTGCAAACAAAAATGGTGCCTCCATACAACAATTTGCCAAGTTTTCTCTTTTTATTGGCACAATGTGACCTAGTGATATACGAAAGACTGGTGCTGCTGCTGTCTGTGTGTACACATCCAGCTGGCAACTCACAATGAAAAAGACACAGACGCACAATGTGTGCTGAACCATTTGTACATACTATAAATAACACTTCTATATAAATAGATTATAAATATATAAATGACTCTTACTGTAGACATCTCTCAGTCTACGAATTCTGGTCTCAATATCACTAACAAGCTTAAATTGATTTCTGATTCAAGTGAGCAAGCACTCGTTTAGGCAGATTTTCTTTCTCGCTCTGCTTTCTGATCTTAGGTGAAGGAAGGGCAACTGTCTCCAGTCATGTAATTTCTGTCCCTTCGGACATCAAAGCTTTCTTGGAAGCACCCTTTTTATATTACAATACAATAGTAAAATGCCATCACGAATTTTACTTGCTAGAATCTTCCAATAGAACACTTACAAAGTTCAAACATTGACTGCAAATTATCAGGCCAAATGAACTAAAGCACTTTCTTTCATATTATAATACTTATTGATCTAATTTTACATTGCTCTCTATGTCTGATTTAAAATCAAATTATGCTCTTTTAACAAAATCATATTCACATTATTGCTGTGGTTTTAATTATTGACAGGTTGTGAAACTAAGTTGTATTTTAATTTATACGTTTTGACTATGTGAAACATTCCCAACGCTACCCTCTCAAGGAATATATGTGATGTTTTTATTTTGTGTTTTTTGACTTTTCTGTCTTTATTGTCAAATGAAAACTGTGACATTTAGCTCTGTACCTCAATAGACCTATGTCTACAAAAATTGGTTAGGTGGGTTTTCCGAGACATTTCTCAATGATTAACACATTTGAGAGACCAGAACCGTAATGTCGTCTGTGGTTGGCTATTTTTTAGGTTGCATTGTGAAAGCAACCCAATAACAGACGAGATTACAGTTTGCTCTCTTTCGCGTCCCTTCAACGATAAGTGTTCGTAAGAATCCTTCTAATATGCATTAACTTCTTTAGACACTAGTCTATAAACATTTTTATTCAATAAGTTTTTATTTAACATATTTTTGTCCATAACTTGTCTGTTTATAAAAAAAAATTGAATTCATACGCATATTATTCTAGTTAAATTTGAAAATGGTTCTTTTGTCCCCATACTGTAAGTCAATATCATGAATGTACTTACGCTAAACAATATCAGGAAAATCCCACAATGTTGTAAGATAGCATATAATGTTTTTTTTTAATAAATTGTAATATAATTCTATTGTAATAATTTTAGTGCAAACACAAAGTGATTGCAAACGCATAATTATTATGTGATTTATACCCCCCAGCTTCTTGTGCACTTAGTGACTCACTTCCGGTACGACATTTCCGGAAATGGAACTGATATTTAAAAGAAATCTCTTTCGCGAAACACTCAGGATATAATGTCTTATGTGCTCCAAAGACTACCCCTTCCTACAAGTACTTAACTGTTAATGTAATTAACGTGAAAGGCTCTTGGATATATTATTTTTTTGGTTGTAATTTTATTTTAGCGTTGCTCAATCGATATACACTTAAGAAAGATCGATTAATTTGGAATATAAGTTTGAAATTGATTGTAACACAAACTCTAATTTGATAATTTCCATACAGTATTTTAATGATATTTATTTCATAAAACTTAAGGCAGAACTTAGTATAAAGACTACCTCTGAGATATAGATTTTGTTTTTAAGATATATTTCTTTAAATATAGGAACAGTCTAATTATAAACTTGTAAATATTTGCCAAAAATACCGGCCACGTGATAATTGGCTGACTGAAGAAGCAAAAATAAAACCTCATGTCTGAAATTTAGCGTTGTATATGTTTAGTCTTTTTTTTATTATTTTTCTGTATCGACTGTATACTCACAATATCCTTGAGTCTTTCAGAAATTCGTTTTTTAATCAAACCCCTTTTGGTTTTTCGGTGTGTTGCCACCCCTAATCTGAGGAGTGCTTCCAATTGCATTGTCACTTGTATATATGGTCATTATTCGTTATGAAATGTACATCTTTATATTGTTATTATTTATTACTAAGGTCTATCATCAACTTTCATACCGGAAGATCTATTAAAGAGGCTGTTTCCCGCTCCTCAGAAATACTGTCTCCTGGTTTTTATTTCACTTAAACACACAACACTTTCGTCTAACACATAACTTTTTTATGTAATTTAGTAGTTAATTATACAAAAGGGAATACATAATGTGCCGAAAATAGTAAGTATTAAATTCCTCATTACACATAAAGTTAATTAATTGAAAAGGATATTGAAGTAATTGAAGAGCTTAGACTCTTCAAACAAACGAACGATTTTAACTCAGTCTAAGTTAATTTTCACTCCTTTCCAGTGTCGAAAATGCACTTCTCCTTGGAGTGGATTTCACTCCTTTGTTTTGCTAAACCTCTGACAGGATCACTCCAAACGAGTGATTTTAACTCAGTCTGAGTTAATTTTCACTCCTTTCCAGTGTCGAAAATGCACTTCTCCTAGGAGTGGATTTCACTCTTTTGTTTAAGAGTGTAGTGGAAGATTGTGCTATGTGACTAAAAGGTGAAGATGAGCTTGTTAATCTTTACTTACTAACGGTTAAAAATCTACTTTACTTAAAGTTAATAAAAATAGGAAGTGTCTTACCTTTATAAGGATTTGATACTATGTTCATTGACCAAAAAAAAATATCTCCATTTCTTTCAGACTCCCTTAGAAACCGTTGCAAGTTTTCTACTAAGCCCTTCAAATGCTTTGTAACTATGTTTAATAATCCCAAGAAGGCTACTTGATAGAAATTTCTTAAGTAATTCTCGATGTATTCATTCACCTCATTTAATTTAAGGTATAACATACCTTTCAAGAAAAAATACTTATATACAGTCTATAGTTTTGGAAATAAAAAAAAGCCTTACTTAACGTTGAATGCACCCAATAAATTAACTCAAATAATTAACGTAAATTAATCTTTTATGAATATTAAGTCATAAGAGATCAAACCACTTACAATTAATATTATTTCAGTTGTATATTATTCAAATAACACTTCTGCACAGTTATTATGGTTTTAAATTCTTAGGAACCAGACTCTTACCAGAAACCTCTTTCAGATTCAAATTAGATGCTAAAACAAATATTTATATTGACAAAATAATTAGGTTGAAAATAATTTTATGAAGCATGTCCATCGAAAAATATAGAATAGTGGTACCATTTCAAGTATAGAAAATACAGGAATATAGAAATGACATTATTAAGTCATAAGAGATCAAACCACTTACAATTAATATTATTTCAGTTGTATATTATTCAAATAACACTTCTGCACAGTTATTATGGTTTTAAATTCTTAGGAACCAGACTCTTACCAGAAACCTCTTTCAGATTCAAATTAGATGCTAAAACAAATATTTATATTGACAAAATAATTAGGTTGAAAATAATTTTATGAAGCATGTCCATCGAAAAATATAGAATAGTGGTACCATTTCAAGTATAGAAAATACAGGAATATAGAAATGACATTATTAAGTCATAAGAGATCAAACCACTTACAATTAATATTATTTCAGTTGTATATTATTCAAATAACACTTCTGCACAGTTATTATGGTTTTAAATTCTTAGGAACCAGACTCTTACCAGAAACCTCTTTCAGATTCAAATTAGATGCTAAAACAAATATTTATATTGACAAAATAATT
This sequence comes from Hylyphantes graminicola, assembly GCA_023701765.1. NCBI lineage: Eukaryota > Metazoa > Arthropoda > Arachnida > Araneae > Linyphiidae > Hylyphantes > Hylyphantes graminicola. The sequence continues at coordinate 54,659,996 of CM043119.1, forward strand.
AGGTTGAAAATAATTTTATGAAGCATGTCCATCGAAAAATATAGAATAGTGGTACCATTTCAAGTATAGAAAATACAGGAATATAGAAATGACATTATTTGCATCTTTAATTAGCATGAAACTTACACAAAAGTTTAGATACTACAACTAAATCATTTACAAATTTTGTTTAGTATATGCTTTTATCCTTTTTTTTTAATTCGTAATCAGAAACAACTAATATATTTTTAAATCCGTATTCGCATCATATTTCAGATTCATCATCAGATTTTGTTATTTAGTGGTCTCAAAGTTTGGTAAAATATCACAAATTACTCAATTAAAAGAGAGTTAAGTTTCCAGGAGCAACAAAATTCACAAGAACTGTTATTTTAAATATATACTCTTTTATTCAATAAGTTAATTCCTACTTCGTTTGTCCAACCACTGTTCCATAAATGGCAAAATATTAAAAAAATGATATACACGATAACGAAATGTTATTTAAAAAAAAAACGAATACTTTTGTCATGGTTAATGATGGAATTCTTGTGCAGAGCAGTCCATGATTCCAAAATAATCTTTAACCCTCTAATGCGTGAATTTTTTTTTCATCCCGAAAAAATATATATGAATCTTTAATACTTTTTTCATCCCGAAAAAATATATATGAATCTTTAATACTCATACATTGTGGGAAAAATACTAAAAAAATTAACTGCATTAGAATTTAAATAATTTCAATTTTTAATTTTTTTCCCATATTACAAAAACCAACTACAAAATTCCAATTTTGATAATAATGACTAGAAAACTACTAAATATATTTCAAAATAATCCTCTTTAACTACAATTTATTTGTATTTTAGTGTATTAATATTATTATACTTTGAATACTGCCAAAAACGTAATTTCGCAACAGTTAATAACCTCACTCTTTAATTTTGAATACACTTTTACTACTGTCATCTATGAGGGTTATTATTAACTAAAACTTCAAAATGGAATGGAATGGATGAAAAAAACACAAATTTGTCGAGAGGGAGGTCTACTTTTATAGAATAAAGTGGATTATGTAACTTGTTACCAAACGGTAACAGTATGCATTAGAGGTTCAAATATCTTTCTGAATGAAGTTCCTTACACGCATGCCAAACCAACACACTCTTTTAAATTGTTGCATTACAAGTACTATTAGAACACCTGAAAACTGCCACAGGTTACCTGGAAAATATTACAAGTTAAAAAAAGAACCCATGAGCTAAGATTTAAAAATAAAATCACAAAACTATAAAAATGCAAATAGTTCATTATCATTTTCAAACGGAAGCAATGTTCTCCAAGATTTAAAATTATTTATTTTTATTTATCCTTCTTGAAAAATCAGGATATATATACAGAACAGAAAAGCTGTTTTAAAAAATTCATAACATTTACTCTTTTTATTCGTTAGTCTAGATATCACAATCAAGGTATAATTATCATTTAATGTAATCAATCACCTACTACATGAAAGCTGCCAGTTATGTAAATTAGAAGCAAAAACAAGTTCCCAAAAATATATCTAAGTAATATGTCATTACGTCTTTGACTTCTTCGTCAATATTTTATTTTAATACAGTTTATTTATAAAATTTAATGATTCAATCAACGTTTCAAAACAATAAGGCTATCTTAAAAAATATGCCATCGTAAATGATAGCACATTATTTCGATCTTTGCCTCTCAATCATATTATAGTTTTTAAGTAATTTAATATGCCAATCGTAAATTGTAAAAAAGGGTCCTCTCCCTAGGAAGTTTTTGATACACAATTTTTACACTCTACTAAAGAGTTGGATGTTGAAAACTAGCAGGAATTCTCAGTTATTTTCACCTATTCTTACAAACAATAGAAACGGCTACTATTCCGATACCGAGATCTTTGCTCACATTTAGTTCAGTGGCAATGAGCCAGAGAGGGCTCCTGCATATTCTTTTTCAGCTAAGCTTTTTGATAAAGCATTAGAGCAGTTATAACTATTCACTATTTTTACAATTTATAGAATGAGTATTAAACTGGTACATATATAATCCGGTTTGTGTGCTTGATTTCAGACCCGCTTATAAACCTTGGTAAAGTAAGACAGACACAGAGAGAATTTTTTACTGGCACAGAGATAGAAGGTTCACTCAGCGCGAAGGCCGGGATCGAGCCCGCACCCGTTTTGGAGAGCAGACTGTTAGCATAATGGGTTGCCCAACTAGGCCATACGGGCACGGGAAAATTATCACGGATGTAAACTAGCAATCGCCCGAAACCAGACCCAGACGACATAACGGCACTGAACTGAACTGAAACTCTGGAAGGAGTATAGAAACACTCGTCAAACGGGTCGGTGAAGCCCGGCAACCCTGTAAGAGTAACCCAACTTTTGCCGCCAATCCTATACTTTACCTGTTAAAATAGACATTTTAAACCAACTTTTTCAAGAATTTTTTAAGCAGAAAATTGATAGGTTATTGCTTTAGGAGGTTCTTTACATAATGAAGTTTCGGAAACATGTACTTTTAAAAAAATAGAATTGCGGCAACAATCTTTAAAACTTAAATTCCTTGGAGTACTATTCTTGGCGAGCGATTGGCGACATCCAATACAAACTGCAAGTCAAGTGTCCATTTTGATCGGCGAGGTTATGCCAAATATGGCACATATTCTCCCTAAAGCTGTCGCCAAGTGACCCAAAAAAAAGCTTCACTAGCTTATCATGGGATGATTCTTCCAGAGTTTCAGTTCAGTTCAGTGCATAACGGCCCCGAAACAAAACTCAAAAGGTATAATAATCCCAGGATCTCCCACCCAGGAAGCCATTTACGTACCTCCCAAAGCAAGCAAATAAAGGGGGACGAACTCTGATATCGAAAAGGGGATAGCGTCAAGCTGTTAACAAAGCCATAAAGTACCTGATAGCACCCCATCCAACAAGTCCTTCGGTTTCCGGCGGTCTCCTTGCTCTTGACGAGACACTTCCAGAGAAGGGCGAAGGGCGTCTGTCTGTCCAGGAGTTTTGATAAACCTGATGGAACCAGAGGGGAATATGTATAATCTGCTGGGTAATTTAGATCTGTGGGTAAACTTCTCTTGGTATTGTCAGGCCGCCGGGCCATCTTTCACTGATAGAAGAGACGAGCTTGGTGAAGAGTGAGTATGCAGTGTCAATAGCTCTGACAGCTTTGGGTAATTTAGGAGGCCATTTTAATGGTCCTGGCGCCTTTGAAGCCTTAATTGAGTAAACAAGCAAGGGGACCAACAACAATGTCCAAAATCGAGTTTCATTTTGAATTGTCGGCAAACAAATATAATACGACATTTACAAGCCTTTTTCTATTTCTCATGTGACTCAAAAATCTGAATCTGGTTCTGGTATACCTGTTGAAATTCAGTGCATTTACTCATTCATAATGAATGTTTAGAACCTAACTTGAGTATGAAATTTTTTCAAAGAATCGTTATAAAAGTTTTATTTTGTATCGCAGGTCGCAAGCAAGCTAATATAATAAGAATTTTATAAGCAGTTCTCTATTTCTCAGATGAAAATCAATACATTTGCTTACACAGGCTGTTTGGGACCACCTTAGTTCTATGATGGCTTATTTAAAATTTTCATAAGTGTGTTTGTGTACTTAAATTTTTTCAAGTGGCGATTAAATGAATTAATCTTTGAGTGCTCGAGAATTTATAGTAATCATCTCAATTCGATCACCGAATCATCAATAGGGTTGAACGATATCATCCGGCCGACACCCAGCTGTCCATCTCCGATTTCGTTCCGGCTCAATACCACGTCATACTCACATTACAACGAAGATTCCCGAGGCACATTGATTGTCCCTTCGCGTGCATTTCAAATCCAGAAGAATTTCGAAATTTCGCCCACGATCCGTGCTTTGTTCTTCCTTGACGATTATGATGGATGGTCGGAAGGGCCTTTACGTCTTCCTTCTCTGCGGACCGTCAGTCCGTTGTCTGAGTGACACCGCCCACTGTGATGCATTGAGACACGTCATGACGGACACTCCCTTCGGCTACGTTTTAGTTCGGTTTCCACCTCAAATGTGACTGGATGACTCGACTCATCGTTAGGATAGGTAGATCGGAACGAATTCGAGTAATATTATGAGACAAGAAATCACATGACACAAAACATTTTTTGATATTTAATATCTTTCGACGTTTTTACTTTAATCACTAACTAAAAAAAATTCTGATACTCCACTTTGTTTTTTGCTCTATTTCGACTCAGAAATTGACCTAACGTGATTGTTTTGATATTTTTTTTAATTAAGACTATAAAATTGTAGCAAAAATGTGTTGCACAAAACATACAGCAACATCATAATTGGAAATAATACACAACATTTTCCCTAAAGGGGCCCCAAAATAGGTTGTGCCGATGATCTGAGATTTCCTAGAACAGGCATTGGTTATAAGGGACTGTTAGTATAAGTGGGAATTGAGTGATGCTAGAATGGATCTATTGTGTAGAAACGTAAACCAGGACAAATCCACACTTCTTTAACAAGGCGTCTACACTGGTTACCACTTTAAGAGTGACTTAGTGAGAATAGTCCACTTTGACACATTACTTACCTATAAAACTGTTGGCTAATCAAATTTTGACATTGCTTTTTGCTTTTGGGATTGGTTTCATTGGAATTCCTTAACCCTGCATTGTTTGAATGCAGATGCCTTCTCTAAAGAAGGCGTTGGAAAAATAGATGCCAATCCAAATTGACTTCAGGCCAGGTGTTTTTAAACAACAATTGCACAAAAATTTACAATGAAATATCGTGATGGAATCTAACCACAGAAAAATTTATTTTCAATTCCCAAGATAAAACAAGATACCGAAATACTATTTATATATTTTCTCGATCAAATTTAAATTATCTTTTACAATTTTTAAAAAAATATATACTTAAAATAATAGGAAGACCTATTGATAACCATTTCATTTATTTCTAAAGCTTTTGTAATGAGTTCGGAAGCGGAAGTTTTCATTTAAAAGCAAGATTTGTTTTAAAAATACCGATGAACCAAAAAGAAAAGTCTCAATTCTGAAATTTTTAATCATTCCAAGAGAAGAAACAATGCAAAACTCAGGCGTCAGTTTTTGGAAAAATCTATCACTGCATACTTTTGGGCTATTGCACCCGCACTTCAAACAAGCGCCGAAGAGGAGGTTAAAAAAACAAAACCTTAAAAAACTTATCGGCTTCCGAAAATAAAAGCAAATTACAAAGCAACGTCTCCACAATTCGAACAGCAAAGAAAGGAAAAAAGTCGCTCCAAAGACATGCTTAAATTTCGATCCAACCAAAAGGTCTAATGCAGTGCTAGTACGTATTTACACTGCTCAAAACAATTAGGGGAGCACTTTGCGTACTTTTGTTACGGGGCCCGGATGGCCGAGTGGTAAGCATCGCAGGCCAGCAGTCTGCGTGCTGTAACGGGCGCGGGTTCGATTCCCGCCTTCGCCCTGGGTGTATTTCCGCTCTTTGTGACAGTAAAAAATCTTTCTGTGCCTGTCTTACTTGACGAAGACTTATAAGCGGCTCACTGACCAAGCACACAAGTCGGAATATATATGTAAAATACCCTACCCTACCCTACTTTTGTTCCCCTTTCAGTTTCAGCGCTTTGTTTTTCATTCTAAATATCTAAAATTTGTGAAATAGATTCCTTATTCATACAGAATAAAATAATAAGAAACACGTAGAATATAAAAAAAAATTTAACTAAAATTTAAGGGGGGGGGGGATTGGAATCAAAAATTAAGAATAAATTATAACAATAATTTTTTTAAAATTTTTATTTGCAAAAAAGAGGTAAAATCAATTTTTAAATATCTGAGAATGCAAGAGTGAAGAATTTAGGGTCAATTTATTTCATAATATTTATTATTATTTTTTTTTTTTGGAATTAATTTTATTTTACCATGTTTTCATATTTTCATTTGATTTAAACAAACATTATTTACACTGCTCAAAACAATTAGGGGAACACTTTTTAATTCCAACTTTAACTTCACTCCCAACTTTTTAATTTTTATCCTATAAATCTAAAATTTGTTAAATAGGTTCACTATGCATTCGAAATGAAATAGTAAAAAACAGGAGAAGAAAATCTTAAGTTTTTAATACTTAAATTTAAAGGCGGGAAATGGAATAATAACTTTTTAATAAATTATAACAATAATTTTTGAAAAACTTTTTTTGTTAAAAATAGTTGAAATATATTTTTAAACATCTAAAAAATGCAAGCATGAAAAATTTAGGGTCAATTTATTTTCTAAAAGTGTTTTAAAGTGAAATTTATTTTACCATATTTTTCATATTTTCATTAATATAAAAAAAATATTAAATTCTTCAAAATACGTTATTCTTAATTCTAACGATGTATCTAACGATACATAAGTGGCGAATTTAACTTAGTCAGAAAAAATCACGAGCTGATGATTCCCAATGGAATCATTGGGAGCGAAAGGGTTTAAAACATGTGCTCCCCTAATTGTTTTGAGCAGTGTACATCCTCAAAGCACATGATTCTTCCATCTAACGATAAATTATGGCAATCTCAACTTAGTGAGAAAAAATCGCAAGCTCATGATTCCAAATGGAAACTTTGGGGTTGAAAGAGTTAAAACCATGCGCTCCCCTAATTGTTGTGAGCAGTGTATATGTAGTACTAATCAGCAACTATTATCAACAACTAAAAATAAATAAAAAAAATCACCAGATAAATAAGAGGTTAAAATTGTTGCTTCTGTAAAATAATTTTTTTTTTAACAATAATATCCCTTCATGCCATAGATGACCCCTGTGAAGGTTCTGTCCTCACTCCAAGCATCTTATCTGTTATTATAAAATATATCACAGATAAAAAAGGCCTTGTATATGGGTAGACTGGTGAAAATTATAATTTGTGGTGGAGATTCAATATCTTGAGGGCGTGTACTACTGACTTGGTGACTTGATCGGACACGTGACTTGGCGTTGTCAAAATAACAAGACACCTCGCCTATAGCTCTCGTCTAACTCTTTCTTATAGTGCGACGTTAGTTCAACCGCATCAGACACCTTTAATTGGTTTGATGGGGTAAAATTAAATTCGCACTAGGAACATTGGTAAAGTGGAATATATCTGTATTACACCACTATGAAAGCTTAGAGTAGGGTGGACCTTGTCTTGTTTATGGGGGATACTGAAGACAATTTATGACGTTTATCTGACGTCACCGTAGGGTTTGCCGTTCTGGTTTAGGAATTAGTGGTTTCTTTGTAGGGTTTATACGGCAACGTTTGATATGCATATGACGTCACCGTTAGTCGTGAACGTTCCAGTCGTCAATTGGCGACGTATCTCATAACTCTAATGACCGATATAGGGGAGGGGAGGGGAATCCCGCCACCTCGGGCAATGCCGCCACCTCGGGCAATGCCGCCACCCCTTGTATTTCGCCAATGGTGTATGGGGGAGGAGAGCTGTGAACACTGACCTGTAGCAGAAAACAAAGTATTTTGCAGTATAGACGCTAATAGCCGTGCGGTGAGTTGGTGTAAAGTTATTTAAAAAAATACGGTTTTTAGTGATTTTCATCTAATCTTGAGCCTTCTGAAATTATAAGCGATAAGTGACTGCTATCTCTAAGTTAGGTAAATCAGTTATATATCATTTAAAAGAGTAATTATTTAGCTATTTTATCACGTCGTTAGTTTGGACGCTAGGCTAACTACCTTTCTTTAAACAACCGTCTACACTGTAAAAAATTTGGCCTGAATTTACTTGCAATTACTAAGTTTCTTTACAGGTATCACACCATTTACTAGAAAATCACCTGTAACCAATCTCTTATAGTAGGTTTACTAGACAAACTGCTGTAGTAATACTAAGTAAATTGATGTAACGCCTACAGCGCCCCCTGCCTATCTTTTCTAGAGATGCGTCGTTTTCCTAGCAGCATTTTCTCGAAATTTGTTCGATTGGTCATCGGACTTAGCGAAAACTCACAGGTGATCGTATCTGTAATTTGAAAGTGCGCGAGTCAAAATCAGCAATCGGTGAACGAAATTCTATTAATAAAAGTCATTGATTCGATATATCGGTCAAAGGTAAAAATTCAATTAATGTACGTTTCATCGGAAAATTATGAAGAATTGATAATCGCAATGATAAGAAACAAACAAAAAATCAATAGTAAAATTTCTATCAATAACATAAAACCTCTTTAACGATCAAGATTTTAACCTCTTTATTTACACGCAAATGAGTAGCAAGTCCCGATGGCAGCGAAGTTCCGCGCAGTTCCTCGTTGCAGGCGAGCGCTCGGATCCGGAGATACGTGGGTTCGAGCCTCCGCAAATTTGAAATAACTGACTTACAAGAAAAATTAGTGGTGCCCTCTGGTTTGAAATTTTTGAAACTGTTTATAGTTTCTTAGTAAACTTACATGAAAATCCCCTGTAAAGCTACTGCAAGTTTCTTAGTAAACGTACAAGCAGAACATCTGTAAATCTACTACAGTTTTCTTAGTATGGTTACTAAGAAAATGTATGTGTTACTTACTAAGTTTAATGCAGTAAGGTTACTAGAAAAGTTCATGGCACCTGAGTTTCCTAGAGATTTTCTAGTAATACTACAGATTTTTTTGTACTGTGTATGCCATTTTGTCTTACTGTGGTAATGCCGCCACATCACTCTGGGGTTATGCCGCCACATGCAAAAGAATGGCGGCATAATCCGTAAAATAGAAATTTCATATATTGGCCCTACAACCTATTAGTTTTCGTTAGAGATGCCACGTATCCGAAAAAGAATAACTGAACTGGTCAAATAGACCAACGAAGCTTTTAAAAAGAAAACTGCATAGTTAGTTGCACACAGAAAGTTAATAAAAGAAGCTGTACCCTGTACAATTTACCATTCCTAAGTTAATTGAAACTATTTTAGTTATATGTATTGCTTTATTATGTAATTTTCCATTATTTAGAGATTATTTGCTTTGTTTATTGATGTGGCGGCATTACCCCAGATACCGGGGTAATCCCGCCACTGTGCGAGCTTTAGAAAAATAAAATTTTATTCAGTTTCTATTAAAAATTTAAATTTTAAAAAATCACTACAAGATAAGTTATGAACTGTAGTATGCTATAATCATTGCAATTTACATTAATTGCAACACAATTCTGCATGAAAATTCAATTTCCCTTAAGGTGGCGCCATTCCCCTTCTCTCCCCTACATATTGCTAACTCCTTTAACGATAACAAGTTTCCCCTTTTTCAAAAACTTTAAGTTTAGTGTATTTTTATACAGTTTGCAAGTTCCGTTTTTAACTCATCTGAGTATAAAAGAAAAACTTTAAAGCTTATTTTCCCGTTTTCACATTTTTGTCACTTAACACGTTTTTCCACTAAATTCTTCAATGGGGGACATTCACGGCCATATCCACCTGAGCTTCAATTCCAAATCGCTGTAGGGAACAAACGGTTAGACAGGTTAGAGCAGTAGGATAACATTAGCACGTGGTTCGAGATCTGTATAGGATAACCTTAGCACGTGGTTCTAGAGCAGTAGGATAACAAACCGCGTGCACTCTAAAAAATGAATGCTCAAAAACGACGAAATTTTCCTCAATTTTGACGATTCCGTTACTGGCAAATGCTCCGAGTTTTCGTTTCCTCAAAGTGATTAAATTTGAATCGTTATTTTTTTGAGGATTTGAATGTCGTCTAATCTAAAGAAATATTTCGTCATTTTTGAGCATGTGAGTACAGCAATGAGATTCAGTTTCCTCAAAATGAAGATACATGATCGTCAAATCAAGATCGTTAAAGTGAGGATTCGCGTTTACTCAAAAGTCACGCGATAGTTTGACTAAACAATCCTCAAAATTAACAAAATGAGGCTTGAGGATTCATGAATCGTCAAAAATGAAAGTGTTATTTATGAGAATGTGACGTCACATAAATATTCCCCATTATATTTAGACGCGTTCATCTGATCACGCAGTGGGATCCGCGTTGGAACCACCTGCATTGCAGCGGGGGAGTTGAGAATCAAACCTGATGGATTGACAGCCAGTCCTAACCGACAGTCTTTGTGTGTTTTATACTTCTTTTTATTCTGAAGGAGGAAGATACTGAAGAGAGAGAGAGAACAAGCAAAACCGAACGAAAGAGGTTAGAGAGAAGATAACGAAAAATATTATAAGAATAATAATAACGGGAGGGGGAGGAAGAAATCCTGAAATGACGGCCAGAAGTCATTTTTCTATCTTCTTTTCCTGCTTTTGTTGACAAGGTTAAAGTGGCACGTGATGGATCGTGGGTCCGGGAACTCTGTGTCTTCTTTACCTCTGCTGTCACTTTGTGTGCTCGCAGGGATACGGATATTTGGACGAATATGACACTTGTCTTCTTTTCTTGGCTTTGCCCAATATCTACGCAACTGACAATGTGTTGCAACTTTATGGTATGATCTGCCGTCACACCAACGCTTTTGCATGCACATTGAGCAAGAAATATATGAGGGAAGTCGTTGAAACACTTATGGTGCTGTTGCTTTTTTTTGTAATTGTCTTAATTCTTAGTAATAAGCCATTTAATATGTGTTTCTACTTTGGATTGGATCTGTCGTCACTTATAAGTAAATCAACTTTTCCAGAAACTCCGTAAGTCCACAAATCATAGTTTTCGAATTTTTTTTAGTCTTAAAAGCAATGGGTGTCTCCCCAAAACGATATTTTTTGTTGCTGCCCATGTCTGTGCAAACCACTCAAGTAACCCGATTCTTTCACTTAAAGTGTGTTTACATAGCATGAATTCATTAACATCAAAAACTCGATTTTGATAAATGGGGGCTTGATTGCAGTCATACCGACGTTTTGCATGCATTTTAACCAAGAAAAAATCAAAGGAAGTTATTGAAACTGTCAAAGTGGGGTTTTTTAATTGGCTTTACTTACCACTAAAATATGATGCAACTTGTAGTATGATTTTCCGTCACTTACGTATAAGAGAAGCTTATGTTTTGCATACCGGTTTTAACCAGAAAATTTTAAGGATATCTTTGAAAATCACTGGAGTTAGAAACATTTTACCTATTTTGCTTTATAACCACTGGTATTTTGAAGAAATAAATTTTCCCACCAGTCTTCCCAATTTTTTTTTTATCTCTTCTATCAAAATTAAAATATCTTTGAAGAACCGTATTCATACTTTAAGTTTTCTAAAAGGTGAATACTTTATTTTTGGAACAAACCTGTTATAACAGGCCCCCTCATGCTTGCTGCTTACTTGCTTTACTGGTTATTTTAATAAAGTATATTTAAATTTAAAAACAATGTATTTTAAAAATTAATATTTTGCACGAAGATACAGTGCACGTTCGATAATCAAATTTCCTTTTATTCTTATAATAGACAATCTAGTTTGAGGATAAATTATAAACAAATTCCTTCAGTGTGTTGCCATCGGATTAGCGAGGGGGAATTGCAATTACTTTTCTGACCAATACCAGTTTCAACGATAGTGATTTATCCCGCCGCCGAACACCGTTTAATAAATCACTCAACACATTTTATACTTCCAAGTGACAGCAACCGAAAAACAGAACGTAGCATTTCCGTTTATTTATCTACATTCTGAGACAGAGTAAACACCATAACGCACAATTTGGGGAGACAGAATTGATTACTTAGTGATAAAAAAAATCCAGAATCTTATCTCTTTTAGAAATTTACCGCTTCGGTTTGTCGAATTGGTTGCTTACCGTTTTCGGTGGGTATAAATAATCTTTTTGCGCGACGTAAAATTATTGTTCAAAACGTTTTCTTAGAAAGTAGATTTATGCAAGAAATATTTTGCAACTAAAAAATACATAGTTTTTGTCTGACTTAAAAAAAAATGCTATGAGGAGATATGTTTAGATATTTTGCGCCTATATTAAATTTTCGTTTTTTAAAAAAATTATTTTATCCTCAGTGCTCACAACATAGTCATAAATTATTTTCCTTTTCAGATATAAGCGTAGATTTTGCAGTTTTGTGAAAGCTCATCACTGAAAACTATAAAACTCTGTTAGATAAATCAGTTACATTAATTGGTTTAATTGCTTGAAGTTCTTTTGTAGGTACTGCGCTTGTCCTGCTCAGGCAAAACACGTAGGAAAAAAAATTGTAATCCAACAACACAAGTGGAACACAAGTATTGTGTCAAAATTGCAACATTAAACTCCGTGCCAATCTAACTTGGGTAAAAACAAAGAGTAAAAAGGCAGTGGGAAAAGCGCGATTGGTCCGTTAGTTGGAAACTCTTGTAAGTTAATATTTACATACAAAATTATCTGAAAACAATTTAACAAAAATACACTTTTCATTCTGATAAAATTGCCAAATTTTCTCAAATAATGTTCAAATCTGTTAGACCTTGAACGAAGTTAATGTTTAAAACATGTTTTCTCGATGGATTCACAAATAATTTATGGAACTTTTTACATACGCGGAATTATCTTCTCCGCATATATCTATTTACCCAATTTAGGTTGGCAAGGAGTGTGAATGCTGTGTTGTTGCTGAGTGTAAGTTTGCATTATGAACGGAAGTGCAAGTGTCTTTGATTTAAATAGGTTCATGTACCTATAATTGTAAATAATTGAAGATTATTTTGAATTTCTAAGAGGTAAATTAAAAAACAATTGCATCAACTAATGTTACACAGTGATTTTCATTGAAAATTCGAAGCTTTTTCTGAGTGTAGGAGAAGATATTAAGAAATTAGGAGTTCAAAACATTGTTTATCTTCGGTATAATCACTGTCAATGTCCTCCCAGGTTTATTACCATCCCCCTTTTTGCTATCACAGAAAACAATCATACATAAACTTGCCACAAACCAGTCAAATAGTAGGGGACACCCGAAAAGAATAAGACTTCGTCTAAAATAAAACGTCCCAATCTATCACTTCATAATCTCCTTCCTCATTTGCATGTCAAATGAATCGCGAAGCGATTAAATGGGATAAGTCCTCAGGAAAGTTATCCTAAACGGCTTCTTCTTTCAATAGCATACCAAAAGAAAGCAGCCTGTGGAAAATTCTCCAACGACTTGACCCATTGTATATTTGGATCTCAAATGAATCGCTAAGTGTCAAAATGAGTTAAGCCCTCAGGACGATATCCCATCACGCTTTTTCTCTTACTGACATATTAAAGGGAAGAAACCTAGTGGGAAAATCCTCCAATGACTCATCCCATCATACATTTGCATCTCAAATGGCAAAATGTTTCTTTCATCGCGATATATGCTACGACCCAACGACCGTTCGTCCACCAGCAATAATCACGCGCAAATAGCGTTGCTTGCGTGTGGGCGACAGCCATCACAGAATACAATAAACTGATACATCAACCTTGTTTGGCCCCTTCATATACTTACCTTACTTAATACAAAAGGCCGAGGTCCAATGATAAAACATTAGACATTTGCCCCTTTTTGATACTGAAATAAATATATCCAGGTTCTTCCAGTTGCTACAGCTGAGCCAACCGAGCTGTAAATTGAAACATCTCTACCGGATACATGGCCATAATTGAATGTGTATTCTCTTACCTTTAGAGAGATCTATTTACTACTGTGGCTTCCGTTCTAGTTGCTGATGACTGAGAGAGTTTGACAAAATTCTAACTAATGCTTGGTTGATTATGAAAATGAACTGTAATCGAGGTGTGCGGAGATAAAAAAAATAGTTAACTTATAAGGTTCACTTTTCTAGTTGACCCTGTAATGCTACAATAATATGTTCATTAATAAGGATACAAAGTTCTACTGTAATAAGGGAAGACCTGGGTTCTGGTGCAAACAAAAAGCCCTTTTAACGCGCAATGATAGGTAAAGCTTCTTTAATGATAACTTTATTCAGTACTTATAATTTCAAAAAATTTTTAGAACTTATTTTTTTGCACTTATAAAAATATGTTTTTTTACTTGCCTCAGTAAAAAAAACGGGAATATCCTGTAAAAAAATAAATAGTTGTAATTTCACAAAAAAAGTGGAGTAAATTTGATGGCTTCAAATGGTGGGCAATATCACCAAACTTTGGAGCCTGTGAAAACTCCATATAGCTGTGATACCTATAACAATGCGCACCAAATTATGGATAGAGGTTGAACCAAAATTTTGAGTTTTATCATACAACCAAACACTATGGCTAGATCTATATTACTAAAATAGATCTATATTACTAAATTTGATTAGGTGTGCAGCACTTTTTGTACACAGCAAATTGACTCCAATATTTGGCTTAACATGGTTCTTACTACCTTGTATAAATACAACGTCGAATATCATTTTTGACAAACAAAATATCGGTTGCACTTCTGTCAAACAAACGCAGGCAATTTCTGCATCTCATTTCTGATGCCTCTTTGGATCTTCTTTTCAGATGTCAATCGGGGAGGAATCATCACGTTATACTTTGATTTGCAGGCATTGGGAACGGATACGAGTCCGTATAATGTGACATCTTTAATTGAGTAGTATTTGTTTTAGGGACGATGTAATCTGGGAATTATCTCTTATCTGATAAAGAAACCTGGGAAGGACTGAAATGCATTCATTCATTGATTGGATGGCTCAATGGAGGTTGTAATGCGATGGAGATACTTGGCGCGAAAAACAGTGAAAGTCGCCAACATCTGCACTTAAATAATGACGTAGTTGAGGCAGTCCAATGTCACCATTACAAAAGTGAAAAGCAATGCCCAATCATAATTCGCAATCTCAGCTTAAGGCCATTAGAGAATCTCTCTTTGACGTCACGCTGGCCGTCCTGTTCGTTCGGTGTGTCGACTGTTCCTAAAGAAGAATCTTCTGTCGAAACTAATTTAAAAATCTAAAAGTGTAATCGTGCACGTGAGAACGGTTCTTTGGAAAATAAAAATGATACTCCGAATAGGACTGCCTAGGACTGTCAATGACTTCACAGAGAGCTTCTCCGGCCTTCAAAATAGAGTAGGCCGTGGTTGTGGACTGTCTATAAGATTTATTTATTAAACGTCATAAATATGTCAATATTTAGACCACAAACGATATCGACGTTTAAAATAAAATTCAAATAATGATTTGAGAAGTTTCTAAGTGTGGTACAAGATTTTAATAAACGCCCGGTTCTTATACGTCCTTTCATAAGAAATGTTTAAATAGCTATTTTTAGACCCAGCATGGCCTTTTATGCTTTTGAGTCATAAATCTTTCACATCCATACATCTTTTCAAGAAAACTTAGTGCAAAATAATTGGACAAGCATTTATTTGGCATCATTTCTGAAGCGATCAATGGCTTCATTTGGCAAACCCTCTTTCTGTAGTTTTTTGACCAGGCAGCACCTCAACCTTATTCAAACCTCTAAAGATATCTTTATAAACCTTGTTATAAGCAACTTTGCTGTTCTATTAACAGTGCCGTTGCATAATTTTGTTACTGGAAGTTATTAATTTGCATTAGGATGTGTCTATCTTCTTGTTCACTTGTACTGAATTAAACTTTCTAAATATCACTTACAGAAAACAATGAGTAGTAAAAGGAAAGTTTCAATTTAATAACTATATGCACATGCAGTATAACTGATTTCATCGTCATTGAGGAGTTAGCCTATGCAGATCATAAATAACTAAACATAATATTTTGTTGTTTAATAAAATAATAAGTTGGCAAGGAAACTTACAAAAGGAATAAAATTGTGTTTTGCTTTAATTTATCTGTATGAGGGAAGTTTAGGATATATGAATATACATTTTTTACAAATTTAGCGTTAATTTCCCCCACAAAACAGATTGCTATAGTAGCTGCAACAACTGTGTGGTGAGTTGCTTCACCTTATTTTTGGTATTAGATTCAACATTAGATCACTTCATTTTTCAGGTCTTTGCTTTCAAAACCTCCAAAATGGTGCAACGGGATAGCATAAATTGGTGAAATATCTTACCAAGCAGATGTTGCAGCTACTAGGAACTGTTTTATTTTGTGAAATGTACCACCAAATTTTTAAGTGTGCACGAAATGAAAAAAAACAACCTATTAATTAAATTTGATTAAAGTTAAAAAAAACCCTACTTTTTATATAAAAAAAATAGCCTATAAAAGTTAAAATGTGTACATTATAACTATCATTATGTCGCTTTAAAAATCTTATTTCCTTAATTCTACCAAAATTCAATATTTCTTCCCCATAAAACCTGTGATTTTTAAAGTATAAAAAAATCATTGACATTCTTATGCTCTTTGAAAAGGACTATTTGGCTCATTGAAAGGACTATTTGGCTCTATGAAAGGACTATTTGGCTCTATCAAAAGGCCCTATAAAAGGAATGTTGTTTTTATTTAAATGAGTTTGCATCCTTTCCTTTTCAAGGACAAGTGGTAGGAGTAGCCGTTTTCTCGCGTCAACTTAACACTTCCTCAACTATTGCTTATGGGCGGTAATTGATCGAGGTGTAAGAACAACACAATGTGCATTTGCATACAAAATGATGGCCAATTAGCTTACTCAACCGAGAAAAAGTGACATCTTCACAATTCAAGGAAATTACAGCTTTGGTTAACTTTTTAGCTGAAGTTAAAAAGACTCTGTCATGATTGATCGAAATTTTAATTTTTAGTTCTGTGCACCTACCATTATATTTAACAACTACATATTCTTTTATAATATATAGTATACTGTTTTTATAAATCCTATAATAAATAAATAACTATTTGCTCCCCCTTATGTAACAATTGACATTTGGGCCTATAATTACATACTTTTTAATAATTGTTATGTGCTCTAAAAAAGGTTCGCGGAAAGTTATAGTTTCTAATCACTACAAAAGCCATTTGGTGCAAAGTGTCACCATATTTTCAGCATTGGGTTGCACCATTTCGCAAGTTTTTGTATAGAAAACTTAATTTTTTTTTAACTGCATAGGAAAAATATTATTTCCCCACATAGAAATTGTAGCAACTAGAAACCCGGCACCTTTTTCATATTTTCCCGCAAACCTTTAGGTTGAAGCTAATGGGAACAAGTGAAACCAAGCAATGAAAATTTAACAGTGCAAACCTGAGAAAATCCTAAGAATCCATTGTAAGTTTTATAAGTGAAATTTAAATGATGCTTAAATCTGCAGTATGATGTAACTAAAGTTCGATATTTTATGTCTATAATGAACGTTAAAATAATTTGTTTTTACGAGGAGAATTGTTTGTATACAAACAAATAAGGAGGGGGGGGCGAATTGAGCCATGTCCAACTAGAATTAGATGAATACAAAGAGTAAAATCCTATCCTAATAGCACCCTATCAACTCCTTATACCAATTTAATATCATAACTTTTGAAAGATATCATAATGACATCAGAAGAACATCCTCCGGTATATTTTGTTGCAAAACAGGGAATACAAGTGGTGTTTAGCACAATTTATTGAATTTTAGAAAACCGTCTTGCACTCAATAAATCCTAATGAAACTTCAAGTTTTCTGTTTAATATATTTCAATAAGTTACCTTGTTTTAATATAGAACTACACTCCTTGCCAACCTAAGTTGGGCAAATCCTTCCGCGCATGTAAAGAGTTCCATAAAATATTTGTGAATCCATTCAGAAAACATCTTTAAAACATTAATTTCGTTTAAGGTCGAACAGATTTGAATATTAGTTGATTAAATTTGGCAATTTTATCAGAATGAAAAGTGTACTTAAGTAAAATTGTAGTCAGATCATTTTGTATGTAAATATTACCTTACAAGAGTTTCTAACTAACGAACCAATCGTGCTTTTCCCTCTTCCTGTTTACTCTTTGTTTTTACCCAAGTTAGGTTGGCACGGAGTGTACATCTTTAACAATCTCAGAATTATTCCGTGCGTTTACATTGGATCTTATTTGGTTGACAGCAATTCGCAACCTTGTGAAAACAAATCGTTTTGATGAGACGTTGAGGAATCAGCGACGACGTTATCTGTCGAATGGAAATATATGCATGGATCACTGAAATTGAAAGATTGTTAACAACACCATCAATCGTGTGACACGATATGCATAAGATATACACAGACGATAGCACGAATCGGCCTTCGAGAGCGATTTGTATGTAAACGCGTTTTTTGACAAATCAGCGAAGTGGAGAAAACGTTGAACTTGAAGGGAAAGTTTCATTTTTTTGTGAATGAATTAGATTTTTTTGGTAGTTCAAATAATTTATAATTAAGGAGACTAAACCCGAAAATAGTATATAAGTTTGTAAAATACTTATGAACGTCATTTCTGTACGTTAAAAGGGGGAGAGTGGCTCTGCAAAAAGGCGAATCGCATGAGTTTTTCATTTTCGTCTACTAAATTGGCTGTGAGATATAACGGGTCCGCATCATAAACCTAAGATCGCGTGTTCGAGCCCCGGCTGGGTCGGCAGATTCTCAGGATGGAAATTCTTCGGCTTGCATGTCATATAATAACGTAGCATGTAAAAAAATTCCTTGACTACCCCCACGGCTTGAATTCTCTTCGTAAAATTAAATATATAGGAATACGTTAACGTAAACAGGTTGCTCAAATTTATTGTAATCTGAGCGATTGTTAGAGAGCAATTAAGATTGGTAGCGAGAGCCACCTGGATGGTATCACATAAATGGCTCTCAGTTGTGAAAGAATATATCAAGTCAGCAAAAGGCTTGTTTTGCCAAAAAGTAGCCCTACTTGGAAATTAAAAAAGTTTTTAGTTCTAGGTGAACAATCAATCCTGTATCGTCCTCATAGTGCGATATCGTGTGCTGCTAAGAATATTTATATATATATTTATGTTTCAACAAATTTTTAGTTAATTTAATTTTGTTTTCCATCAATCCAAGATGGGTTTCCCAAAGATGGGTTAGTCTATCGTCCTTCAACAAACGACTTAACGTGAAATTTAACCTCAATCGGCTAACATAAAAAAACAAGAAATTCACGATAGATAAATACGGGATTTCTAGAGAGGACCAATCAAATTACTCCTGCGGGACACGTTCCAGACGTTTGTCTTGCCAGATGCACGTCCACCCCCTGAGTAATTGGCGCGTCAAGCACTGGGGGCGCGCGTGTTGGACTTGGAGGAGGTTTTAATCTTTAGGTCCTCCTCTGATATATCGTCTGTGATCAAGGGCCCTGGAAAGGTATTTGTTGGGAGAGAGGGATTTAGAGGGCATTAATATTAGGGGGTGATCTGAAATCTTTTATTGATTGCCATGCTGCGCCCTTAAATATTTATTTTATTTGGTGTTTTTGGAATCCTGAGGATATTTGTATTGCTTGTTGAAGAATTGATGAGGATGCATGTTAAGAGGGTAATGTGTGGTTGACTGAAAGGACTACGTATTTAAATATGAATTTTGTTTAGAACGTCAAGGCATGTACAACTTATTGACGATTGATGGATTGGTTTTGTTAGACAGCAAGCAAACTTAACTGAGTTTAAAATTGAAGAAATGTTGTTGTTGTTGTTGCTTATCTTCCTTGTCTGACTCCACGTGACAAGATACACGTGTTCGTTGGTACACGGCACGGGTTGTTAGGTACTCGAAGTCTAGAAGAGGATTTCAATATATCCTCTTTAGAGAGTCCCATGCGTTCTAAAAGATGTTCAGGAGTAGCCTAACTCCGCCAGACAAGATACACGTGTTCGTTGGTACACGGGTTGTTAGGTAGTCGAAGTCTAGAAGAGGATTTCATTATAGATCCTCTATAGAGAGTCCCATGCATTCTAAAATATGTTCAAGAGTAAGCCTGATGATTTTTGAATTTGGTGTAGGTGGAGAAGGTCTTCCTGCCCTCGTAAATTGATGAAAAAAATGTGGCTGAAAGTTAACGACTTGATTTAGTTATTTATTGTACCTCTCTGAAATATTGATTTAACGCATTTAAAGCATTTTACATTTATCCAGAACCATTGTCTTTAAAGTCCCCAAGAAGAAGTAGAATGAATTACTGAAAAACCACCTGTAAACGATAACTCAATACAATCAATATATTTCAGTACGACCACTGTACTATGCCCGACAGAATATATTTGTGAGTTTCAAGTCTCATCATTTCTGAATTTACAGTCTAGCTCTTACATCACGCTTTAGTTCCAGTCTTCAATTCTTGACAGTTTGTCCGATGAGGGCGTATGAAACACTGGTGTCGGACCCATCTGTGAAACAAGAAAGAAAAAAATGCAAATACGAGGCCTCTTCACAGGGTAAACAACCTTTTTTCTCCTTCCTGTAGCAGTGGGTAGATCTGGAAGGTGGAATATGGAGGTAGGAATAAGATATTAATGCTGCTTGGTGAAAAACCGAATAATAATTAAGTTTGCCTCAGGAAGCTGTTCGTCGGTTCCGGAATAGGCTTTGATAAGCTCTCGTCGAATGATTTGGCCCTATTTATCATACAGTTAGCGAAACTGTTATACGCCAAGTGAATGAAATAAAATTAATTATACTGAAATCTTACCTACTAAGAGAAACAAGAGCACTGTGTGTATCGCTACATTATTATTATCCCTTCGACCTTTTTCACCAAACCCTATATTATCGCCTGGCCATAATATATATGGTTATTACATTGCATAAATATCAATACGATCTGACAAATTTATTGTGTTTACACTGCTAATTTTTTTTAATTAAAATTTTTAATTTAAAAACTAGCGTCAGGATTTGGCGCGTGTTGGCATGTTGACGTGATGATCCTCTATACCCAAAATTTCGGACTACAGTCTACTATTCACTTACAAAATTACAAAAATTGCCTTTTTAGAAATTCCACCGACCTTTTCTCAAGAAATAAAATGTGACACTTCCAATTTGAAATTACATTGAGTTAGGTTTGTTTCGGGCTTATCATATCGATTTTAAGACGCCCGCTAAGCCAACTCCATTTTGCTCTTACCTCCATGTTGTGGGCATATCTCTCGTGACGGATGTCTTGCCGTCACATCTGACGTATCTATTCATCCTGGTGGCAGAGCGAAGGCCCCCATAAATCGGGAGATCTGCCATCGCCAAGAGGCGCCTCGCGGACGTCAAACAATCGCGAGCAAGAATTTGTCCCGAATTCTCTTGGCGAGGAATGTCACAGTCGCGGCGTGAGTTTCGAAATTCAAGATTCGTTTCATGGTGTGAGATTTATGTCGAGCAGGCCTGTCTCCAGGAGTCGAGAATTATTGTCGAGCAGAATTGGGCGATTTGTTTATGGTTTTGAGGTGAGGTAACTTAATGATCCCAGGTTACGGTGAGGTGGCTGTTTGAAGGACTTTCGAGGAGATTAATCGCATCAAAAGAGTAGTATATCATTTGTATTGAAAATGTGTATGGGAACACCTATAATACAGAGAAAAAACTGAATCTGATAGATATTTGATGCAAATTTGAGTTTTCAGTTAAAAGGAGATGCATTCTAAGTGAGTATGTTTCACCTCTTGAGTGGTAACAGTTCTACAGGAATGAAAATAAGATTTCGATTGGTTAATCAATGTAGTGGGTGGAGCTTACTGTGTCGAACCATCCATCATCGAAACCACCAATGCAAGCAGAAATGATTTAACTTACGAACATTGCCATTAAACAATCACAAGCCGATTTTAAGAACTTTGGGAGATGCCATATGTATGAGTATCAGTGTTTCATTAAAAAATTACTGCCATAATACTTTTGAAACAAAACCTGCAAAAATTAGACAATAAGCTAACAAAAAACGAGAAGCAGCCGATGAAGGCATGGTCAAAAAAAAAAGTTATGGACAAAAACACACGTTCAAATCTGTTGATAGTTTTAAAAAATATCACACTAAAAATAAAGCAACAGATCTCCACATATTTTGAGTTAGAGGTTAACGCCTTCGAACTCATAACAATAGCGAAACTAAGTTCAAAAATCTTTTCCCTAACTTAACAAAAAAAAGCACCAGACGAAGAAAATAAAAAGAATTTTGAAAGCGCAGATACTATACTACGTTTTTACAGAAATAAATGGATAAGGAACCTACTTTTTATATGCGTTTCCACACTTTCATCCCAATCCACTTCCCCCCTCCCATCTTATATATATATATAAATGTATATATAAATATCCCATTTTGCGAAAGAGTGTTATCATATAAGGTGCTATAGGGCAGCGCAGAAATTTCTCTTGTGGTTAAAGACTAAAAAATCCCGCGTCCAACCAACCGTTCAATTTATTGAATGGTGGATTTTTTTTTCTTCCCTACCTTCTCGATCTTTCGGCAGAGAAGCGAACTTTTATTTCCTACTCGGTCTTCGCTATTTTCATATTTTTATTTTGTCTTTTAACCTGTTACGCGATAGGGAGATGAAATGTAAACTGCCTTTTTTCGATTTTTTTTTCGGTGAGAAGAGTGAAAAGGGATATCGATATCTTCAGAAATAAAATGGTATAGGTCCGGAAAAGGCGATTTTCAATTTTCTGAAGTTTTTTTTCGGATCTAAAGTTGAACTCACCATCTTGCAACAAACGAGTACTTTCGCTAAAATAGATCAAATTGTTATGTTAAAGTTGCATAAACAACCCTTCAGACCGTCTGCAGCTCCCTCTAAGAAATATACGAATGCACTTGAGTGGCAACATAAATGTTAATGAAAATAAATTATTTCCCAATATCCGATTACTGAATCCATTTCACGGGGAAATAGAGGACCAATCAGAGAATTAATAGTACGAAGTTGAAGAATGAAAGCTGGAAGAAATTTCGTCATCTGAAGCAACCCAATTGTGTAAACTTGCTTTCATGTACGTTTTTAAATAATTTTCTAACTAAACATTTAATTTTGTTTCTTTTTTTTTACAATGGGCATGTTTCAGCTTCAAATAATAAACAAAAACCATGAATAAAATGATGAAAATATATTCTTTTACGAGCCTGGGGAATCAATGTCACGTGTTAACCGATCAGCAATCGGAGTAGCGATCGAAGGACATACAAGAATGAAACCTGGAAGCAAATCTGTCGCCAGAAACAAGACAATTATTTTTAAATTGTAAAAGGCCTTAAAAGACCCTTCAATAATATATACTTCAAATTAAAAAATTTATTAAATAATATATAAATTGATATTAAAAAATAGATATGTGTTGTTGAAAAACTTGTCAACTGACGTGATTATGCACCTGTATCCCTCTGATGGTTGTAATGGTCTCCTGAAAGTTTTAAAAATGCGGTTATACCCCTTTGACTCTCAGATATAGATTTTGTTTGTTTGTCGATTTTCAATTTGGTATTTTATTTTGTTTTAACTTTAAACGGATGCTGTGGAGATTTGGCGGTTTTTAACAGAGACGAAGTTTCTTGACAAAAATATGTATATAAAAAAGACCCGATCCCATACATCTGTAGAAGGTTTGTCCACTTTTTGTTATTGGTTTATTTATATCATTCAGTTTCAAACTTTAGGCTTTATTTGAAGCATTTGAGAATATGGGTTTTTGAAAATATAAAATGCAAAGAAGTATGTAAATAACCGGCATTGTGTACAAGAATATCCTTTTTAGATATTTGAACCAGGCAATGTTATTGAGATACCTCTGCAAAAATGCCTGGTATTAAGTTTCCTCGTTGAGAAAGTAAAATGTAGTACTTTTGTGATACAAAACTTATGAATAGTAGTAGGATTTAAATTTTCTGTCTTTTTGTAATAAAATACTTTTCCTATTTTTATTTACTTTCAGAAAAAAAACTCAGCTTATGCAACGAACTCTTGAAAGCAAAAGAATGCCATAATATTCTTTTAGAAAACACTGAAAGTGGGCCAAAGTCCTATGTTATAACGTAGGATATCTGCCTTTTTTACAACAATATATATGTTGTTTAGGGGACGTACACAAATTACGTCACGCTCAGAGGGGGGAGGGAGGGGTATGAGACAACGTGACGGATCGTGACATGGAGGGGGGAGGGGTGATCGCTTGCGTGACGTAACGACTCAAAATTTCCGATTTTGCAAGGAAAATCTGTTTTACATAAAATAAAGTTTTTTAGAAAGAAATCTGAAATCTTTTTTTATTATAAGATCATCAAAAGAAGCACGATTTCAGTAATAAGTTAAAGGGGGGGGGGGGGGGTATTGTATGCCACAACGTTCGCATTATTAGCCTCCTACATTTTATGGACCGTTTCCTAATGGTACAGCTGCGGAAATAAAAAAAGTACCACTAGTGATTATTTCTGCCGTTAGTCACCCTATAGAATCGGGCCTTTTTGACATTGTGAACAATTAACATTCTGAGTTAATTGCACGATACAAAATTTGCATGAGGGACCATCTTCATATTAAAAATGTTACAAACTTTAAAATTTCCAATAGCAACACCCCTTTTTGAATCCATATTTCAAATCTCTGACCTATGTTAATACGAAATGCCAAATTTTGTTAATTTTTAAGCATTATTAGGGGAATTAGAGACGTGCAAAGTTTAGGTCCCATAATGTTAAATGAGTTGCACATAAAAAACTATCCCAATCTATAAATAATTAAGATAATGAAACGAATTTTTTACTGAAAAGAAATTACAATAACCCAAACAAAATGCATTCAATATCGGGGTATTTAAAACAATTTTTATATTTTTTAATAATTATTATATTAATTTTTTTAAAAATATGAATAGAAACCCCTTAACATTTTTACAGAAATAAATTCAAGACAGGAAGTTTAAGCGAAATCCCAATTTTTAAAAAATTTTATTCATAATTTGCTGAGTAAATCCCAAAATACCTTTTAGTTACCCTTTAGGGGACTGTGTATAAGATTATGTGTGTAATTGATAAATAAAGACGGCTTTACATGCATGCTTGCTTGTCATTTAGAGATGGTCCCCAAAAGATCCACAAGTGATTCGATTGAATAACTCATATAATATTCATTCAAATGTAACAAAAACTTAGATTTAAGGGTTTTCGAGAGTGCTTAACATTTCTAAGTTATTAAAATTGGGTGTTGCTATTGGAAATTTCAAAGTTCGTAACATTTTTAATATGAAGACGGCCCCTTATGCAAATTTTGTGTCATGCAATTAACTCGGAACGTTAATTGTTCACAATCTCAAAAAGGTCCGATTCTATAGGGTGACTAATGGCTGAAATAATCACTAGTGGTACTTTTTTTTATTTCCGCAGCTGTACTTACAGGGTGTTTCAAAATTGACCGGAATAGGAATTGATGCAATTCCGAAATATTGAGCCGGCCCCTCCGAAAAATAGTAAAAAGTCAATTGATCACGCGTTTTGGTCGTGGTTGCATACTTGAACTAGGGCAGCACGAGAATGTGTTGACGAAGGGATGCATTTGTTTTGAGGTTGGTTTGGTTGAATCGACATATTGCCTAGTAATTTTACAATTTGCAGATTCTGTTACATCACAGTTTCTAAAACTACTAAAAATGATTAGTAACTACGAAAATGGAATTTTTGTGTTTGGATTTCGATTTAAATAATTTGGTGTGTTTCAAATTCGAGCTGGATGTTTGAAAATTGGAAGGAGCTAAACGTTTTGCGATAGAAATGTACAGTTTGTCGAAATGTGCATGTGTTGGGACCAAATAGTTCTATAGTAGGGTAGAGACTGAATCTACCAACCGCACCATCTAACAACACGGAGACAATTTAGGGTGTCATGTTGGGATCGATGGCCGAGTGGTTTGGATCGCAGGCCATAACGCTAGCAGTCCGCGCGTTGTAATGGGTACGGGTTCAATTCCCACCTTTGCCCTGGGTGTACTTCCTTTCTCTGTCAGTAAAAAAACCTTCTGTGGCTGTCTTACTTGACGAAATCTTATAAGCGGGTCTCTGATCATGCACACACACCGGAATATACTGGGTGGTTATAAAATAACGCTCGCTATTCGGAGTGGTCTGTAGCTTGAATGAATAGTCCAAATGCTTCAAAATTTGAGGCACTTATATACTAATCAAGAAGGGGGGAAAAAGAATGGAATCATAAAAAAGAAAGAATCTTAAAATAATCACAAAAAAGAATAATCATAAAAAAACAAACTCGTCTCTTGACCAGGGTTCTAAGTTACGAGGCGTCGTAAATTATGGCCAATTACGGCCAACACAGCTAATTACGCCTCGTAATTTAGAACCCTGGTCAGGGGACGAGTTTCTTTTTTTCGATAAAGAATGGAACAATAAAACGAAACTCGTCTCTTGACCAAGGTACTAAATTACGCGGCGTAGCCAATTATGACTAATTTCGGCCAACACATCCAATTTCGCCTCGTAATTTAGA
Organism: Hylyphantes graminicola; assembly: GCA_023701765.1. Classification (NCBI taxonomy): domain Eukaryota; kingdom Metazoa; phylum Arthropoda; class Arachnida; order Araneae; family Linyphiidae; genus Hylyphantes; species Hylyphantes graminicola. Next base: position 54,686,309 of record CM043119.1, read on the forward strand.
ACCCTTGTCAAGAGATGAGTTTGTTTTTTATGATTCCATTCTTTCCCCCCTTCTTGATTAGTAAGTGTCTCAAAGTCTTCTGCATTTGGATTATTCATTAAAGCTACAGACCACTCCGAATAGCGAGCGTTATTTTATAATCACCCTGTATATGTGCATACCTACCCAGCATAAATAAGCAAAATACAATAATTGTTATGTATAGACTGATGGTCAATTTTTGAAAACTAGTTGAACCTGTCATTTTTATCAGATGTAAATTCAACCAAACCAAACTAAAAGTTCTACATTCTTGTGTAGCACAAGTGCAAGATTTCATGCACGACCGAAAGGGCGGCCAATTAGTTAGCCGTTTTTCATTGGCGGGGGCCGGGTAAATATTTAGGAATTGCGTCCTATACAATTCCAATCAATTTTGGAACACCCTGTAGTAGTAACGCACAAAATTGTGACACTACCTTGAGGAATCGGAGGACTAGCAGCTACATGGACGAGCACCAAAAAGACCCAGAACTAAACAGTTGACAGATCCGATTACATGTCGATCCATTCCTATATATAAATTATTTAACCGAGATAACTTTTACTCTTTTTTCCTTTCAAAGTTAATTTTAAAATACCGTTTTATGAATTTTTTTAAATTTCAAAAACACAAAGCGAAATATTAAAACCAACTTTTTTCTTGAAAAAAAAGAGGGGGGGGGGTGCGACAAACGTGACGTAATTTTAGGGGGAGGGGTTCGACCAAACGTGACGCAGCGTGACATAGGGGGAGGGAGGGGTAAAAAAAAAGTCAAAATTTTGCGTGACGTAATTTATGTACGTCCCCTTAGTAACAAAAAGTGTTAGATCCTTCTCCGTAAAGTGGTATTTAACTATGACGGTAAGGTTATACGCTGAACCAAAAGTTTTACTAAATAGAATAAAATATTTTCTTGCTATATGGAGAATGAAACTCTTAAAATGACGAACGAACCAATGAACATGACGTTCATTGGTTTACTAAACCCGCATTGTTATGTTTCAAATACTATTTGCAGCAAGTAGAAATGTTAAATGTTAAGTTTTGTTCTTCCAAATAGTATTAACATAAATCATTGTAGTCTTATTATTATTTTTATTATTATTATTATTCTTATTATTCTTATTATTATTATTCTTCTTCTTATTATTATTATTCTTATTATTCTTATTATTATTATTCTTCTTCTTATTATTATTATCATTATCATTATTATTATTCTTATTCTTATTATTATTCTTATTATTATTCGTCTTCTTCTTCTTCTTCTTATTATTATCATTATCATTATTATTCTTATTCTTATTATCATTATCATTATCATTATTATTATTATCATTATTATTATTATCATTATTATTATTATTATTATTATTATTATTATTATTATTATTATTATTATTATTATTATTATTATTATTATTATTATTATTATTATTATTATTATTATTATTATCATTATTATTATTATTATTATTATTTAAAAACAGATTTGTAGTAGAATTCTCAAAAACGTAACTTAACATAACAAATAAAATGGAGCCTCCAGTTTGGTGCTACTAAACGACTGATTTATCTTCAGAAGAAACATTGTGAATAAAAACATTCGCCAAAAAATTTATATGCTATTTTATTATGCGAAAGAGTGCCATGACTTACACTGTAAAAAATTTCTGTAAAATTACAGTACATTTTGCGGTTCATTTTTGCATCATAGTGTTGAAAGGTTTGTTTTATAGCAAATTCATATTTTCTTGACGTACAGAGTCACACGACCAACTTACCCCAATAGCATTTAAACAGAGAAGGTGGATGCATCCAATCATTGCAGTGAAGCAAGCGTTTTCGCTGGTTCCACACAGTAAATTTTACTATAAAGTCCACGAATCTCTACTCTTTGGATAACATACGCTGTAGTGCGACTTTATTTAAGATAACCAACAAAACTAAGCACGACTATGTCAAATACCTGTTCTAAATAATCCAAAGTTCTTACTAATGGTGCATCATTAACAGCAAGGCTACTTTTGGGCCACCCTGTATATAAACTGAGATCACAGGGTGACAACGGCAGTTTTACTATCACATTACGATGGTAAATTAGAGGGATTTTTTTAGAATGTGTAAACTCCTAATTAGTTAACATTACCAACCGATGATGACACTGTTGGTATCCATATTTCCCTATTAGCCTTTAAGCAAAACAAAAGGACAAAACATCACTACCATCTTCAACTTCCTTTCCCCCAGCGCAAACGAAAAGAAATCCAATGTACCTACAAATTCGACAGATGTCGTCCTCTCCATAAACAAGACCCTCCTTTCAACTCATACCTAAATATCTCATTTAATTGTTCCAGAACATTGAAGCCCCGAATCGTTCTATGGAACACTCTACTGCTACGGGACCTAGTGTGTTATTGGTAGAATGGGGTGCCTAATGAGAGAAAGTTGAGTAAAAGTCACGTTTTTTAACGAGATTTCACGCGACATAAATCCGGCGGCACTTTTTATGTGAGAATCTTCGAGGAACATAAGGGACTTTATGGACAGTCCTTGGGATGGGAACCTGTGTGTTTCTGTAACAGGTGGTGGTCGTAAAAAAATGCGACTTTTTTTAGACGAGTTGTCAAATATATAAGCGTACACTCTTAAAAATGAATGCTCAAAAACGACGAAATTTTCCTTAATTTTGAGGATTCAGTTTCCTGGCAAATGCTCCGAGTTTTCCTTTCCTCAAAGTGAGGACATTTGAATCGTCATTTTTTTGAGGATTTGAATGTCGTCTAATCTAAAGAAATATTTCGTTATTTTTGAGCATGTGAATTTAGTTGTTTTGAGAGCTAGTTTCCTTAAATTGAGGATTGTTATTCTTAATTTGAGAGTTTGGCATCGTCATTTTTGAGCATGTGATTTTGTTTTTATAGTTCTGGTTACGTTAAATTGAGGATTGTTATACTTGATTTGAGAGTTTGGTATCGTTATTTTTGAGTATGTGATGCTGTTTTGATAGTTCCGGTTTCGTTAAATTGAGGATTATTATTGTTCATTTGAGAGTTTTGCATCGTCATTTTTGAGCATATATATTTATTGTTCGGGCAGCTCTATAGTTAAACTCATAGTTTCCTTGCACAGAAGCCACGACCATGGGCGGAGCTATAAAACGCGCGGGGCAATCAGATGAAGAGAAAATTTCAGTCGTGTTATTTTGTCTTCATCTAATTGTTCCGTGCGTTTTATAGCTCCTCCCATGGTCGTGGCTTCTGTGCAAGGAAACTATGAGTTTAACTAGAGTTACGTCGTATTCGGTCTAGTTTCATCATATTTGAGGAGATGCATTTTTCTAAAAAGTTTTTAGGATGTTTTATAGGATTTCACTACATCATTTTGTTATTGGTATTTTTCACCCAAATACAAAAAAAAGCTATAATTATATTCCACATTTGTCTTTTTTACGGACACGAATCCATCTATGTACAGCTTCTGAAATATTGAAGGCATTTTGATACAAAATTGACTATTTGCATGTAAAACTATAATATATAATGTTAATAAAATATTAAAAAGATTCTCAATGTATTTCGGAACCAAAATTTGCTTTGAATATAAGTTATACAATCAGTTTATTACATTCCAAATCTAGAAAATCCACTTTTAAATTGTTCATTTATTTTTACAACAAAATAACATTTCACTTTATTTAAATCTGTATATTTATTTTATCAAAATAAACACAAGTTTCGAATTTTTTTATATACATATTGATTATATGATGACGGGCCGGTGGTCTGGGAACTGCTGGGCAGGCTGGCATTTTGTGTAGTACTTCACAAACTGCTGCTTCAATCATCAGTACTTCAGTCGTATCATTACAGCAGTTTTGTCTTCTAAAAAAATAGGAAGCATTTAGTATACTTTTCATAACCTAATTGGGCCAACCCTTATAAAGGCGAGTCTAAAAAAACAACAAATATAGCATTTGTTTAACTTACAAGTTTAAGTGGAATACTAACACATCAAATTTACTGAAATTAAAATTTTAGTATCTTTTTTTTGGGGGGGGGAGGGGGGGGGGGAAGGGATGAGACAGTTTTTTAGAAGTTAGGCATTTAAACAATAAAATAGTACACAAAATTTCAGGTGGATAATTTTCTCAAACAAAAATTACAGAAAGAACTTTTTTTTTAAAAAATAATTCTTTTTAAAAAGTTAGGCTTATTTTGAATATTATAGCTTTACATTTAATCTTGTTTTTAATTATTTCTATTAGAGATCCAAATCCCTATTCCTGAAGCTTGGAATCAACATAGTCCGTGGCACAAAACAAATATACTATATTAAATCAATTTTAGTTGCATCTTCGAGTCGAACCCTAAAGCATCTACCTAAAAAACAAGGCCGTTAAATATTATATTAAGAAAAAAACTTATTAATTACGGTATTTTATTAAATAGTTTTTGCATTAAAAGTACCTTTAAAGAAAAAAAATTATGGAAATATAATGCATTCAGTGCACATAAAATTTTATCTTTCAGTGTGAAATATTTTTTAATTATAAAACCATAATTTAAAGACACAAATTATGCATCGTCAAAATAATACTTTTCACTTTTAATAAATATGCAGAATATAAATAAAAAAAAAATTTATTAATAGTTAACTAATAATTATTTATACCATATTAGTTGAATGAAGAAAATAAACCATTTTTATTTTGACACAAAATGAAATGACTTAAACTTACCTTAATAAATATTGATAATAATCCAAATACTTTCCAACAACATAACCCCTTTTCTATATATTTTAACTTTTTTCCGTTTCTACTTCACATATTTAAAAAAAAAAAATCATAGAGTATCGAAGTTCGAATTTAGCAATGGCACCTGGCGATGATCACATCTGCTGTCCGAATAAAAAGCAGTTTATTATCATAGAAAGGCGAACTTCGAATTTCATGTTTAGAATTCGACACCTGTCGTTTTTTAACACATAACAAAGTGTAATGTCGTCTTCCTTTTTTCAGTTGGCTCAAAACTTTATGTGACTACTTTTTACTAATTCGTATATTCTATCGAGCTTCTAATTTCACCGAAAGAAAACGAAAAAAAAAAAGAATTATTCTTTTTCAAAAAAGAAGAGTTGAGCAGTACCATGCAATCTTCAAAAGTTTTTCAAACGATTTACGAATATTTAAAGTTGCTTTAAAATATTATATTTTATTATTTAATGTGTTCCGTTTATGCAGTCATTATCTAATTATTTTTTTAAAATACTGTTCTTAATTTTACTATGCAAGATTTATTAAGTCGTTTGATGAAACCTCTTATTTGCAAAGCGTTCTTTAGCTGCGTTAAACTTGATTCAAGAGTGCAGTGTAAATTAACAGTTGAAAATCAGCATCAATAGTAAACAAAAGCTATAATTCCGTTCTATTTTTATAATACTTACATATTCTAATGAAGGCAAATAGTTTTATGTTTAGAAACATGCTACTTCTTGTTCTTTACTGTAAAATTTAATGTTCAAGCTGCTTGTATATATTACGAATTATTATGTTAGGCCTAACCAAACTTCAAGAAGCCGCCATTGTTTGAACCGCTAAGTTCCAATCCCAGAATGCAACGGTGCGAGTACAACGAGATTCAGTTTCCTCAAAATCAAGATACAGAATCGTCAAATCACGATCGTAAAACTGAGGATTCGCGTTTACTCAAAAGTCACGTGATAGTTTGACGAAACAATCCTCAAAATTAACGAAATGAGGCTTGAGGATTCATGAATCGTCAAAAATGAAAGTGTTATTTTTAAGAGTGTAGTGTACTGTTTTCATCTTTATGGGGTAAAATGAATTTTATATATAGTTTTATGTATATTTTTTAATTTTAAATAGTAATCAGACTTAGGAGGTGAAGGAAGACCAGTAATTATTTCTTCAAATGCAACTTGCAAATTTTACCTAAAAATGCATAGTAAATAACCGCAAGACAAATAGTAATTAATATGATAATTAGATCACATGCCGTTTACAAACCTTTATGAGCCAACAATAAGTATTCCAGATTGACAATGGAAAATGGTTTTTTCACCAAGAAATTTCATTAAATATTCTTAAATTACTATATTAGCTTGGTAATGAAGCAATTTCCATCAATTCTCAACGTGCAACGTTAAATAAATATTCCGCCAACGTGGATGTATTAAACAAAATGCCAACTCTGCAGCTTATGGCTTATCCAAGAAACATAATTCCTGGTCGTATCTTATCCGACTTCCCTACTTCTCCAAATCCGTAGATGTCAGTATAAAAAAACCAGTTATACTCTAAGTCCAGTAGAACCCATCAAGCAGCAACTAAGAGAGAATGCCTCTTCGTCAAAAACTCATTGTGAGAGAAATTAGAGTGAGGAACAGAACACGACTAAGCACACAAGCCTGAAAATATATGTCTACCAACCAACCGCTTGACTTTCAATTACCACTCAATAATAATTACTTAATACCTTTTGTCTTCTTGATTGGCGCTTACATGTCACGAGGCCAAAGGCCACCAATCAAATAGAAGAAAAAAGGTAAGTACATAACCATGGTCTAATTCAGTTTGTGCATGCGCCTAGCTTAAAAAAAAAACTAACTACGTAATAACTTAGCAAAGGAAACATAACAAGTCAACGGTCAATCCACCTTCCATATTTCACCACATCAGCAAATGGACTAAACACGTGGACAGAAGACCCAAGAGGAATCCGAAAAAAGGCCAACAATCGAAAAAAGAAATTCCATCAAAGAACAAAGAAGCAACATCGAAAGAATGCCTCTTCATCAAGAACTCTTCATGGGTGGGAGGACAACTCCAGAGGACACCATCAAGCGAGGAGGACCATTGGTAGGTATCTTTCTTCTTATAGCGCCGCAGCTGGGGCCATTTAAATAAATCTCGTGTCCAAGTCATCAAGGTATTCCGAGCCATTGGTCGATGTGGCTTAGGACATGCTGTTTAGGCTGCAGAGGTGGTTTTTATGGGCGCCCTCCGATTAATTCTGTCCGTCTCATTTGGTAGGGGATTCTTTTAAGGATCGGTTTCTGGTGTTGGGGGATTTGTTGTTCTTGTTGTTTGGGTTTTGTTGGTTGTTCATTGGGATTCTTTGCGGTGAATGGAATTCTCTGACACCTGATCTTCTCTTGTTTTTTCTCCTCAATACATTTAATTTCAGAGTGTGGTTAAGTTTTAAATTAAAATACGGGGGTGGGGGGGGGTGGTAATAATGGATGGGGTAATAGTACATTTGGTATACACTGCAAAGAAATCTAATTATTTTACAGAAAGAAACATATATTTATAAGTAGTATATAACTTTTGTTCACAATGTGCTTTTTACAAAATTGATTTTGCCTTAAAATTACAAATTGATCGTAAGGTTTTTATAAGTCTAGTTAATTCTTACAAATACAAAGCTAGATCAAAATGCTTCTTTATTTAAGCTACTATCTAAATTCTTTTTTTTTTAATTATGGTAATTGTTTTATGACAAAAAATAGCTACTGAAACATTACTGAACCTGAAAATTTAATAGCTATTGAATATAGTTATTAAGCTATTAAACCTTTTTCATGATTCCGGGGGACAACACCTTTTGCACGCCTTTACTGCAACCACCTAAAGACAACATCGTACGCGTTGGTGGTTACCGAAAATTCAGGATTGTCTTTGTTTAACTAAACGAATATGAACAAATGCATCACATCCTATATATTGAAAACACACACATCAATTCAGATAATGTCTCAAAAGTATTATTCTATTTCAAGGATATAAAATATTGTTCATATAGCTGCTTTTAAGAAGTCAGTAAACACAAAATGATAGACATTCCGTAAAATTGCACCTGATCTATCTCATAAAAAGGAAGTTTACTTATCATAAAGCATTGCACATTATGGTCCGCAGCATGATATATTTTGATTTAAAACACATGATGAGCACGTGAAATGAAATCACACCACTAATGCACTGTTATGCAACAATCAATATGTAACTGGTGTATAAAATAAAACTTTTTAAGACAAATTATTATCTGCATGGTGTAAATATTGCATAAAGATTTAAATGTCATACTCAATAGCGTCTCCAAATAGGAACATTTAATTTATCTTTTGCTTGAAATGGTATTTAATGTTAATAGCACGATTTAAATGTAGGTGTAATGTAGGATGAAATAGTGCGAAAAAGCTACTTACGCACTTGTGCTTTAATAGTTATTTCGGCAACTAAGTGCAAAAAAGTAGGGCTCAGTAGGATCATGTTAAATTAAAGATTTAAGAACGCCTTAGCGCGTAATCTAAATATCTAACTAGTGTTGCTAAGTTAGTGTCGAAATTTGTTTTGTTAATGGATTTAACGTGCATCAGCCACCTCTACACAATTTTTCATCTTAGATTTTAGACTACATAATCTGATTTTGGATGGCAGTGTCGATGAAGACCATTCTTGATCCGAGTACCTGAAACAGATATTCATAATTTTAAACGGAGTCAAAAGAGATATATCAGGTTATGTGTCATCGCCCACAAGTTTCATAATTTTAATATTAATTTCATTCAAAAGAATATAATATGTCATCAGGAAAAAAAATATAACACACATCTTAAAGTCATATAAACTACCATGCAAACTTGACAACGTATAATTAACTTAAATAAAATATATGTTTGTTTACAAATTGTGTAAATTGGTATGCGTCTCGTCTCCAAGTAACAATTTTTCTTTATGAAACGAAATATGGTTAAACCAATATAAATATTAATAACGCATTTTAACTACAGATTGAAAGTATATAGTTACATATCTTTAAGTTTAGATATGAGTGTGTAAAGCGAATTAAAATAGGCCAATTTGCATTTTTTAAAAAAAAATCACTATTGAACAACTTTCAAAATGAAATAAATATATTATGTGGAAAAAAGATTCAAATTATTGATAGCAAACCTTGATCATTTATTTCCGACTAAATGAGATATCGTTATATATGGATATACAATATTCCATTCGTTTTTCTCTGAGCTATCCCCCTAACCTTTAACCATACACTGACTTGTGGGTAGCAATCATTCATAAATAAATATAAGATTTAAAGCTGCATTTTGATATAATAAACTTAGCTGTCGAATCATGTAGATAACAATACAACTTTAGGGCCTCTTTTTTTTGTCATCTCCATTGGAGGGAGAGAAGGGGTATGACCATTCACTTGGTCCTTGAACATAGAGCCAGCAAGATAAGTTGCTGAATCCTAGAATTTGTGACAAAAAGGCTTTTCGTCTTCCTAGCTGTTTGTCCACTAAATCTATCATTATCGTGTGCTTCTTTACACAGTTCCGCCTTGCAATGTAGCCTACAATATGGTTCTTGACTGCTGAATAATATAGGCCATTGTAGATGAGGCGACAGTTAGTCTGGTTTTACCTCCAGACAAAGGCAAGTAGCTATAGTCCAGACGAAAAGATGTGTATACACTTTATTTAACTGATGATTGATGGCTTGTGCTGTGCATGAAGGACAACCGATGCCGGTTCATGCCCCGTGAAGAGAAGCTTCTTGGAGAGAATCTCTGTAAAGTATAATAAATCACTTTTGGGTAGGGTGGTTTGCCGTGTAGGGGGTTCAGGTAAATTGCCATATGAAAATGTGAGATATCCCTTAGCGACGTGTACAATGTAGCACATACACATTCCCTCAATCGTAAGCCCTTTCGTTACTTGAAAGGCCTGTGTGTGAACTATTAATCCCTGACCTGTCAGTTTACAGCAAGGGAGGAATGAAAGGGGGTGGGTTTTCTTTCATCCAGAGAGTCTCGGGTGGCCATGTATGGTCACAAGTCATTTGATTACTGAAGGCATAAATGAATTCGTTGACTTTTTGGCCACCCTGTAAAAATACGTCCAAATATTGTGTATTAATCCTGTGTTTTAAATACGTATAAATAGATTTTTTTATAATTGCGTAAAAAAAATTGGACTTTTACACTATAATTTTAATATCAGATGCGTGCGTAAAGTTGTACTTTTTAGAAACAGTGATACAAAATTACTTTTTTTCACCCAAAAGCAGTGAAAAAAAAAGTACTTTGTGTCAATCTTTTCATAAGATGCCAACATTTCAAGTAAAATTTCGATTTGATAATACTCATAAAATCCAAAGATTTATCGATCTGCTTTTATTTAAAAATATTATGCGCGTGAATTATTTTTGAATTAATGATTTTTTTTTCTCTTCATGGGAATATTTCTAAATTTACGCTCTTCGAACTGCGAATTCATTGGTTGTTTTCTTTGACAAAATGTTGAAACACGCTTATTGGTTTTTTATAGCGTCACGCGCTCCGAACTGCGAGTTTATTCTTTATTTTCTTTGAATAAACGGCCCGTGCAGCCAAAAATGTCCGACGAATAACCGACGACGTCCCCGTGTAAGGGAGTGCACGTTAAATATCCTTCAAAGTCCTAACGATGCGTACGATGTCGCCCTTAACGGTTGCGTTGGGTGCCTATTCAGGTGTTGGCTCGTCACCTGACTGTGGTTCTAAAATTCGACGCCCGTCGCCAATAGCCCTCGTGTAGCTCTAGTGCGACGATAACTCAAACCTAACCTTATTTTCTTTGACATCTCTTCTGGAAGATCAAAATTCATTTTAGTCTAATTAGCACGTGAAATAATTTTTAACCAATAGGATTTGATATTTTTCACGCAATTATAAAAAAATAGTGTATGAAACACGTGCGAAAAGTAAACTTTTTAAAACACGTGTCATTATTTCCCTCGCTCGTGAAATAAAATCCACTAGTTTTAAAAAGTATTACTTTTCACACTTGTTGCATAAATAACTATAGATACAAATTTCTTTATTTGACAACTTTTGAAGATCTGATTATCATAATGCACCCTTATATAAAACTAAAAGACACAAAACCTCAAAAATATATATATTTTTTATTTGTTTTAAACCTAGAAGCAAAGTTCTTTAATTTTATAATGTGCCTCCCAGTCGGCACACTTAAAAAAAATTGAAATTGTATAATAATTAGCTCACTTTTAAATTTTTAGTTCGCGTTTTACATAAATTTTCAAGGCTTTTGTAAATATTTAAACTGGATCCCCATAGTAATTTTCTTACGTTAACAAATGCGAGTTTCATGAAAGTGTGGACGCAATTAGATCTTTTTTTTTAAATTTTCAAGTTAAAATATATATTATTTTTTAATTATAAAGTTTTTAAAGGTCAAAATTTACCTTTGCTCATAAACCTTTACTAATATTTCGCTTTATTGGCTATATTAAAATACTTCCACAGTTTGAAGAACACGTGTTCAAAGAAAAAAAAGTTTTAAAAATTCTTTAAACAGTGGTCAGTAAGATTTTTAAGATGCTTAAAAAAGTTGAATTTTTGCAAAACATCTTGTATAAATACATTCTTCTTGTACTATCCGTTGAAAAATATAAATAAAAATCCTTTTATTTATATTTCATAATTAGGGGAGAGGAGGGAGGATTGGGACATTTTTACATAAATATTTTTTTATTCATTATCCGTTGCTTATTTATAGATGCAAATGGTTAAATAATAAACTTACATGTTTTAAATTATTTTTAAAAAATACACAGCATTTAAATGTTGAATAATTTTATTACTGTTGAGAAATTCAAATTACAAGAATTTTGTCCCATTCCTCCATGTTGGGTGGGAGGAGTGGGACATGAGTATGGGAGGGATGGGACACATTGGAAAATTGAAGAAAAATTATCGAATATCATAATGAGAAAGGTTAACATCAAAAGAAAAGCAAAACTGTGTTCTTTTCCAAACAATCAATTGTGGTGGCAGCAATTTCATGATATTGTTTTTTTCTTGTATTACACTTCATCCTGTTGAGGAAAATTAAAATTTCTGTTTGTGTTCTTTCACAAAAATTTTACATTATAACTTCCAGCATTGTCAATACTATCCACCTTTACAACGTAGAAAACAATTAACCATTTGGTGAGGAATTCGACAAGTACAAAATCATATTTGCCTATGTTAGGCTTGTCCTTTATCCAGTCAATCTCTTGTGCTATTTTAAATGTCATCATCTGAACTGTCATGTAATGAAAATAGTGACCTTTCGCTATCACTGGATTCATATCTTTGAAGTTGAACTGTAATTTTCTTTTGACTTATTAAATTTTAGGCTTGCTCATACATATTTTAGTTGGCACCTTTTTTTCCCCTATTCTGGCAATTTATGCTTCTTCAATTTCCTTCTTCTCAGGGGTATCTGTTATTATTGTTTGCACTTTTTTCTTTCCTTTACTTCGATTCAATGGATTCCTAGGTTACGCTTTAGGAAATGGCCGGAGGAAGGAAGAATGGGCTGGAAGGAGGAGGAATGGACATGTCCCATTCCTCCCTCTTTCAGTGTGTCCCATTCCTCCCTCTACATAATGCTTCTAAAATATAACTTCTTACATAAACCATGCTGACTTTACGCTTAACTAAATTGCTGATAAGCATACATTGTATCTTTAAGAGTACTGTGACACTATATTATGTTTGTTTTAGAAATTACACGAGTAAAGAAATAAAACTAAAAATAGATTAAAAACTTTCTCTGGAGGTGTGAAAATAAACTTTTTGCAAATGTGAACTGAAAGTTGAATCTGGATAAACAAGAAATAGATAACAACAAGAAGCTATACATATGCTATATGGTGGTGAGACTGAAAATAAAATTAGGTTATTTATTTTGGCATAATTTCAGCTGCCCCACCCCTCCCACCGTCCCAATCCTCCCTCCTCTCCCCTATAGATATCCATTTTTTGTTCCACTAAGTCTCCTTAAGTAAAACCCTTTCTGCACGCATTTAGAAACTTTAAAATATATATATTTTTTTTATCTCAATGTGCGCACAATGAAAACTAATTTTGCCGCATACTAATCGAAGAAAGTTTTTCGATGGGGACTTAAGACTTTGATAGAACTTAGGATGAATGGACACATGTGAAAAATACTGAAAATTAATTTCAAAAATAAAAGCTAAGCAAACAAATTTTGTAACTAAGATAGTATATTAGAGTGGAGTAAATTGATTTATGAAACCAAACTATATAATTTTCTCCATATTTTGACTTTTAGAAAAGTAATTTTGTAAGTGCAGTTACATTAACACATTTCGATTTATCAGTTTTTAAGAAAGAATTTTTGAATAATATATAATAATGTTTTTTGAAATAATATATAATATATATCCCCATAAGAATAATGCTTTAAAATTTCCGATTTAACGAAATGTTTAAAACTCCTAGTTTCATTATAGCGAAGGATTTTTCTGGGGGTAACTCCGTACTTTTATCTCTCTCTCTCTCTCTCTCTCTCTTTTTTTTTGCTGTTTTGTAAAGACACCAAACAAGTTTTAAAAGGGTGTGCCTAGTACTTTGTCATTCCAGAGGAAAAAGGGGAGGGTGGGATCACCATACTTCTATCCTTCTGCTTACCTGCCTTCTTCCCTTACCCCCTAAGAATGGCCGAAATTTCTATTCAATGGTTCATACTCAAACATCTGTAGTGACCAGTACAATGCCTTTTAGAATTCTCTAATGATTGCCTGTCATTATGACACTTTGAGATTATGTTGTTTCTGGGATTGATTTTGAAACCTTGTGTACATGGGCGTTACTTTATTTTTGTCGCACTCATTTAAGAATGAGATCTGAGAACGACCGTTGGCTTTGTTGTCACAAAAAGTTATTCTTTGAAGACTAATTGTTTGTTACACACTTAACCTTAACCAAAGGGGAAAGGGTGGAGACGTCCGTTCTGTATTTTTCTTCGCTCCTTTTCTCTCTCATCGGAGCTAACAACTGTCAGAGCTTTTGTAAATACTTTTTTGTTTGTTATCATTTATTTCACTTTTGTCTTAAGTTTCATAAATTTTAAAATATGTTTTATAGTAGATGAAACTTATAGAATTACATATAAAAAATTATACTTATAGTATATTAAATAGTTAAAAAATTACATAAAATCGCAAACTATGCTTTTTAGTACATACATCTTTTGTACGTTTTTAAGACTCCTAAGACCCCTTAAATTCGACATTTAAATAAATTGTCTTCGAAATGAAATGCATATATTTAAACAATGTAACAATATAGGCATTTAGAAACATTTAGATGAATCTGTTAAAAATGGTACTTGCAAACCCTAAAAAATATACACTGTTAAAAAATATCCCAGTAAAATTATGGGCTTGCTCCGGCAGCAGAGTTTCCGTTCATGCACCGTTAAAATACACTAAAGCCCATAATTTCCCGAAGCCCGTAATTTAACGATGCAAACTAATACAGTACCAGCAGTGAAATTACGGTTCTTGAATGTAAGATTACAGTCTGCCTTATAACTATTTTAGCGTAATTAAACGTTCATTTACCGTAAATTGACAAGCATAATAACGGTATCAAGCGTATAACTACATTCTGTAAGAATACGCTCTACCTGATTATAGTTCAACCCTAAATTGATAGTGCGTGATATTTTTAACCGTTTCCTGACGGTCTTGGTAAATTAATTGACGTTGTGTTAACAGCATAACAAAATTTAAACAAAGGAGCAATTTCAACAAACGTTTAATTTCATCCATTGAAATTACAAGTAAAACAATTTTCAATAATAGTATATTAACTTAAAAACATAGCAAATAAACACACAGGAAGAGCACAGGGGGAAAAACCCTTCAAAGCATAAGAATCTGTCTACGCCAGGCCTCTTTGGCGGCAATAACAAATCATTGCCTGACCTGGTGCAAGGAAACCTGTTTCTTACTTGGTTCTTCTCTCCCAACAACCCTAATTCAAGCGAGACACAAGTCCCATGTTTGTACCGAGAGAAAAAAAGAAGAGAAACTGATGATAGAACTAAAATCGTCTGCTATCCTGTTACTTAAATATTCACAGAAATTCTTATGAAAAAATAAGTAGGTTTGGAATCATAAGCTTCACCTATAAACGCTACTCCTCACAATTTATACTCCTTAAAAAGCAAAATCACCCAGCATTTTGCCATAATCGAGCTTTTAAAAGAAAATGACTATTTTCAATAAATTTCTCTCGAATTCAATTAATATTCTTTATCATTTGCTAAGTGCATTTGCAGTTCGAAGAATAGTAATGCAAAATTGCTAGCTCTGAAACTGGAAAACAAAGCTTACAAATCATTTTTTTCATTTTCTATTTTGAAATTTCTTGATTTATTCTTAGTTTGAATTTCCCAGTATTTAGAATATTTTTGAAAGACAAATACAACAACATTCCAACTATCTATCAGTATATTACCTACAAATAACCTCTCATCGATGCCTTTTTTAATTTCCTTTAAGATAACAAAAACTCACAAAATAAATTATCACAATGATAATTTGTTATTTTCAAGCATTGATACAGTTATACACGCTGAAACGCAAATCAAAACTGACCAGCTCTTAATGCAAAAAAAAGTGGAATGCTGCTTGCCGCTTTCCATACAAATAATGAAAGATCAAAGAATCACATTTTGCTGGACGTTATTACATAATTCCGAACTGATTTAATGACGAAAATAAATTTTCTAATTTATATACGTTTCCCATGCGATTGCTGACGTGAAACAGCTTTTTTTTTTAAAAAAAATATATAATGAATAGATGGCAATGAGATTTAACTGTGTGGACTGTTGACACATAATGAAATAAACTAAACTAAACTCCTCGGCCCGTGAACGGTCCAAGGCCTGCCTTGCCCATTTCAGATTTCGTGACCCATCAGGGCTCTGGGGTGCTAGGCATATGTCCCGGTAAGTTGGCCAGCCCCAAGCGGAAACTCAGTGTTTAGTTCCCAAGCATGCTTGGGAACCATTTTATCGACTAACTCAAGGGATGAAAGGATGGGTCAACCTCGCCTAATCCGGGATTCGATCCCCGGACCTGTGGCGTGGAAAAGCGAAGCTCTACCATTAAGCCACAGTACCTCAAAGAAAAAGAAGTGAAAATATAGGTCGCTGATGTGATACCGTTGGTAACACAAAATAATTTTTAAAATCGGACGGAACGGATAATACTGAGTTTTGATTTGAGACGGAAGTCCAGATAGACAAAAGAAATATCAACGTTGCCTTCCCTTTTTTCAGTTATTTCCAATTAAAAAAAAAGTCCAAAAATCTAGTAGAGTACTCAAACTATTACAATACTTCATTTAGAAGAATTTTAATTTGTAGTAAAATGAATAGTTTTTCTGTGCCTAGGAGAATTTCATATTTCAGTTC
Organism: Hylyphantes graminicola; assembly: GCA_023701765.1. Classification (NCBI taxonomy): domain Eukaryota; kingdom Metazoa; phylum Arthropoda; class Arachnida; order Araneae; family Linyphiidae; genus Hylyphantes; species Hylyphantes graminicola. Next base: position 54,702,660 of record CM043119.1, read on the forward strand.
TCAATATACATTGTCTTTTAGGAGATAATTTTTCTGGAGCAATTTAGCTTTAGGTAGTTATTAGAGTGAAACATTTTTGGTTTTTCGCATAAGTAAAGAAACATATTTTAATAATGCATTATTTTAGCCTTAATTTCTCTAACTTTAGCTCATTAACGGCGTTTAGCAAGAAATATTGCCTCGCTAAAATGAGCTTTCTGCTTAAGTTTATCAACCTAAACAAATTGTATAAGGCAAACAAAGGAAATCGTTCAGAATAATTACTGTAGAACAAATTGAGTTTAGCAAACTAAACAAAATGTATTAAACGAATGAAGACCATTGTCTTGAAATTTATATAGAATATATTTAGGGTTACACGAAACACGGATCTTAAAGTGTACATTTTATACGGAAATGAAGGTGTTAAGTTCATTCACAAAGTCTCCCTTGATAGGTTAAACAGTAACTTAAATTTAAAAATAAGTCACTTTTTTTAATCTGATAAATACCAAAATACTAGTGCATTTCAGTGACCAAAGATGGCCGTATTTTGGTATAACATTTCCAAATGAACATTTCAAAGCTTCCCCCCCAGTGTAGTGTCCTCTTCCGACACGCCTACTTCAGTGCTGGGTTCCCTTTCTAGACAGGGCATAAAAACTGGTCACCTGTTGAGGGACCATGTAGTGAAAATCCTTCCTACAATTTACGTGTGATTCCTTTAGGAATAACAAAAGAGACACCAACATCATCGCATATACAACCCCTTTTCCACCCCATGGCAGTGCTATTGTTAAGTTCCGAGCACCTGTGTTCGCGTAAAAGGGATTCTCGTCACGGGGAAGACACCCCGATGCCATCGGTCACAATGGTCTCACTGGACAGCCAGATTGGCATAATAAACAGACTTTTCTGTTGACGAGTATTTATTGTCAGACCATAGGATGCACCCTCTGAAGGAACTGGTGTTTAAACAGCACAAGTGGAACTCTATTGTATAAAAAATGCAATAATACAATATTGTGTTGCACAAGTGGAGCAATATTGTTTAAAAAATGCAACAATACAATATTGTGTTTCACAAGTGGAGCACTATTGTTTAAAAAATGCTACAATACAATATTGTGTAGCACAAGTGGAACAATATTGTTTAAAAAATGCAAAAAATACAATATTATGTTGTTTCAAAACAAGAATTATGTTGATGACATACGAACACAAATTCATGTTGTTCCAACACAACTGACAATAGCTACAGGAAACGAGTATTATATTACATGCGTGCGTCATTAACAAGAAAAAACTGTAAATTATATTTTAAAATATGTATGACAAAATTATAATATCCATTTTAAAGCATAGTAATACCTGCTTTAAACTTTAGTATAGCTATTTATCTTAACAGTAAAGAGCAGATGCTTAATACAATTTTTCTGGTAACTATGCATTATTATTGGGTTTAATACAGTTTTTGTATTGTTGTTTTAACACAACTTGTAATAAGGAAAAAACACCACTTTTTATATTGAAATTTTGTATTGAACAACACAATTTTTTTCTGACTAAATTAAGATGGAATTCATTACTGCTTATGAAGGTTAATTTGTACTTGCAACAACGTTTTTTTTAATTCGATTTCGGTGCTTTTTTTTTTGTAAATTAACTGATAATAGTTTTTAGTAGCCCTCTTGGTGAGCATCATCAATAAATACCAAGATCATACTTAGTCGTCTTTAAAAGTCATCTTAGATGCAACAAAAAAAGTATTATTCTAGATTCGGTAGCAACAATGTAAGTAAAACAATAATTGAAATATATTTGGATTTTCAAATTATCTGTTCCGTATAAATTCATTTTAGCGTAAAATATTTCTTTTTTGTTTCGTTTTTAATATAAGCTTTATTCGATTTCTAGAATAATATAATATATTTTTATTTCATATATTAGTATTTTTCTTCAGAAATATTTGCCCAGTTATAAATTATGTACGTTTTTAAAGAAGTTAAGAAAAAAATTAGAAAAGCCAAGAAAGCAAATTGCCAATTATCCAAATCAATTAGAAGGGTTTCTACAGGAAAAAATCAAAGAATCGTAAAATTGGATTTTTTCGAAAAGAGTTTATATTTGAATTAATTGAAAGCACGTGAAAAATGAGCGAAAAAATATTTTTAACAGAAAAAAGGTTTTTATTAAAAAGAAAAGGCTAAACTTATACAATATAAGTGTTTACGAATGGATGAATTGAGAAAAATTTTACCTTTCGATTTGGGATGGACGGAGAATATTGTTCTACTGTAATAAAAATATGGAATTTGTGTAGGTTACTTGAAGTGAAAAATTTTTTTTAAACAAAAGTATCATTTTTCAAGCATGATTTTTTTTGTTTTACTTATTCACTCCTTACCATAACACTTTTTTTGTTCTTTGTAAAAAAACAGTTTTTAAATAAATACATTCGTATTCCTTATTCATTCTTAAATTTTTATACTTTGCTATTATACCATTCACTCTATAATTCCTATTCATTCTACTGTCAATCCAAAATTATGTAATCTTTCTCATCACCCGTCACATTGGCAAGATGTTTTCATGCTTTCTGACGGAAGATTGATCTTACATAATAATGTTTTCTAAACTTCAGTTCGTCGTTTTTCTTTTTACAGTTCATATTTCAGAGTAGTTTATTAAAAAAACTTCAAACAAACCACCACAGCATATTCAAAATCGAATTAATTTCCAACCACGACTTCTGTCTTATTTCTCGTCGCCAGATAACACCGCCGGCAAATGCCATCCCGTTCCTACATCAAAATAAAACAGGCCCAATACATTGTGGCCAGGGCATTATCGACGAAGTTTGCCCCACGATTTATCGTTGCTGAACGATATCGAGCACGAGTCTCTTGTGGCTGGGGCGCAAGAGAAAACGCCCCAAGGAAGCCCTTTACACGGGGCGTAAATGGGGCTCCGGTTTCCAGCCCCCTTTTTCGTTTTCGTCATCTGTTTATTTGCCTCAAGGTGCCTGGTTTTGAAGTCAGGACGAGATCTCCTCTAGGATGTGTTGGCGATGGATTTTTGTTCTGGCGGGGAATTGTTTTGTGATTTCTGTTTTGGCTTGGTTGGTTGAGTTAGGATTGAGCCGGAGATGTCGTTGGAATTTATTTCGTTTGAACGAAAACTTAAAGAGTTTTCTCACGAAAAAAGTATTTTCAGCAAAAAGAGTGTTTCAATAAGTGCCTCTCTTCAATAAGTTGCTGAACTCTTTCGATAAGTGTTGTGATTTAAAAAAAAAATTGTTTTTCATTTATATTGAACTTATGGTACAGCTGTGGAAATAAAAAAGTACCCACTTGAGGTTATTTCATCCGTTAGTCACCCTATACAATCGGACCTTTTTGAGATTGTGTACAATTAACACTCTGAGTTAATTGCACGTTACAAAATTTGCATAAGGGGCCGTCTTCATATTAAAAATATTGCGATCTTTGAAATTTCCAATGGCAACACCCCTTTTTGAATCCATATTTCAAATCTATGACCTATGTTAATACGAAATGCCAAATTTTGTTAGTTTTTAAGCATTATTAAAGGAGTTAGAGACGTGCAAAGTTTAGGTCCCATAATGTTAAATGAGTTGCACATAAAAAACTATCCCGATCTATAAATAATTAAGATAATGAAACGAATTTTTTACTGAAAAGAAATTATAATAACCCAAACAAAATGCATTCAATATCGGGGTATTTAAAACAATTTTTATATTTTTAAATAATTATTATATTAATTTTTAAAAAAAATATGAATAGAAACCCCTTAATATTTTTAAAGAAATAAATTTAAGACAAGAAGATTAAGCGAAATCCCAATTTTTAGAATTTTTAATTCATAATTTGCTGAGTAAATCACAAAATACCTTTTAATTACCCTTTAGGGTACTGTGTATAAGATTACGTGTGGTATTGATAAAAAAAGACGACATTGCATGCATGCTTGCTTGTCAGTTTAAAGATGGTCCCCAAAAGGTCCACAAGTGATTCGATTGAATAACTCGTCAAATATTCATCCAAATGTAACAAAAACTTAGATTTAAGGTTTTTCAAGAGTGCTTAACATTTCTAAGTTATTAAAATTGGGTGTTGCTATTGGAAATTTCAAAGATCGTAATATTTTTAATATGAAGACGGCCCCTTATGCAAATTTTGTATCATGCAATTAACTCAGAATGTTAATTGTACACAATCTCAAAAAGGTCCGATTCTATAGGGTGACTAACGGAGGAAATAACCTCAAGTGGGTACTTTTTTATTTCCACAGCTGTACCTCTCATAAAAAGTTTCATGACTTATTGATAACAACGAATTTTTGAGCAATAAAAATTACCGATTAAATACAAAGAATTCCAACTTAACAAACATTTTACTATTACTTATTATATCGTTGACAATCGAAGTATTAGAGTATCCAAAGGCGCGTTTGCATGAGCCATCGAATCCATGGATTGACGAGCTAACTCAGCAATTTTTCCCTCTTGGGGATTTTCTCCCAGACAGAACCGGAATTGCAGGGCTCAATAGTGGGTTTCGTAAACCCTCCAATAAAGGCGGGTTCAATGTTTCATACCATGGTTTCGACCACAGACTATAACTTGGGTTAGAAATCCTCCTCCCCCCTAATGGGAATTTTGCATTCCATGGATTCGATGGCACATGTAAACGCGCTTTAAAAGTGCTACGCAAAAGAACAACACAAATAATTTTCTCTGATTCAAAATTCGAATTCCGTGGCAACTGTACATTCACTGAAAACCGCAACACAACGGAAATTCTATCCAAATTCCATTCTTTCTTCGAGAGAGAGGGTCCGAAACACCCCGAGGCAACATAACACCCCATATCCATCACCAGTGAGGTATTTTCTCACCGTTTGTGAAGGAAGCAGACCTTAATTTATAAAATTTGACAGATCAAAGGACGTTCGGAGACTCGAAACCGACCCCGCGAGTGACAACCAAGTGATTAAAGGTGCGTGTCAAGTGGATTTTTTGGAGGTCCTACCTTTTTTTTTCTTGGGAAATAAAGGCCGAGTGCTTTATCGGGTGGACAGTTTCGGCTCCTTTTGAGTCCTCTTTGTCCGAGCTTTGAATCCTCTGAGGTCTCAATGACTGCAATCCGTTTACCTTCCAGAAATATGCGAGGCGTGAAGGACTGATGGACGAAACTTGTCAGCGGACTGAATGGTGAGGAGGAAAAGGGCTTTCATCCTCGAAGACGCCAAGTGCAGTGTACCTGAAGGGACAATTTTGTCCTCAAAGAACCCCCCTAAGAAAAATGGAAATTGCCTGTATTTGACATGGGCGTGGCGGCGCTATTTAGGACAGTTATGAAAAGTGCTAGTGGCATAGATAAATTAGTCTAGCTCTTGGAGATTTTTAGCAGGGAGACATGATTTCAAGTGTGCGGGTAGGCTAGTGTTGGCATTGTCCTGGGGTATATACAAACGTATGAATCCATATTGTCAAACTTCTATTTTATAATAGTGAGTTGTATGGAAGTTTAAGAAGACTACATGGGCACATTAAGACTACTTTAAACTATGTTTAAGACTACTTAAATCTTCCGGGGAGGTTCCAAGGAATACATCCGTTCTTAGAGCATGTGAGGCATGAAGGACGAATGGACGAAACCTGTCAATATTTGAAAGGGCTTTCTTCCTGGAAGATTCCACTGCAGTATATGAAGAGACATTTTGTCACAATAGAATCCTATATTTGAAACTTGAAAATTGCTTGAAGTTGTTACGGGCGTGGTTAAGATATTGTTAGTCTAAGATAGTTATGAAGAATACTAAATGTCATAGATCATTCCTTTTCCTACAATGGTTCACATTTATAAAAGTTTCGGGAAGAAGAACTTGTCACAAAGTTTGGGAAAAGACCAACAGATGAGATGAAGATGATGATAGCTACGATGATTTAATAAAATGCAAAGCACCCAAAACATTAAAAAAACATACTAAGAGAAAACGTATAAAAATATGTATTGTTTATTTTTAAAAAAATCTGTCTTGTGATTAAACAATTTAATTGTTTTCCCCCGTGTGTTCAAATATTATAGTAAAAACTTTCTTTAAAATTGCAGCACATATTTGCGGTTACTTTTTCAATCATAGCGTTGTAATGTTTGTTTTATATCAATTAATATATTCTTTACAAAACATGAACAAATTACTTAGATAGCGTTAAAAATGAGAAGTTGGGTGAAACCAATCACTGCCAGTGCAGCAAACATTAACCACACAGTCAATTTTACATGGCAGCACTTTTACCATCACACTGTGATGCTAAATAAAGGTTAAATGAGGTGTGCATCAATCCATTTTTCTATGATGGTTCAGGTTTATAAAAAGTTCAAGTAGAAGGGCTTGTCATAAAAGTTGGGAAGAGGCTCGCAGATTGATGCAGAAGTCAACGATTATTTCAATAAAAATCATTAAACCAAAATATGAAAAAAATAAAGTATATTTTTGGAGAAAAGCAGGAGAATAGGCAGTTTACAATTTTTTCAAACCTGTTTTGTTTTTATGTTTGAATCATTAAAGTGTTCTGTCCGTACGTACAAAAATATTCGAATACAAAGTATTTGGGGTGGGCTAGGATAGATGATACGAGGATGCGAAATCCCTCGCCAAACGGCACTTCTTCCATCAGGGCAACCCTTGATCGCTCGTCAAGTCATCACTGCGGCTATTCCCCGTTGCATAATTCCAAGGCGAGCGCCATTCTTGTCACAGTAATTATTAGCCAGTGATAAAGTCAACCGTGCACTACTATCTCCTACCTATTCTGTCTATCTCACTTCTGCGTGGCAGTCCCTGTCATAAATATGAGCGACGTACAGCTTTCTGCATCGTTATGCCCGAAGATACCGCGGGCCAACCGAAAAGTACATTGGGGGAGCAATTACAAATGATTTGGGGGCTGCTTCTAGAAGTGTATGGGTAGATTTCGGTTTAATGCGCTTTCATCAATTGCATTTATTTTGTTATTATTCTGTGTGGAATACCAAATAGCTGAGAGGTATTATGTATCCACCTTAAAAGCTACTAGTTCGTGGGTTCGAGCGCTGGCTGAGTCGTCAGATTTTCTAAATGGGAAAATCTATAATTTTTCAATGTCACACTATCGGTAAAAATGAAGTGCATCTAATTTTTACGATTTTTGTAGAATTAATTTTTTGATTGCTGGATTGAAATTTGAAGAGCTTTGTATAAAATTTATATAAGTCCATTTTTTTTTCATTTTTCCAAAAATGCAATTTTGTTATACTCTGTAAAAGAAGGAATCGTATACAAAGTGAGCTAGCTACCGAACCGCAAAATGTGCGAAAACATTTCCTTATACTTTGTAGACACTTTCCTATATTTCTCTGCCTTGTAGATTATTTTTAATACAGAAAAACGACTCGCTAAAATGGCTGCATAATCGAGAAATTTGAATTACTTGTAGCAAATTAAATAACATGTTTCAAAGTAGTTTTTAAGAATTGTCAATTGTCAAACCACAGAATCTGAAAAAATAAATTTTGTAAAGATAATTTTCGACCTGAATGAATATATGTAATTTATTTTGATTTTGAATAAAAGATAATTTTCCCAATTCTAGGAACGGGGTTGCCTCACGTCGTGGATGGCAACACTTCCAACGGTTTGTCTTAATTTGTTGTCAGGAATTATTTTTGTTTTCGTATTCGAAAATAAGTTTTCTAAGAATATTTTACTCACTGCATTTTTTAAATGTCAATGTCTTGCTGTGTTGTTGGTTGTTCAGGACATTTGTTAAAGAAAGCTTGCATAAACGAAAAGTTTTTTTCCCATCCATATCGGTCATTTTGAGAGTGAAACCGAAGCACTAATAAAATCTCAGTAAAAAGAAAAATGGAAACGAGAGCGTTACATTATCTGAAACATTGCTATTTTGTCCATTCAATTGGCTTGTTTCGCGTGACGTAGATCATTTCTGATTTCATTTCTTGATAACATTTGTGGTTTCCGTGATTGGTGGATTCACCCATTACATCAAATAACCAAACATTACATTTTTTCCTTCATGTACAACAGTTACCAGTCAAGACGTGAAACATGTCAATTAACCATTCTGAGCATTCAATTTAATAAAATCTCTCGAAAATACAATTCCTTTCCCACATAGACTATACGACATCAAATCCTATTTGTTAGCAGCGAAACAGTTAAATCTCAATTAGTGGGTCATGCTGATTGATATACCCAAACAGTTAGGAACTATGACCCAACAGGATCGGTGACACCGCTGAATAAATCTCCGCCACTTAGGATTTATCCTCACACATAATCGCAGAGTTATTTAGGTGAAGTTATAAAGCGCGGCAATTGCGCACTTATTCGCGATTAGGCAGCGATATGTCGCGATTCAACGTGCAATTAGGGAGGTGTCATTCTTTGTCAGGGACGTTTTCGTTTTGATGTGGCGACATTGTCAGGGTGGATTCTTCTGGGAGATGGTGCTGAATCGGGGGAGGATTCAACATGAGGAGAATTGGGTTGTTTCTGATAATGTAAGTTTTTAGATTTCATTCTTGCATTTCCGTGATTTCATTAATTGTTGCGGGGTTTCACTCAGTTTTAAATGTGTGGTAAAATATCATGAATAGTATTAAGTAATTAGGATATTTTATATTTAGTATATTTTTAGTACTTAGATAAAACTATTATACAGATTTTCGTACAATAAATTTCACAATGTAAAAAGACAATAAGAGAAAAAGACTATGAAAGGAACTACTAGAGAAAATAAAATCAAAAGATATCGGTGCAAAAGCATACCCTGCCCAAAATTACTTAGGAATTCTAATATATATATCTATATATTTTTACATTAAATTTAAGTAATTCAGTTACGTCAAAAGTAATCACAGAAGGGCCAAAAATTAAAGCAATACAGCTGCAACTTTGGTACTCATGACGTGAAACATTCCCATTGGGTTTGAGATTTTTATTCTCTATGTCGAGGAAGAAATATTTGAGTTGATTGGAAGTTTTCAAAGAAAGTGTTGCCTCAAACCTATCTTTCAAAACTTTCGATATCTATATTTTAACTTTAGAGATGCCTCACTTTTTTTTAAATGTTAGATTTAAAACATTCTTTGAACAATTTTGTGTACGATTATTTTCAATGACGAGTTCATGAGACTTTGCCCAATTTATTTATTTTTAGTAAGAAGTTTTAAGCCTACGTAAATGCACACTATTTTTTGTTTGATTCGGCTGTGCGTCGATGGATTCTTCTGCTCTTTCCAGTGTGGATCTACACCATTGCAAATTTCAAAACCTATGCTCTATCATCTTACATTTGGGATCTATAAATCAACCAAATCCAATACCAACTACTCAATCCCGCTCTATTTTGACTGATTCAGCGACAAAACTACAAAATTATTAATTGTTGAAAGATTTCAACCAAAGACAAACTTTTGTTTCTCTTCAGCATCAAAGTTAATTTGTGCGTGGTCCCCAGCCTGCCCGATTGACGTACAGCTTTTGATGGCCGTCGAAATGAGCCCGTCCTGACACATGATTTACCTAGTAGTGTCTACCTCCGCCCCCCTTTGAAGTTTTCACCCTATCTTCTCTCGCTCCCTCATCTTCTCTTGCTCTCTTTATCTGTCCATCTATCCCTTAGCCCCATCATAACACGGAGGGGTTATTTAAGAGTAACAGGGTTCCACTGTTGATGTCACTTATTTTAAAAGAAGAATTGTTAAAAAAGAGCTATAATGCTTATTAATGCCTAAGGATAGTTTTACACGTTCTTTTTATATTTTTATATCTGATAGTTTCAAAGTTTTTTTTCCTTGTTTATAACCTTTAACTTCGACAGGAGTAAAATTCGAAATGGAATCGTCCATTTTGGTTTGGTTGTTTCGAATGACGTTGCATTTTAGAACGAGCAATAAACTTATTAAATTTAAGGTAATCGTATACATTACAAACACGAAATTTGTTCAAATTCCATTTTTTTTTATTATTTAAAAACAGAATTCATGGGCTTCAAGTAAAAAAAATTCTGGTTCAAATAGAAATTTTTTTATCAATGCTTTAGTTAGCATTCACCTGACAAGTGCTAGTTTAAAAACTTAAATATGCATATTAATTGCAAATACATGCATTAAATATGGTCTGGATAATATACTTGTGTGTTTTTCGACGTATAAAAGAGTTAAATGTAATTATGAGTTAAGAAATTATTTACTTAAAATTTCCATCCTAATTTCCTCCTATTTATTTCAAAACCTGAGATTTATTTTTACTTCATCTTAAAACACATTTTTCGCCATGCTTATTGGCTCAAATTGCTATATTTTTTTACATGTACTTAAAAAGTATAAGAAGGGTTTTGATCTTGTTTCAAAGAAATATTTTGCAATTTTTTTTTTTGGATTTTGTATGTTATTGAATTTGAAATACAGATATTTTAATCAGCTGATGAACTTGTTTTTTTTTTGGCTATAATAAGGCTAATCGAAATTGTAAATGTTATGTCACTTATCTAAGAGTGGTTCATGATCTAACACACTTATTTTTTTTTAGTTTCAAATTAACAGTATTCAAATATCTCAGAAAATATTTTAGTTATTGTGCTTTGGTCAATCGCCATTTTCGGCAAAATTTTGAATTTTTATTTCGATTTCTTTCTATTCCCGCATGAAGCAATTTAGTGGCAATCAAATTACTTCCACAGGCTAATTACGATTCACCATTTTTTTTTATCAGAATAGTGATGTAATTTAACAAGGGACTGTCATGACCCTTCCCTACAAAGGGCATGTAAGGAAAGGGCTCTCCCCTTTTAGGAGTCCCTCGATTTCTAGGGATTTCTAAACTGTTAATTATGTTTATTTAAAGTTAAAAACTATGCGTAAATTATTAAAGTGTTCTTTTCCTTAGCATTCCAGTTCTTTCGTTGATTTATGAAAATGCTCGCTCTCCCCGGTCCTTCTCGTTGAAATTGAAACCTGATTTATAGTGACAGACAAATCTGATGGTATCGTAGTAATAGTCTGCGGTTTATTATACAATACTGGGGGGAAGGGGAGACTTGGCTGATTCAAAATTTGAGATTTCGCCAAATTTCGGAGAAACAGTTCAAACACAGAAGAATACGGATGTCAAATGTTTGGTATTTTTGCTGCCGATATTTTAGAAACTTCGTAAGTCACTGGTTGTGTTTGAATCAATTCTTTATAAGTAAAACCATAGTCTGTAATACAAAGTGTACCCACTTTAGGAAAATATATCTCTTCTTTTTCATATTCTACGCCTCATTTATGGATCGACATGCAAGAAGAATTTGACATGCGCAAAAAGTCCAAATCTGCTTCTCCTTAAATAGATTACAATATACTATTAGTTCATCTCTAATAACAACATGCTTTTAATGAAGAGAGCATTAATGCGCTATTTATTAACTATACTTAAAAAAAATAATTAAAATACGCAAACTAATAGCACATTATTATTAGCTTATATTAGAATAAAAACTTTTAATTATATCCTTTTATTTAAAACAATTCTATAGTTTTTACAAACAAAAACAACAAAAATGAAATACTCAGGCAAATTTAATGATGATTTAATAGTAAGAAAGTTAATCACTGAAACAAATCTGGTCAAGCTACTTCAAGGCATACTATTTATTGTGATCAAAACAACATTTCATTTCAATAACAAAATAATTGTCCAAAGTAAAAGTCGCCAAGCGGGCCATTTCCCTCCAAATCCGGCAGCCATCCGATTGTTGTTTAAAAAGATGACGAGTTGTCGGTGTGCCCTCTACCGGGATGAGGGGAAAGCAGAATAGCTCCTCACAATTCAAAGAGGATGGAGAGCAGGGATCGGCAGAGGCAAACCGCAATAAATAACCACCATAATAACGACAGCAAAAATTATTCGAACTCCAAAACTAAAGGTGTGTATTATTATTATAAATAATGTCCTGGAAACGCGCAGAGTTAATTAGTTTTTATTGAGGAGGGACAGTGGAATTTTGGAATATGACAGAGGTTGATGGAATGAAGGGGGGATGAATCAGAAAACCAACGTGGGGCCATTACTTTATAGAAAAAAAGCAGGGGTGTTTTTTCGTTGGTATTAACATAATTGCGCTATTAACCATTGCCTTCCATGGGGTGCCATTAAGGAAAGGCGTGAGTAGAAGTTAGGTATTATGTTTATTTCGAAGGAATTAAACAAATGTTTTGTTTGGGAAATATAAAGTATAACTCGCACAAAATCTGAAAGCTAAAGTATTTTTATGTTATGCGAATAATATAATGGAAAATGTATAAAAATTAAATTTAACATTCACCTATTACTCTGAATAAAACGTGTAGTGAATGTTAGTTACATTTTAAATATTGGTTAAAATTAATATAACATCACCAATTAAAATTTTAGAAAGTTTGGTTGGTTATAAAATAATTTTTGTAATGAAATAATATTATTTAAGTTATATATTTAATTAAAGGTATAACTATTGTAGATTTTGACTTGTCTTTCTTTTCTTTCTTTCTTTCCTTTCTTTCTTTCTATTTTTCTTTTTTTTTTTGATTTTGAACTCGCTTCACTTACTTGTAAATTACACCGCTGCTGAGCAGTAAGCAAACAATTTCTCAATATTAAAAAGTCTCTTAAATTTATGATTTTTTTAAAAGATTTATGATGCTTAACAAATAGGAATAGAAATATGTAGCATGCAAAAGTATTTTTTATATGTATAATGAAACCACTATCAAAACAAGCTTATCATGAATTTGCAACGACAAGATTCTAGCCTATGAAACATTACGACAAAACAACCTCTTCATCAGAAACATCTCAGCATAAAAGTCCATCTATCCTTCAACATCCCATCCCACCTTGATCCCAGAAATGTCTCCCAACGGACAAGCAACTGCGTGATAAACCACCGCCCGTGTGAAGCATCAGCAGTCAGGCCATTCAATGGCATAGACGACTCCTCTATTCTTAGAGTTAAGAGGTGAAGGAAATGCTTGGCGTGAAATCAAGTGAAGACTTCAGAAGTCGACAAGTAACCCTGGGAAGCTCAAATAAACCGCTCACACCCAACCTAACTTAGTTCAATGTAAAACGCATTATTTTTATTCGATTAAAAATCAAACAAATTACTATTTGCACGTTTGCAAGCTTTAGCACGATATCAGAATTTGTACATGATGTTAGTTAATTCCTTTCACAGGTAAGAAAAACCGCCGTAATTATAGTTTTTCTTATCGCCAAGTTGATGTAGTAAGCCGATACAAATTTCACAGTAGAAAAACGCCAAGCTACTAAAACTACTTACTAAAATAGTTAGCCGACAGCTCTTGTTTAGACTTAATACGAAGCAATCGATGGAGTCACTGCCAAACCGCTTGTTATCTAGTCAACACGGCTTTTATTATCAAAATTAGTATTAACGGCTTTTATTAGTTAAAAATCGCCAAGTCGATGTAGTAATCCCAAACGAACTAATCTGTAGAATAGCGCCAAATACTTCGCAGACAGCGTTCATTTGGGCCCACTACAAAGCGATTGATGGCTTCACTTGGCGACCCAGTTTCTGTAATGATTTCTGCCAGAGCACCATCTCCATCTCCTTCCTAACTCCATCCCTCTCTATTCCATGGTAATGTCAGCCCATCCGTAACCCCTTCCGAACCCGATAATATATGGCGTATATTACACACATTACGGTGTGTGAAGGCCGCTGCGCCTGTCGTATGTCTGCGGAATGGTCGGGCTGATTAAATGGTGCAGCGCGTGCGATGGGATGACCGACAAATATCGCGTTTCGGGGAGAGCTCTGGGACGTGGATGCTGTGTGTGGGCTTCAGAGCTACAAAGGCACAACTACTTTCATACCAAATGCAGATGAACATGTCTTGTCTTCCTTATGTTAAGTCTAAGTGAAGTTTACTCTGCCTATAAATTTAGTTTGGTAGAGATATATATTTAGGTTTGTGTGTTTATCCAGAGACCCTCTTATAAACCTTCGTCAAGTAAGACAGACAAAACACGAACACATAAGCGGATCCATCTAATTTTTAGAGACAGAGGCCAACTAGAAGATCCTCAGAATTGTTATGAATGTATCAAATAGTAGTTTTTTATACAAATAAGTCTAGAAAGGTTTTTTTTAATCCGGGTTGAAACTACCTAGGAGCCATAGTAAGAATTTCTGATGGATGGATAAAAAATGCTAGTTTATGACCTTTATAGTCAAAGGCAGAGTAAACTAGCAATCTTTAAAAGTAGGTAAAAAAAACCTAGCATTAAACTAAAAATTTGTGAGTGAAAGAAAAACGACACTGTTTTGACACAAATGATATTGAACCATTTAGAAGGTTTTGGAATAATTAAAAATCTGAGAAATGGTTTAACTGAATACCGAAAATATGTTAAAATATTTCACCTACTAGTACCCCATTTTTGGACAACCTCAAGGGCCAATTTTTAACAGTTAAAACAAATTTTTTTTTCGTTTTACAGGATAATATGAAAATTGGCGGTGATCAAAATACTTGCCTTTGAAATTCAAATATTTGGATTGGCGAGTCTATAATCGTTACATTAACTTTTCACACTTATACTGTTGTAGCGTGATATAAAATTTGATTATCACGAAACTGTAAAATCGTAATTTTTGATGTTGGACCCCTCTGGCTCTGAGGGATAGTTATAACTCCGCGTGGGCTGGTGAAATGTTGCCGCGTAAGAGGCTATTGGGGGGAATGATATGATCGAAATATAATATGCTATTGGTGTGGACGCCCCGTCGCTATAGTAGAGGAATATATTACATGAAACCCAATTACGTATCGTATTAAGATTTCAATGGTTAGCCCACAAGGGAGCCGGAACTTGCAAATTAGCATCACTGCAAAAATGTCCTTGATTCACCAGTATATTAAGGTGATGGTAAAGATGCTGCCATCACCGTATGCGGTCATTTTACACACTGTAAAAAATAAGTTAGTTTTACAGAAAATGCAGCTATTTTCTTTTAACAGTTTCTCTGCAATAATAAAATGTTTTACGTTAAAACAGTTTTTCTGTTTTTGACCTCGTAAGGAATACTAAATTGCACCTGAATGCTCATTTCAACTGTATATGGACAGAGTGAGTCGAGACAGCTCAGTTGAGAGAGAGTGTCTTAAAAGTGATATAAAGGTCCGTGGCTCAAACCCGGCTTAGACATATTATTAGGTCTTGGTAGCAAATGCACAAATATTCTCTGTTCAAACGCTATTGGAGAAAGATTTTCATGTGACTCTTTACACCATAAACACGTATCAACATGACCAAAAAGTAACATCACAGCACGGTGATGGAAAAAGTATCTGCAGTATGTGATGTAATTTAACAGTTCTTTTTTTCAGGGATGATGAACTTTTTGGAGAGCAAACAAATGCGTTAAAAATTACTGGTTGTCAGTTAGGTTTGCAATTAAACGTATTTTATTAAGTAACTGTAACTAATCGGAATGTTGAGAAAATTTGCGTAAACAATAGAAGCATTGCGTTGCGTATTTGTCTCGGAAATATTAACTTAACTCTGGATGTGGATATTTCGTTTGTTTAATTCAAGTTTTCTACTGGAAAGTTTTAAGATTTGGTGGTTATTTTAAAAAATTATATTACTTACTAAAATTACTGAAATGACAGTGATTTAACTCTGTAAAGAGGGATATAACATAAGGAAATTATCAATGGACGATTCAAATGGGGTTTAATGGGGTATGTTTGTGGGATAGAAGACAATGTTTGATGTAGCTCTGACGTCACCATAGGCATTGACGTCCTAGTTTAAACAAATTAGCTGCCGGATGGTGTGTTTAAGACAGTATTAGAGGCACTTATGACGTCAACGTAGGAGTGGATGTTCCAGTCTTAAATTTAAGTAATATATAATACCTACTTAGGTTAGGTTGTTATACTTATTTGTTATGGATGATTCCTTTCAAACACCTGGTGAGCTTCGAATCCCCTGACACTTAATTGCCTGACAACAAAGAGGATGAAAGAGTTCCATAAATTAAAACAAAAAACAGTCTTGAGAAACAACAAACCAATTACCACTTAATTACCCATCCTTCCCAAACCTTAGCCATAGTCCAAACAAAAACATACCCCTCCCACTCCCATACCTATGTCTAATAATAAAGGATAATATCAGCACAGGTAAATGATTGTATACAGGCCAGAAAAAAAACTGCATTTCCCTTGAAAGGGGGCCGGTGCGTGATCCGTTGCCTATGCCCATAAGACCATCAATCGTGGAAATTACTCTTGTACTTTTTTTAGGATCTTCTCGACAATTCATCACATTTCGGTTTGGCGCGTTTGTTCACGCCTCGCGGGCGCCATTCAATGGGCCAAAGAGCGTGCTGCGACAAACAAAGCCGCTCATTTGTCTCGATCAGGTGAGCTAACTGCAACAACGATACCTTGGGAGCTTTTGTCCCTTTCGATTTTCGCTCGCCAACCTATGAAAAAAAATAACGATCTATTAGTATTCATATCGACCTTTTGGTTAGAGAGATGGCAGGGAAAGGAGTTTGAATTTGGCGTTGGTTGTCTGTGTCGGGTTTGGTAGTTAGTATTTGAGATGGCTTTTTTTGGCGACATTCAAACAATATCTTCAACTAAGCACATGATACATGAAGAGTACACGGGGAAAACCGATTAAGTTTGTAGAGAATTTTCTTTGGCAGGCCACTTTGGCGATGATAGCGAGTGATCGTCAAAAATTGTGTAAGGAAATCAGTTCCTACCACAGAGATCATAGTTAAAGTAATAGAGTGGCAGATCACGTGACCTCCAATGCTAACGACGGGACGCGCAAGGAACTCCTAGAAGAGCCCCAATGAAGTCAGTGTTATAGGTCACGTGATCTGCCACAATAATACTGTTACTACTATCTCTGTAATTCCTAGCTACCAAGATTCAGGCGATTGACAATCCCGACGCTTGGACCAGCGAAGAAGAAAGAGAGAAACCGGTTTTCTGCCGCTAATGGCTAATGTTCGCCAAGCAGACAATTGCGGGCGTCCGCCTAATAAATCAATCGGTTCCTCCCGTGTACACTTCACATGAGGAGATTCAAAATGTAAACAACGTACATTTTTTGGGCAAATAGTCGATTAGTATAAATGTGCATGTTTCGGTGGAAAACTATAGAGTCCCACCCTCAACAAAAAGGCCATCTGATGAAGGTTGGTCTCTTGAGATCAAACCGAAACATGTAAATACGTACTAATAAACTATTTGCGCCAAATCTCATGAATCTTCTCATGCAGAAGTTTTAAAAAATATATATTTGCAGTTAATTTTATTACATTATTTTTCAGATGAGCTAACTATGTATTACTATAACAACGATGATGCTTGTGAGAACTTAAGTTCCTTTCGATTTTCGCTCGCCAACCCATCCCCCCGTAAAAAAATACTAATAAAAAAAAACTATATATTAGTATTCATATCGACCTTTTGGTTTGAAGTGGTTTAGTTTTAGTGGTATGGAAAGGAGTTAGAATTTGGCACTGGTTGTCTGTGTAGGGTTGATAGTTAGTGTTTGAGATTGTATATTTGGCGATATTCTAAAAAAAAAAAAATGATTTATTTTATTGCCCTATATTTATTATTAGGATAAGGCGATTTAAATTAACAGTACTTTATATTACTCTAAAAAATATTCATGCTTAATTCGATTTGAAAACAAAATAAATAAATCTGGACTGCAGCCGAAAGGGGGATCTTTATTCTAACAAGATATACAGATTTTCTCTGTAAATTCGACTGTATTTTTCCGGCACACCAGCTGATAGTTTTTCTGTAAAAACTACAAACTTCTTTCACAGTGAGGTTTACAAAGAGGAGTTTAATATCAATGGTTAGTTTTTTTTACCTATAGGTTCAATCTCTTTCACCTATGTCCTCCCTACACTCTAAAAAATGAATGCTCAAAAACGACGAAATTTTCCTTAATTTTGACGATTCCATTACTGGCAAATGCCAAGTTTTCGTTTTCTCAAAGTGAGGAAATTTGAATCGTCATTTTTATGAGGATTTGAATGTCGTCTAATCTAAAGAAATATTTCGTCATTTTTGAGCATGTGAGTGCAACTATGAGATTCAGTTTCCTCAAAATCAAGATACAGAATCGTCAAATCACGATCGTAAAAGTGAGGATTCGCGTTTACGCAAAAGTCACGTGATAGTTTGACGAAACAATCCTCAAAATTAACAAAATGAGGCTCGAGGAATCATGAATCGTCAAAAATGAAAGTGTTATTTCTGAGAGTGTATCTCTGGCGTGTTGTGTCAGACACACAGGCGTATCCTACTTCTGAAACAACACCCGGGACGATTCATCATTGATGTGAATCCATCACCTTTGTATACTCGAGATTCTGACCCGATCATTGGCAGGAGAGGTCAAAATAACTTTTACCCTCTTTGTTTTTAATACTTTTTCAACACTTATGTATTTTTTTTGTTATTTTTAAAGCGGGGATGGAAAGGTTTTGTTTGGTGTTTTCTTCCTTATTTGGAAGTTATATGCTCGGGGTGGGGCTATCAAGTCACATTGTGATATATGGTTTGGTGTTTGTAATGTGCAATGTGAATTTGGATTGATTATTTAGGTATTTCCTGTTTTACTGCTTTATTCCAATATATAGTTTAGTCTATATATAACGTATATGGTAAGTACAATAATAATAATAATAATAATAATAATAATAATAATAATAATAATAATAATAATAATAATAATAATAATAATAATAATAATAATAATAATAATAATAATAATAATAATAATAATAATAATAATATAATAATAATAATAATAATAATAATAATAATAATAATAATAATAATAATAATAATAATAATAATAACAACAACAACAACAACAACAACAACAACAACAACAACAACAACAACAACAACAACAACAACAACAACAACAACAACAACAACAACAACAACAACAACAACAACAACAACAACAACAACAACAACAACAACAACAACAACAACAACAACAACAACAACAACAACAACAACAACAACAACAACAACAACAACAACAACAACAACAACAACAACAACAACAACAACAACAACACAACAACAACAACAACAACAACAACAACAACAACAACAACAACAACAACAACAACAACAACAACAACAACAACAACAACAACAACAACAACAACAACAACAACAACAACAACAACAACAACAACAATAATAATAATACTTAAGAGAGACTGTCTGTCCCATAGAGCTATAATGTAATAATTTTGAAATCACATCTTACTCAAAAGAATTGTTTTAAAATGTCATCCGATTTTCACCAGGTATGGGAATCATCATAACATCAATTTAAAACGAAATTGAAAGGAAAATAACATCCAGTTATTTCATTATCAATTGATAAAATGTTAAAATAGTCTCGCCATCTTCTGAATATTTTGGGGTATTTTAAAACTTCAAAAATATAATTAAATATGTAGATTGCATTTTGGGTGCAATAGTGTTTCCTTTCTAAGTTAAGTTGATTCCAATACATGGAAAAAAGGGCTAACATGGCAAAGCAATATTTTTAAAGAAATTGTGTTTCCAAAACTAATGCTTAACCCTTATTCTCATGAAGTAGCATATATGCAACCTGGGATTTTTCCCCTAACTTATGTTTGTTAAGTGACGTCAGCGAGTATGTTGCATTGTTATTTGTTAGAAGAACAGTAGACGCTTCGATCAGAGTGAAAACAATGTTCAAAGTTAAAATTATTTTTGATTTAGAGGAAGGTAACTTGTTGGGTTGTTCAGTTTTTGCATCATGTCACGTTGTCTCTACAAGACAAGTCCATTGAATTATTTTTCATATTAATTTTGTTTTGTTTTTACTTTGAAAAATATTTTTCTTATTTCTTATGTTCTATAGTTTAAAAAAATTGTTTAAGTTGTTCGATTGCCACTGTCTTTGGAAAAATACAAGCTAAAAACTGAAGGTTGCATATATGCTACTTCATGAAATTAGGGTAGTTATTGACATGATTAGTTGTTACTTACACTTGAATATTTTTAACTTCCACACTACGTTTACAACATAAAAAGGGGACGGTTTTATAATCGTTTAGTCTATCCGTCTGCCTGTCTGCCACCCGCTTTCACAGAACAAACCAAAAGTCTCACAAATAAGTAGGATACATTATTTTGAAGCGAAAAATCAGTTTAGGCTACATTCCAAGTTGCATTAAAAATTTAAATGAGAAGATTTAAAATTTAAACAACTAAAAATTTAATTTACATTTAAATTACATGCAAATTCCATTTTTATTCCTTATTTTCACTGTTGCCATTACACCAAACGTACGAGAAACTTTATAATAAAAATAAAACTCTTGAAAAAATATTTATTTTTATGATATAATTCAATTTGGATTGTTGTAATAGCACAATGAAGTTATTTTGATGGTTCATTATATATGTAGGAAGAAAGATGCATAAAAAATAAAAATTTGTATAAAAAATATATACAGTTTCGCTTTTAATTTTAAAGCAAAAATTTTACTAATTTAATCGATCATGAGAGAAGGAGTAGGCCACCTCCTCATTTTCAGAGATAGTGGAAAATGCAGATTCTGTCACAAAGGTTTCTCCAACGTCTTTTGTAAAAAGTGTAATTTAAGGTTTTGTTTAACAAAACAAGTAGGTTTGTTACAAAATCTGTCACCTAAACCGCTTCCCCACAATATATGCTCTCAGGAAACCCACAATTTATACACTTAAGAGAGAAAATCTCTAATTAAAAATTTTAAACGCCAAAATTAACTATTTTCATTTATATACTTTCGCAAATTAACAAGAAGTTCTAAAAGAACTAAAATAGCCTACTTTCCTGTTACTTAAATACTTACTAAAATTCTTATCTTGAAAAAACTAGGTTCGTTACAGTAAGTGAAATCCACAACCGTTTCTACATTAAATTTATATACATTAGAATAAATTTCCCTAAACACAGCATCCAGCTATAATTTCAACTTCTCAATCAATTATTTTCATTAACTTTTTATCGCCAATAAAATAAATATTACTTATCGTCCGCATGATTATTTGCAGTTATAAATAAATATTAAATTTTTCGCAAAACAAAAACCAAAAAACTACTTCAAAATTTACTTAAAATAGAACATGTAAATTAACAAGTAGGTTTGTAACATAAACTGTCACTTAACCCGCTTCCACAGGTAAAAAGGCGCCAAACCCAGCATTAATTCTATATTAAACATTTACCTGCTATAAATTCGGCTAATTTCATTTATTTTATTTCGAAAATTAAATAATTATTACTTAAATCGTTTGCAAAAATTTATATTTCAAAGAATAAATATGTAACAGTTCTCGCTTTTAAATAGAATGAAAACATTTCGTACCAACATACGGAATCTCGAAGTGAAATATATATTTGACGTCATTTCAAACTGATCGATGTCGCAAAAATAAATTTATTTTAATTCATTGTCTAAAAGAATTAAAGTTTCTCAAGCGATTGTTGCCATGGCAATGGTAATTTATTTCTAATAAAATGGCTTCCTATGCTTTTTAAATGAGCATTAAATGTTGAAGTTTTTTAAATAATTGAAGTACTTAGAATTCGAATTCTTTTGAAATTTTCGATATATTCTCATTTGGATACGCTGAATTTTTTGGCGTATATCACTTGTCCGTAGCATTTGTAGTTAAATTCAGCGATTTAAATGACTCGAAATTGAATTTCAATGCTAATTCAATGGAAAATTCGTCGACAAATAGTAGATTTATGTCCGTCCTATCGTACAGACAGACGGACAAAAAGTATGAAAGTTGGGTGTCTGAGGTTATACCTTTCTAATAAAAAAAGAATTTTTAAGATCGGATTGCTAGAACTGATTTTGGAAGGGGGGTACGGACGGACGGACGGACAGACGGACAGACGGACGGACAGACGGACGGACAGACGGACGGACGGACATCGACCGCATGTCAATACCTACTTTTTCATTTTTTTTAATTCTTCGAATTAAAAAAAAAGAAAAGTAGGCTAAAAATTACTCATTATCGTTTGCTAAATTTGTTTGAAATTCGTAGAATAATGATGCAATGTTTTAATAAATATGTATCTTTTAGTCGCCACAACTTAATTTACAGTACAAAATATAGAAGTAGTAAAATTGATGCTTTAAAAATAAAAGCGAAACTTTGCATATTTTTATGCAAAATTAGAGTTTTGTATACATCTTTCTTCATACATATATAATGAACCGTCAAAAAAAAAAAAAAAAAAAAAAACTCCACTGCGATATTGCAACAATCCAAACCGAATTATATCACATAAATAAATATTCTTTCAAAGGTTTTATTTTTATTTTAAATAAAGTTACTCGTGCGTTTGACGAAATGGCAGCATTGAAACTATTGAATGAAAATGGAATTTGCATGTTATTTCAATGTAGTTTAAATATTTAATAATTTAATTTTTAAATATACTTCCAATGTAAATTTTTAATGAAATTTGGGATGTAACCTGGTCTGATTTTTCACTTCAAAATGACGTATCCCACTAGTTTGTGCGACGTTTGGTTTGTTCTGTGAAAGTGGGTGACGGACGGACAGACAGACGGACTGAACGATTATAAAAAATTCCACTTTTTACGTTATAAACGTAGTGTGGAAGCTAAAAGCAGAATTGCTTTGAGCAACCACTTCTTTAAATATAAGAAAATTGTATTGTGTATATAGATGTATATAGTTTTTGGTTTATTCTTTGTTTCATTGATATTCGTACTTTTTAAAAAACATTCATTAAAGTAATATTTGTACGTAGTATAATTTTTTTGGACATGTACTGCCTTTATCATTTAACGCAAGTAGTACAACAACTACAAATCAGGTAACACAAATACAACTACAAGCTCCATGAACCAGTTACCCCAATCTCACGAAGTAGCATATATGCTACCTTTTATAAAACTCTAATTAATTAATGCATTAATTATTTTAGAAATGTTATGACACTGAATAATCTTTATTTTAGCTGAAAAAAAAACAGAAAAAAATTGAAAATTAAATTTTAAAAAAAAAATTTATGACCATGAGAATAAGGGTTAAGCTCTATGAGACTGACAATCCCTCTTAACGTACAGTATAGATGTATTGTAAAGCTATTTCAATGCACTCAGGAAAAAACTTGTGTTCAAACAGTACACGTGGAATACAAGTATTGTAAAAAAAAATAGCCACATTACAATATTGTGTTGTTTCTGTACAAGAATTGTGTTGAGGATATACGAACACAAATTTGTGTTGATCCAACACAACTGACGATCGTGTGATTAGACGAATATTCTATTCTTGTGCGATTGACACAAAACTAAAAAATACATTCTTTTCTAAAAAGTGAAGATGAATTTCTAAGATGATTGAACACATCATCAGAAAGATACCGTCTTGCGTTATAGGAAAGAGTTTGCCACAAAAAAATACCAGTAATATTTAATTTCGTCATTTCAATTAAGGATATTACAAAGCTCAATATATACATGAAACCTGACCGACATATGACACCGCCGTTATATACGTCTAGTGGCCGCTGAACGTAGAGTTGGAAGCGCTTTGAACTCTAGCGATTCGACCTTTGGTTGGCGAGAATTTGGCGAGTGAGATTGTAGCGCGGCGATTTTATTCATTGTTTAAAATCAACTAGATTATGGATGACGAAATTTTGATTGCTGCTTGTGTTTTACATTTAGAGAGCTTAGATAATTATCTAGAGGTAATTAGAAAAAAATATAAAAAACTTCGTCGAAGATGGTGGATGATGGTGATTTAACTGTTTATACCATCTTTAAGGGACATGACTGTTTGAAAAAAAAAAAAAAAAAACGGGACATGACTGTTTTTTAACGGGACATGACTGGTATCTTTGCTGCGGGTCCCTGCCCATTACTAATATTTTACGGGGAATTTTTTTTGTTTAAAAGTGTATAGGAAAGTGCATATTTTTCTGGATTGTTTTTTTGATGACTGTCCTTTTCCGTACTTATATTTAAAACTTTTAATGCCGGAGTATTACTGATTAAAATCAGGTCAAATAAAAAAGTGTTTTCAGTGTTGTCTGCCAAAAATTTAGAAATTATATGTATTAAAATAACTGATTAAGCTATTAACTCCAACCAGGTTTCAGTATTTTAATACAAAATCTTGTTTAAAAATTAATTGTATTGATTACGGGTAAGATATAAATAAGAGTTTCAATACTTTTATTAACATAGAAAGCATTTTATCATCAACATATTTTACAGTGTCAAATTTTGAATTTCATTCATTTATGTGATTGAATTTTATTTTATCAAAATATTGAATGCGCCCTGCTTTAAATAAAAAAAAATTAAGAAAAACTCAATACAATTCAATTCGATGTTTTACATACTTTTTCGAAGGATCACTTAAAAAAGAGATAACACGCCAATATGTTTGCTATTTTCCTTATGGCAACCTTTCCTTTGATCTTGGCCAAAAAACCGACAAAAGTTGGGTTGGTGGCCTTGAGATCCAACTTCAGTGACCTTTCGAATAAATAAGTATAAAGCGGTTACCTTGAGATTCTCAAGGTAACCGCTAGAGCAAATTGCTAGACGTATGTAACGCCGGTATGAGAACCTAACCTCGATCAACAGTGCAGATCAACGTTATTATTCAACAAAAGCATTTCTTTTTAACTAAATTACCTGGAACTGATAAGATTGACCATTGATGCACCGCAATACAAAGAGTCCAGTCCATTGGAGAAATTCTCCTTGCTCTTCTTCCTTCCAATCCTTTGCTAAAAGAAGCAGCTTATACGGAAATCTTCCTGCTGACTTACCTTTATTTTTACATTTACTGATACAAGTGTCCTTCCTATTTGGGCACTATTTAAAACATTTTTAGGACCGAAAACAAAACAAAAATTTGTAATTACTCTTTTATTTATTATTTGTGTCGGCTCTTCTCCTGAAACAACTGAATCATTCTAAACAAGGGTATGCCATACTATTGCCAATTACCCATCAAATCAACTCAAGCTATTTCCGAAAGCAGGTAAACATGATCAGTCACGTTTCCTTCATCCCATAACATACCTTCTCCTCTAAAAAATGGCTTTAAAATGTGACATTACAGTTATATTTTTTGGAGCAGTTTTTAATTTCGTGTTCGTAGTCCGTTATACGTACAATGCAATGAAGTGTAAATTATTGTCTAATTACTAATATGTTTAACTGATTTAACTACTCCAATAAATACTTCATGATAACCCTAAAGATATTTGAATTTTTTTCCGGTGACCAACTGCGAGCAGAAAGGAATAAGATTTAATTAGTATGATTGAAAAATAAGTTAATAAGAGAGTATTTTTTTTATCATATGGAAATATCATCTCACTTTATTTTGTGAAAAGATTTTAAAAATAAATTATTTTATTGGTTTTAAGTTTTATTATTTTTTAGTTTTTAAATCTTGTAAATAAATTATTCAATGCATTAAGTTTTCGTTATGTTTCTCTAATTATTATTTTTATAAAATAATTTTAATTTAATTATGGCCAGTATTGCACTCGCAAATTTACCAACTTTTTGGCTTGTGTGCCTGAGGA